>JAWNMD010000456.1:3000000-3541883 GCA_035044365.1 Drosophila neotestacea | reverse complement strand
TTTTCTGTTGCTTTTTTTTGACAGACCTTACTCCCTAAATTTAATGTCAGCGCTGCTTGCCTCATGGGAAATTGTTGCTGGTACGATACCCTCTATAGTACGAAATCGCGTATACGCCGCTTGGCCACATTGTACGGGGACGTTGGAGTCGCTTTGGCTTTACCGCGTTGGATGTGCAGCACTTTCTGCTCTAATAAATGAAATCAGGGAGCGTAACATTATTTGATGGATATATTGTTACGACTACTTTTCGCCCCCGACTTCCTTCCCCTCTCCATTAGCCCCTGCATCGAAAGCGACACTTTGAGCTGTTTCTGGTACGGCGTCTGTTTCTGTTCCATTATTTTTTTTTTTTGCCCTGTGTCCCTAATAGTTTATGCTGTCTCCTCTGTACTGCATTTCCTTTTTGTCGCGTAATTTTCCGCATGTTGCTTTTAATGGCAAAAACCAAAAAGAAAAGTAACGTGGGTACATTGAGAGAATGCGAGAGGACGACGAGGCCAGAAATGCAAACGGACAGTAGAATAATTGCTGATCCTGTGAAATCGCAAATAATATAAGACTTGGCGACTACTCAGTTTATCTGTTGAACTCAGAATTAATCTGCCACACAAAGGAAGAGTCAACCGACTTTAAAGTTGAGCAGCCTAGACTAATATTTAGTATAATATAAGATGTGCAGTAATAAATAATTCTCTAAATAAAGGTTATTTATATATAGACATTTATGTTATATTTTAAAATATTTTATATAGCACAATAATAATTTTTTTCTAAATGATTATTGCAAGGTAAGCTGCAGACATGATTCGCAGTGGATCAATTTAGAAGTATTTAGTTTGTTTTTGGGCAAATCAATTGAAATTAATGGCGAGCTGCATCTGCAGCTTAAACAGGTATAATAATTTAAAGTGCCAAAGTTGACGACGGAAGCCAAATTGAAATGGCCGAAAAGCGTGAAGCAAGTGGCAGTTAGATGTCAATCGAAATGTCTTACTCAATCAACACGGACTTGTTAAATATATGTGAGAGGACTACACAGATACAATATTTTAGTATGTGCATGTGTGTGTTTGACTGTTATGCTGCCGGCACGCAATTCTGTTGAGTCAACAAATAAAAAGACATAAGACAAAAAAGAAAATAATGAAAAAACAACGACAACAACAAGTGAGCAACAACCACTAGGCAGTTGGACAAGTAAGAAAACGTATGAAAACTGAAGTCCGAATGACGTGCAAAATTGCCACAAAAAAGAAAAAAAAAAAAGAAAGAAAAATATATGGTATGTGTGAGTGAGAGGACTACTGCAGGACTTAGAAGTGGACTCCTGTGAGTATTACGAAACCTGCGGCAAAACAAAAACGTGGCACGAAAAAGTGACAAAGCTGAAAAAGCAATTTGCTACCGGCTATTATACGAGTAGCCGACTCAGGCGGAGTTTGTCTAGCTGTTGTTGTGCCATGAAGACACAACACGTGTTCAATATGAGCAATTAAACACTGTCACCAAAGTTGCCAACCAGACAAAAGTCAGTTGCCTTAACAGAGGGTGCCTTTTCTTCCATTTAGGCCATAAATTCAGTATAACAATTGGAATTAAATTCACATTTCAATGGTTGCCGCGTCGCTGTTAGATTAACTGAACCTTAAACCTTTGCCCACTGTTTTATTGACTGGGAAATCCAGTCGAACATTCAGGTTACCAGCATGTTTTGTGGAAAACAAAATTGTACTCACTCTATGTCTCTCTATTGCCGGCAGTGATTTTGTTTATTGGCCATAACTCTTTACCGCAACGACACTGTAAGGGTGTCGCCCTGACAGCTGTTGGCAGGAGTATCGTGTACCAGGTGGGGGCAGATCATCCACTCTTTGGTACTTATTGTTACTCCTAAGAAGATGTCTAACGAGGTTAACAAGCACACTTTGATGTAAGTACTGAATAAGCTGCTTTACGAAATTCAATAATACAAAAAATAAGTATTATAAGTATGTATCGAATTGATTTCAAATTCAATTTAAACAGAATATTCCATAAAATTCCTTTTGTAAAGTATAAATAATTCGCATAAGGAAAACTTCTTACTTCAGCCAATTACCGATTCAAAATATCACTGAGTGGATAAGTAGGGAAAATGATTTTTTCTACGCTGCTCTTAAATTTTAATAAAAACCTAAGTAAATCCGTATGTTGCAATATTAGAAAATGTTTTCCCATCAATCATTGGATTTCATAGGCCTTGACGTAGAGTATTCGGGCTTCGTTCTCTTTCCTAATATTACGTGTGCTACCTCTTTAATGCTTTCTTTTCTGCATCAATCTTTTTATCTTTTATTGTGTTGCCACTGACTCGCTTTTCCCAGCTTCCGCTTCGGACCTGACCAGCATAAGTGCGTGTCTGTGTGTAGGGATTTGTTTGTTTTATGTGTGCGTGTAAGTGTGAGTATATTAGTGTATGTGTGTATGTGTGCATATTCTGTGCGTGTCGGTCTATCTATCTATATATCTGTCTATCTAAGTGTTCATTGTGACGGGCGTTTGCTTTGTGCGCTTTGTCACGCTTTATTTCTGTATTTTCCATGTTTTTTTGTTTTGGTTTTTTGTTTTTCATATTTTGCTGCCCCTTGTCAGTTGCTCGTACAGTTCATTGTCTGCCCCACGTTTTTGGGGTAGGGGCAGCAAATGACCAAGACCCCACACTTACACCCACATACACGCACTGTCTCTTTCTGTCTCTTGCTGATTATTACGCCTCGCATTGCCAGCATAAATAAATCTGAAGTAAATTTTGCAATGTGTCTCGCTCGGAAATGCCTCGTAAATCGTGCCATGGCCATGGGTCAACAGAGACAGCCGTACAGACGGACAGCCAGAGCCAGTAATATGGTAGTTTTTCGAGAGAGGACACAGATTTGTTGCAGCTCGCATAGGATACAAATTTGCCATGCTATCAGTACCCAAACTTCCCAAAGATAACCACCCCAGTCAGCAATGCTCCCAGCAGAAGGAAGCACTTAGCACCGCGTGTTGACAGCGTACATTTGAGCTTGAGCTGATAAGCGCCGTTGCGGCGCAGAGACTTATGGTCGACTCCCTCGACAGCTGAGCTTTCACCTTTCACTAGCCTGAAAGTGAGAGGGAGAGGCGCGAAATATTGCTCATACGCCGCATATTACAAATAGACGTGTAAGCTTCGACTATAAATCAACCAGGCTAACAATGCGTGGGCGCCAAAAAGCCATTGACACTTGGCTGTCTGCCACACCTACTCCCCACTTTCCCCTTTCTGTGCCTCATCAAATATTAGAAGAACTTACCATATGCGCCTGGGCACATTCATCGATGTAATGTGTCGTGATTATCACAGTTGTGTGACCATTTTTCGTTATATCCACCAAATGATCCCAAATGCTGTAAAAGAGATAAAGAGTTAATCAGCAGACATCAATTTGATATGGAAAATGAATCCCCATCAAGTGAATATGCTCCATATCGATCAGTTTCAAGTGAAAACAGCTCTTCAAGCTGAGACAGCTTTAGCGCAATTCTCTTGAGCATGCAACCGTGTGGCATTTATCTGTTGAGCCATTCTCGTGACATATTTATACCCACCTTTGTCGCAACACCGGATCCACGCCCACCGTTGGCTCATCCAATATGAGCAGCTCCGGTTCATGGAGCAGGGCAACTGCCAGGCTCACCCTGCGCTGTTGTCCACCACTCAAATTCTTGACGAACTTTGAGCCATTTGGTAAATTGAGCAATTTGAGCAGGAATTCGGTGCGATCCTCTATATCGCTGCGTGGTATGGCCGCAATAAGGCCAAAGTAGATTAAAGTTTCGCGCATTGTGAACTCCCCATAAAGCGCTATCTCCTGCAAATAGAATTAAGTTATAGACTGAACGAATGCAAATACCATTGCTCACACAGAGCCCGCTGGCTGTTGGTTTATGAGCAACTGGGAATGAAATGGCGATTTGAATGGCAACTGGGAAAATATTATTGCACTTGCTCGAAATTAAAATTTTCCTGCTGTGCAGCATTTAAAACACAATATTTTTTGAATGAGGCATTGTTGCTTTAACGTTTTATTGCATTTATTTAATTTAGTTACGAGCAACGAATGCCAACTGTGGCAGAACAATAAAAAGCGCATGAAAAATTCAACCAACATCCATGTTGCCTGCGAGCAGCATCTACTCACCTGTGGCATGTAGCCAATTCGCGGTCCAGGCACACCGGAACCAGGCGACCCCGGCCGTCCGCCAAGCACCCAAATCTCGCCCGAATTGAGACGCCGCCGTCCAACGATGCAGCTGAGCAGCGTTGTCTTGCCACAGCCCGAGGCACCCAGGAGACCATAGCTGCAATACAGAGAAAAACAAACGAAGGAGCGGTAAGTTGGTAAACTTAAGACCATGGCTTATATAATAAAATGCATATAGATAAGGCTGCACATTCACGCAGACACGTATGCACATGAGCATGGCTCACGTATATGTATTACATGAAACTACAGGAGCGGTTCAGTTCAATTGAAATTTTACTTTTACAAGAAGAATGTTGATATTTGTGACATGGATTATTTTCGATAAACTTAACTGCTTATATTTTTTGAAAACTGTTAGCACCTACATGGTTTTCTTATGACCGTTCTGGCCTTTCTATAGTTATTGACATAAGAAGAAGGCTTTCTATAACTAGCTCTGAAGTAAAGTGCTGGCATATCATATTGAAATAATTAGATGTGGCAATGTAAGTTTAACTACATTAATATATTTTCAGTTTTTACTCATAAAAGCTTTTCAAGTTCCATTTGGCGCATTTGACCATTGCAAGTATCTGCTCTGCATTGGGCAGTCACTTCATGCCAAAACTGGTTAAAGCAGCGCCACTGCATCCAACTTGAGTCGTATAAAACGAACTGTTCTGTGGCAAGCCAGACTTTCGGAAGGTTGCCTTACATGCCACAGTTTTTCAGGCAGCCAGGCAGACAAATATTTTAAGCACTTACACACCTACACAAACACAAACACATAGGTAAGCTTTATAGGGGAGTACCATGAAAAGCATCAGGTGAAAAATCAACTGTGAATAGTTTTTGAAAAATATTCAGGTGCAAAAAGTTTCATTGCAGCGGGTAGACTATGGTATCGCTGCGTGTCCTTGTCGTTGTCCTGGCTGCTATATTCGCCGCTTATCTCGTGTGTATGTATGCGTGTGTCTATGGAGGAGCTGTTGCAAAATATATTTAGGGAATGTTTAGCACAGCTTAGCGCGCAGCAATCCACAAGCCCTCACTTACAGCCATGCCCCCTTCTGACGCTCTCAAAGAGGCCAACGCCTTCATTTCACTATGTGCGCAGCGCGCAAGTTTAGAAAATTGTTTGCTCGGCACGGTTGGGATTGGGTTCAGTGTAGTGTGTGTATCTGTGTGTGTGTGTTTAGCCATGAATAACATGCAGGTCAAAGTGACTCCGCAGTGTGCACATGAAAAAGCCACACTTGAATAAGCCAAACTGAGCGCCAAAGGGATGAATAAGAGCGCAACTCTTCGCTGGCCAGCTTCAACTTAAAAACAATAACAACAGCAACAACAACACGAACAACAGCATCAGGTAAAACAATAAGAGCAGATATGATTAAAGTGTGAAAGTTTAAGTTATTAATTTTTTTAATTATTCTCTCAATCGTTCATTCACTCTTAATCAAAAAAAAAACCAACATTTCATAACATTAAAAAACTTATCTTTATTTCCATGTTCCTGTGCTAAATTGTTTTGGTGCGCTCAACATTAGACATGCAACTGCTTATTGCCACACTATTTTAGCATAAATTCTCTTGCCCGTCAGGTAAGAAACACACTGCGTGAAGTTAACAAACGGCAATGCAGCAAAAAACAATGTAAGGTCACAAATTACCCACATTTAGTTGCAGGGTGCGCATATTTTAGCCAAATGCTGTCGCCTTTTTGCAGCTAGCGAACAACAAACATTGCAATGACTATAATGATTTTTTCACCCATTAACCTTTTTGTGCTAAGCTTGATGCATTCTCTGAGCACTTGGCCAACTTATTTCTGCCGCAGTGATTGATGATGTTGTACAGCTGAATTAGTTTGTGGCATGCCACCGTCTGTAGCCAGTATGCCTTCTAAAGTTGCTGTTGCAGTCAGACTGGAAAACTCCAATAATTAAATGTGATTTACCGAACGACATTTGTCATTAAGCATACATCCATTGTATTTTCAATTGTTCCTTTTGTCCATTTAGTTTATCTTCTAGTCCGTTTATTTATCTGTCAATCTGCATGTCAGTTAGTCAGAGGCCAAAATGTCAGAAAATAATTAAATTAAATTTTTGCTTATATTTCTGTCATTTTCATTGACTGCAACAAGCGTTCAGCGAAAAACTTTGCAACTCTGAATCCAGCAAATTGTTGTAGTTTTTGTTCTTGATGTTGTTGCTGATGTTGTTGTTCATGTTGTTATTGCTAAGCAGCACATCGCAGCCAATTAGAGGCGCGGTAATGCGTATTTAATTAACAAGCTTACTTTGTAGTTTTCCATGGAAAATTAAGAGCATTCCTGGCAATAACGACCAGCTCGAAGTCTGAATGACTTACTGAGTGACTTACTGACTCCCAAGTAGTTAGCTGTCTAATTAAACGATAAACTTTTGTAATAGACGATAGCTGTGAGTTCTGAGCTCACAGCTCGCTTTACGCTCCTCACTCAGCATCCGCAACGACTAGTTGACTCAAGAATGTAAAAGTCAAAGTTCAGGCTGGGATTAGAGTTTACCAAAGGCTTGAGGCTAATATGAGTTCTACACATTGTTACATAAGTTGATCAGTAAATGGCCTCAATATTGATGATTTATAATGCACATTTACAGACTGCACAATTTCTACAGATAACTCTCTTCAACTCGATTTGCATTCAACAATTGAATTGTTTTTATAACCAGACCACAGCTGCTTTTTATTTATGCTCCTGACTGACCCAAGTCCGTCAAAACAAATGCACCACATGGCGTATGCTTGTTATTTTTTCAATTAGACACACAACACCGCACGCAATACGCATACGCAATGTATGTAAGTACAATACAATGAAACTCATAAAACTCAGCCGGCGACACTGCTGCTGCTAATGCTCCTCTTTCTATGACTACGCCCTAACGTATGCTAATAATTAAATTTTTGCCCTCCCAAAAGCGAGACAAAGCGTGAGAGAAGCGAAGAGGGAGACAGAGAAAAGTTATGAAGTATGACTGGCAGTACAGTTACAGTTAGAACTCTACTTACAGTTATAGTACGTGCTGACCATAATATACACAACACTTTTGACCCAACTTAAGCCATAACAATGACTAGGATTTTGGTCTTTCGAAAGGGTTTTTGTTATCCCTTTTCAACCGACAGGATGGCAGAAGAAAAGAAGTTGCCATAGCCAGCAAAAGCAGCAGATGTCTGATTTCACTTTGTAGATCCTTCTTATAAATAATTTAAACAGAGGGAGAGGAAGGCAAAAAATTCGAACTAATTGTTTGTTGTTTTGTTATTTCTTACGTTTGGGTCAACTTATATTAAGAGAAAGCAGAAAAGAAGTATTGAAGATTACATACCCTATAGTGATAGAATTTACATGATACGAAACAGAATGATAGTCTAGTCATTATAAAAGTGCAATACTCTTTAACAGGGTATAAACAGTTGTATGCTCACTCATAACGAAGATGTTGCCCCACTGACAGTCTGTATATTTGTTTCCATATCTGTTCGCCTGTCTGTTTGTCTGTTTGCCTGTTTGTTTTTCCTTCTGTCTGCCTGTCCGTCTGTCCAGTGCATATCAGTATCAGTGGCATGCAAAGTGCATGTATCGTTATTTGCTATAATTCAAACAATTTTGTTGGAACTCGTTTAAGCTTTTGTTTCATTCAGAGTCCAGCTGTGCATTGTTTTGACAGTGAACTGTAATATTTAAATAGCGGTCTTGTGCTCTTGTGGCAGACTGTATCGCTTTTAATTAAGTTTGCGTAGTGTCACTTTCCCAGCATTTCGCCTGTGAAAAATTCCAAATTGGAATTGAGTTTATACAACTTTAATAGTGCCTTCTGAATATCTGGCGCGTCGACAACAATTACTACGTTTATTAAACTTTTTGGTCAATATTTGAGTTTAGTTGCAGGATGAAAAATAAAAAAAAATTAAAATTTCAGTTTTCAGTGGTGAATTTTTCTATTTGCTTCGTTAACCGCACATACAAAAATCTATTCTGCGACTGAATGTTTGGAAAACTTTGTTTGCTTCGGCTCCCTGCGTATTATGCTAAACTTTGTTCTATTTTTTTTTTTGTCAAATGCAGTGCGCAAAAGCCAAAACCAATTACAAAATTCAAGCCACAGCAAGGGAACAAACGAAACGAAACTGAGCTAAAATGGGGGCGTGGGTGCAAAGTTAGCTTGCAAACAATTGCAATTTATTAAGCTAAGGGCCTCGGCCAAGCCAAGTCAAGCCAAGCGCAAACAATGTCTATGTCCAATGCACCCAACGTCTGTCTGCTGACTTCCAGCATAATTAAAACAAAGTTCGATGCGCCAATGTAGACTGAGATAGAAACACTTGAAAATAAAAATGGATGCTACACTTAGAGATGAGTACGTGACAAACACGGAAAATTAAATATTGACGTAAGGCGATCGAATCTGTTTAGAAATCTAGCAGAACTCGGATTGTAGAAAAGCACTTGAGTAAATTGAAGAAGAGCTTTACAGAAGGCAAGTAGTAGAGTAGGAGTACATATATAAATTATAATACATCAGGTCGGACTTGTTTGAAAACGGACATTTATTTTAAATTGTATGAAAGTAACGTAAAACTCTCTCTCTAATAAAGCGACTCACTTCATTTTACAAAATGTATGGAAGTATTAATCTCTAGATTAAATATCCATCATATACTTATCTACACTTACGCACTTATAGCAATTGACTCATCTCTAGTAGATGTATACCTCATACGCCCCGCTGTACCAATTCACTATGCACTGCAGCGTTTGAAACGTGTAATTATGTTGCAATAAGTTAGCCATGGCTCAATGCCGGCCGGACTCTGAACACGTTAATGCGCGTGTTACAAATATGTGAATTGGCACTTTAATGGAGGGTACGATGGAGAATATGAGAATACAGGGGGTAAAGGAAGGACACAATGATGGCGCTACACAATGCAGTCACTGATTAGTTGAGTATTTACTGCTGATTAAGATGCTTTTTAAAAGAAGTTGCCGCGCTCAGTTGGCCAAATGAACTTACGTCAAACTTTGTGTCTGTATATGTTTGTTTGGTAGTGTGTGCGCTCTCTATTATTGATGTTGTTGCTGTTCTTGTTGTTGTTGTCACAAACTTTTCGTTGAATTGGCAGTTTATGAGAAATTCAAGGACAGCATTAATTTCGCGCATAATACACACAAGCACACACACATACCAATACACATTCACTTGAAAGTTTGGACACGTGAACAGTAAATAAATACATACATATATGTTGTTTGTCATTGTGTGTGTTGCCTGAGTACATGCTGAAAAGTCAGCAGTAAAAATGTGCAAACAAATCAAAATTGCTGTAACGACGAGTTTTTCTCGTTTAGCGCAATTTACGCTTTGTGCATGGTGCTTTTTTTTAACTTCCCGTCTATTTGTTTATTGATGTCAGCATCTGAGTCCTTGAGGCCAAAAACACATGCAATGATTAATTCATAAACTTAAGTTATATTTATTTTTCAATAAAGAGTGTTTGAAATTTGCAAAAAGAAGAGTCAATAAAAATTTGAAATGTATTTATGTACTTAACGGAAAATTACACAATAGACATTATTAAATTCAACAGTACAAACTGCACAACTTCCACAAATGTTTTTTTAACATTTACGTATAAAAATAAGACTGGCATATACCCTGTTATTTTTTTAAAGCAAATTTTTGAATTTTCAAAAGTAAAAATAATAAAATTTCGTTTTGAAAATTAACTGGCATATACCCTGTTTATTTTTTATAGATAAATCTTTGTATTTTCAAAAGTGTAAATAATAAAATTTCGTTTTGAAAATTAGCATTAATAAGTTTAGTAAGTCCTTCAAGCTTAGAACTATAATTAACTATCTTTATTATACCTTTTATGTTATTTTGAATGGGTAATAACTGCGGTTATCGCATCAATTCAACTTTATTAGCATTCTGCTAGTATCAGAATACATATTTGCCAAAGCTTATTCATAGGCACAACCCACTTAATTACAAGTTTTTGATATGGCTTTCATGTGATTCGCGATTGAATCTGTTGTTTGGCTGGCAGTGCAAATGTTTTGTCATTGAATGTAAATAAGTATAATGCAAAATGTTATTTAAAAATACAAAATAAAATCGCAGTGAAAAGGGTCATTGTTTTGGCTTGTTTACAGGCCAAATAAAATCACGACAATCAGCTGAGATGCAAATTGCAATGCATTCCCCTAGTTAAAGATACAGCTAAAAATGTAGATACAGATACTACACTGGTTGCAGCCATATGTCAATTACAGTATTTTGATGTCTAAATTGTTGTTGTTGTCGCTACTTGTGACGATGATAATGCTAAACTGTTGGCGATAGCACGCTAACCCGTTGCCTGATTACAAATCCAAAAACATGGTGAATTCGTTTTGTCGCTGCTGCCATTTTACAAATTTATCTCATTGCATTAGATCACATCGCAAATAACAGTGCTAGTGTGTGTGTGAGAGTTTTGGGAGTATGTCACTGTGTCCAACCCGCAAACGCGCATTTTCAATGCAATTAACAATTTAGCGCAACGAGTGACATTTTGTTTTCAACAAATAAAATTGGTAATAAAAGGGGTAAAAATGAATTCGAAGAGGGAATAATGTATCCAAAATAAGCTAAACAAATGAGAATATAATTTAAATTTATTTAATGCCCATAATTTAATTTTAATTAGAGCTTGCACCAAATTAGCTCACCCAAATGGAGCCATCGTCAAGGCCAATTGCCTTGCGGCGATGCAGCAATAAATAAATATGCTACCAACTATATTTTAATGGCTAATTTTATTCCTTTTAATGGTATAGCCCGAACCCTCCTTCCACTTTTTTACCTGTATAATAGGGGGTATAGTTTTTCAGCGGATGTTGCGCATACGCCGCGTGCAACAAAGGTCAACCAAAATGCCGCCAGGCACTTGACAGTAGTCAGGGTAACTACACATACAAGCGCTAATGCATATGTGTGTTTAAAGGTATGAGACTGTGTGTGTACGTGTTCACTGTGGCCACATTATGCTGCTCACAAATAAATGAGGCAATTGGCTGCATTGTGCATTATGTGGACTTTTCAGTCATTTACGTATAAGTGGTGAAAGGCATAAGATGCTTTCGTAATGTGCCCAAGTTAATTAAAGAATATTCAAAAAGAATGTGGCCATCATGACTTTCAGATTCAGCTACCATTTAAACAACTAAGTTAAAATTTTTATAAATCAAAAAAAAAATTACGAAAAAAATATCTAAACAAAAATGGGATAGTAAAATAAAAATTATTATATAAATATTATTTTATATTGGGCTATTGATTTTTGTTATTATCACATCAAGAAAATCCTTTGAATAATCCAAAATGTGTCACAAATTTAGCTTTGAAGTATTAAAACGAATGAAATTTACTTTTTTTTTTAAATAAATACTAAAATTGCATCCGATTTATATGGTGTATACTATATACTGTTTATATTGCAGCGTATTGAATATTGCATGGAAACCCGAATGAATAATAAAAGTTGGGGCAGAAAATCAGTAAAAACAATGTCGCAGCAGCAACGGAAGCACCTGGTTGTGTGAGTGAATTTGATTGTGTGTGTGTCTGCCTCTCATTTAGACTTGTATGTGTGATGTGGGTTGTCATGTGTATGTGTGAGTGTGAGTGCAGCAGCGCTTAACTTATTAAGCGCGCACACTCCGTTTTAATTACTCACACAGCTGTAGAAAAATACTTAAACACAGACGCACATGTATACACCGCTAATAGAGGACACATTTACCAACACATGCACACCCACAGTGGCATGCAAGCATGCACAGTTAATGCGCACTTCCGTTTCCGCTGTAATGCCCTGCACCATAGTTATTTTTATAAGCCCAATCCATCCGCCCCGTTGGCTGCAAGGTGCAACCCTCAGACCTCGAACCCAGTGGTTGTTGTTGTTGTTTCAGTTGCTGCGGTGTGTAATTGTTAATTTCAGCAGTGCCTGCACCGCACTTTGAATGATGAACGTACACGGACTGCCGACCATTACAGAGCAAACCTCAACACAGCGTCATTCCACATTGACATATGCCATGCTGTCAGTTTGATGTGCTGCGTTGCAAATTAACAAGATTTTAAGTTCGCGACCGCAAAGGGAAAATCTGCCAGCAAGGATAAACATTGACAGATGCGGGTTCGCAGCGTATAAGGAGAGAGACACGTCTGCGGCTTGGCTAAAAATGAAGTGCAGCTTAAGCAAATTAAGCGCAAAATCAGAGCAATGACAGAAGCAGGAAGTGTACCATCAGAGCTAAGATTGAGGCAGCTGCCAAGGCTATTAGCTAACAGCGTATTATACAATCATTTAAACATTGGAAGAACAAGACAGAGAACAACTACAACGAATACAAATACAAAAATAGAGAGATGCCTTGAATGACTGGCAACGCGAACTGTTCTAAAATAAATTGAATTCCTAGACTCCTAATTGCGGCCAACACTCAAAAGCCGCCTGTCAACGTCCCTGGCACGTAATGTCCTTGGCAGGACAGTTCCGCTTGTATCGAGCCTTCCCTCCCATTTTGTTTCTCAAATTTCGATCTCGGTAATTGCTGCTTGAATTTCAATTCACATTCCGCTTTGTAATTGCCGAGCTGCGACGACTTTACCCCGTCCAGGAGTTGAATTTCCTTAAGAATATTCCCAAGTGTCGCAGTCATTGGAACTCAAATTGAAGAAAAATGTCTCCAAGTCGAGTCGGGTGTATACTTTATAAAAAAATTTTAAATTAGGTGGGCGACTCATTGACAATTTTTGAATAAGTTGGAGTACAGCTAAAAATGTTTTCATGAATACAACTGTTTCCCACTATTTTTATTTTAAAATGTTCATATTAAATTGTAATATGTATATTGTATATTGTATATTGTATATTAAATTAATTGTAAAATGTATCATTTTTTTTTACAATTACTGTGTTTCCAATTGAGCAAGGAGGACCCAGTATTTGTTCAAGTAAGTTTGTATTACACTTATTTAATGTACTATAGATTAAATTTGTAACCATATGGAGTCGAAATGAGATTTTAATTTTCCTCAAATTTAAAAGTACATATTTAAAATAACTTAAATAAACTTTATTGGATTCTCAATAAATAATTCCAAGCCTCGCGTAAGTTCTACACAAGCTTCAAGACAAACAAAGTTTGTTTACCCTTTGAATAAGCGGGCTACAACTGCAACTGAAAATCAGCATACCCTCTGGATAAGGGAAAAACGATTACGATAGAAATTCCATTCTTGGGCAAACTAATTTTCTATGCCACTTAGCTGAAGGGGCGTGTGGTTGGGCTTGATTTGGTTGCCCCTTGCTGGTTGCTGGTTGCTGCTTGCTTCCGGCGGTGGCCATTTCCAACTACATTCAATCAATTAATTATTGTTTTATGCTGCCTTCAATCCTTCAAATGGAGCGCAAATGCACCCATCCAAACCTGTCCCGTCTGGTCCCACCCGTTGACCGCTACGAAGGCAACAAGCAAAGCAAAGTGGCCGCACATTTTACAATTAATTTGCCATTATGTGCAAGGGACGGGAGAGTTTGGTCTATGCCATTTTTAATCGATTTTCATTAGAGACTCGTTGTGGCCCAGTACCGTTCGTCACTCACTTGACGCTTCAATTGGCCTCTGCCAAATGGACAAACAAACTCCCGACGCGACGCCATCGCGAGGCAGCCTAATTTGGCTAATAAGCTGCCCATTGCAACGGCTGTTAAACTTCCGGTTACCAACTGGCAACTGCCAACTGCGGACTGCCAATTGCCCACTGTCGGTACGGCTAAGCCAAGGGCCACTTTGGTAATTATATGCCACAACAGTTGGCCGTTGATGCGTCGGCTTGCCCAAGGCCTTAAGTACTTACTTTATTCTTGCTTCCTTTCCTATTCTTAACTTTGTTTCTTTCCTTTGAATTAGCCTTTCACGCCGTTTGGGCGCGTCTATGTGAATTCCGTTCGTCTTATTGGTTAATCATTTGCCGTAAAGATTTTAATTTCCGTTTTTTTACAGAATAGAATATTTTGGTTTCTGCCTTAGCTTCTGTTTGCCTTTTGAATATTAACCAAAAATTAAACCCGGCTGTAATTTGTATGCTGTTAGCTGAGTAAACGGTTACTTAAGGAAAAACCTTTATTTCTTGGATTTAAATTATCCTTAAATCGATACAATATCAAACATATAACTTTCGTAACGTGACAAATAGCATTAGCTGATGATAGATCGATTCCAAGACAGCCCATAGACTTATGAGTGCCAACAGCTCACAAATAGACCACAATCATTTGAACTTCAACCGTATAGTTAGTATATTTGTCAGGTAGATGGTTAAAGTGTTTGTCAGACTGTCAATTTGAATTGAATAAATCGCAGCTACACACGCATTATGGTGCATATACAAAAGCCAACCTGGTATATAAGGCGTATGGGCCTGGCTAATCATTGAGTCAGCCAGCCAGTCAGTCAGTCAGTGAGGGAGTCAGTCAGTCGAGCATCGATTGATAAGCCAACAGAGCGACGTATAAGCTGCCATTAAAAATCACTCAATTATTTAGTAGTAAACAGAGAGACAAGCAGAGAAACAGACAGAATAAGGAGAGTGTGTGAGAGCGAGAAAGAGTCGCGAAATCACAACAAATTGCTGAGCCATGTCGACTCTAAAATGCTTTATAATTTGAGGTACGCACACATATTTATTCTGAGATATATACTCAGATATGAAGGTGCAATCGCAGTAAATACGTTTATTTCATAGCAAAGTTTACTTACGCAAATAAGACTAATTCGAGAGGCGTTTCAACAACAACGTCTACAACTAAAGCTTGAGACTATTGATTGAGTTGGAATTCAAGTTGTTTACACCCCTCGCAAGGCATTGAAAATGATTGCCGCGGGTCGACACTAGGCGGGCATAGCCTCAACAATTATATAGCCTATATTGTGTATGAATATGTATATATTGTAGCTGTAATTAGTAAAATGCTTTTGATGTTGACCTCAAATAAATACATACTCCAATAAAGCGCATACCTTGCGGTTAAGCGCAATTGTGCTATGAATTACGAACATTTGTGCCTGATATTCGTATTTATATTCAAGTATATAATATATCCCCATTGAATCGCATTAATGTATCTCTCACTCTTTGCCTGCTCAATCAGTATATTGAAATGGGTGACCTGCAAGTAGACTATAGGTATGTATACCTAATTGCTGATACTACAGACTCAAGTGACTGCAACTAATAAGCATACTAACAAACACTCCACACACACACACACACACACACACACACACACAAGTGTGCACACACAGACACTTCCTAATGAGCGCCAGACGATTGGCTTACTACAAGTCCAAATCCTTGTGTTTGTATGGACTTGAGCACAATGGGCTGAATTTTTCATAAATCATATTAATTGATATTTACGCTCGGTATATCGATCCATTTACGCCAAAGAACTAATTCAAATTCTTATATTATATTAAAAGCTTTAAATTCTTTATTTTTAAATTTTAGCTTTGAGTGTTATTATTGAGACCATATATGCACGGAGTCATAGCGCCGTAAGTTGTAAAACTTTATAGCAAACTGAGAAATACATTTGTTTTTTACAGTTTGGTATGAAATTTGGCACATCAATCTCAAAAATAATACATACGATACTTAAACGGTCATGGGTCGATGTGATATTAATCTTCATATTCATTTGTTACTCCATCTTTTTATGTTTTTAGGTGCCTGGTAAGTCATATTTTCGTTATCACTATTCCGTTTCTTCTATTTGCAATGCGAAATGATTAACTGACTAAGATTGTATATTAAGATGGATTCTGATAAATTATTATCACTGAAGAGCTATTGTATACACAACTTCCGTATTCTCTCACCTCTACTAAATTTTGCAACATATCTCGCTACTACAGTTGTAAACATTTTACTTTATTGCGTATCAAGTAATAGTTTTCGTGTAGAAACTGTTTTGCACCACTGTAATACCTCTTATTAATGTCTAACAATCAACTGATTGCCTGCTGTATTCCATTGCTCCGGCATGTGTGTGGTTAATAACCTATAATTTGTTTTGGAAAAGTTCAGTATCGTGCCCTTTCAGTTGACTATATGCTATATGATAGTGTACAGAACGGACAAATATCTAATAGCAACACTTTACAACACACAACTTTCCTGTATGTATTTATTACAAATACATATATATGTCTGTAAATAATATGCAAAAAACGTTAAATATCACAAATAAAACAATTAATGTCAGGAATATCTGATGGCTCGACTTAAAGATTAATTACAAAAGCATTAGGCGACCTCAACATTGGGTACAGCTTTAATAATTAAATAAGCATTTCATGTCAATTAAGAGCCGTGCTGTAGTATGACTGTGTTAAAAATTGCAGGTCAGCAGGAGGTAAATTGGAGCTACAACGCCAACTTTGACTCCAACTTTCAACGCGAACACTCTATAATCTCTTGTATGGGCTGTTTATTGTATATGCGTGTGTGTGTTGAAGAGAGAGAGTGTGTGTGTGTGCGTCTCTACGCTCAATTTACCCTGACTCATGCACCATTAATTGGCCATTTTCATGGTTGCTGCAATATATAAGGACCAAGCCGACGAAAAAGGGTCACTGCCATTTGGCCAAAAACCCACTCGAAACCCTTGGCCAGCTGACGGGGATACCCCCGTCCCTCTTTTGGTTGCGATCCCTCTCAACGACCAATTACACCTAAACAGCTTTAATTTAATTTAGCCACCCTGCATAGCGTCTGTGTAAGAGGTACAGGACACGAGGGAGGAGCAGGGCCAAGAACAATGGCGCGGATGTAATGTTCGCATTATGCTCGTTCACAAATTGTAAGCAGCCATTATGTTTCTTCATGTTGCTGCCCATGTGGCCCCCTCTCCCTCACACTCATCGTCTCTCTGTCTATCCCTCTTTGTGTGTATTTGTTTGTGTTTTCAGCATTGTAATACCTTGGACATGGACCTGGACCCGCCCCGAACATCGTCAGCCTGAGTCCCAGACGGCCTCGTCCTTTTCAACTGCGTGTAAAATGGTTCACGCGGTGTTTCCATTGTTTGGGCCTCCTCTCAACGTTCTCATATGTCAAAATAATGGCAGTAACGGTCGGTTGCTGTTGTTGTTGGCCCTGGTCATGGTATTACATTACTTGGCTGACGAGTTTTTTGAGTCAACAACATTGGAGAACAAGTGCAATGGAAATAACAGCAATGCGTCTGTTGGCCACAATTTATTAGCCAACCTGCAAGTTAATCTGACAAGTGGCTACCACAACCTTAGTCTACTTAAATCAATTACTAATTTTATTTCTTTGACTTTCTGTTTATCATAAGAGTGTTCTGTTAAATCTGCTATACTTGACTTTCAATAATAATGGAAATTCATGTATAAATTATGTCGAAAAGGTCATTACCACAGAAATTGCATGGCAATCAATGGGCCAACCTACAATTTGTGGTCCGCAAGCTGGTCCATGACAACAAGCAACAAGTAAAAAGAACACAGTTGGAATGACAACAAGCAGCAACAGTTTAAATGCCGAAGATTAAATGCCCTTATTTAATTTAAAGTGAATAAATTAATATGCATAAACGAATTATATCTTATGTAAAATTTGCAATCTTTAATTCTTTTAATAAGTATAAAATATAAATTGTAAACAATTCCTTCGTTTAATTGAGTGCATCCACAGTTAGGCTATTTTGTATGAAGAATGTTTACAAATTGCTACCCCTTGATTTACTTATGTGGTATAAATATGTTTAATAGCTTGTGGCCATTTCATTTAAATGCAACATATTATATAATAAATAGTATGTATGAAATAAGTAGAAATCATACAGAAAAACATAAATCTACAATTTGAGAAGTGGACTATCAATTTGCTATTTGTTTGTTGTCATTAAAGGCAGTTCATTGTTCAACATCCTTTCCAAATATTAATCAGTAAACGGTAATACATCTTTGCTATGTAAACAGCATCTTAAGGTAATTGTTTCTATTTTACATAATCATAATCAAATTACACAGTCTAGTGAATAACTTTAATTAAACTTGGGATTAAGAAACCTCACGGATCTTCCAACTTTAGTAAGACTTGAAATTTGGCTTTACTGAACGCAGTTAATTAAGATTTGACAATAAATAGTGTAAAGTTTGTGGTGTGGTTCTTTCTACTTCAAGCATAAAAATCTATTTTAATTAACTAGAAACATTTTTGCAAAGAATAAATGTTGATATGTGTGCGGACTTGGCTTATTCATAAATTCAGAGTATCTTTTTGTCGAATGCTCTTAAATAAAATATGTTTCTGAGTGCATTTGACGCCTGCCACTTTGTTAGTTAGCCACAATTTGTTCCTTTTTGCGGATACTCTTGACATTTTATTTGCACTCGTTGGCTTTGCTAACCGATTGTCGATATTCAATTAAACCGCTGCCTGAATGACTTTTCAATCGAACAAATCAAATGCAGTGAATGGGACCATAAATTTCACCACTTTTCATGGCAGCTGGAAAAGCCGCGTAATTTTCTGCATACTTTATTTATGCGTGGCCGGCGTGATTTATTTGCGAGTTTGGTAGACCGCAGAACAACACTTCAGTACTAAGTGCTCATTGTCTATACTCGTCTTGTTTCTCTTGTATGTATGTATATCCATATATATCTATATCATATGGATATGTGTTTGAGTCTACGGCCAACAACAAAATACAAATAATAAAATCAAGAGCGAAAGAAAAAATATAATTCATTGCAAATAAAGCAAGAAATACACAATTATTTATCACTGTGGCGGCCATCAAACGGCAATGACAGCAGTCAGAGATGGCGTTGCTGATGCTTCCCGCTTCCCACCTCCTCTGTCCAGAGGCGTCTCCGCGCAACGATGGAAACAACAATACTACAACAAAACAAATGTCAGTCAACAGAAACTCATACACAGATACAGATACAAACACTGAAACTGAGACGCGCCTACAAAAGCGGTTGAAACTTTTGGGTTCCGCGTTTTCATTCTTCTTTGAATACCCTATAAGTACTCAGAGATTTAAGTGGAGCTTACTTTGAACTATTTTTCTAAAAGAAATTCTAGATTGGCAATTCTAGAATTTTACACTTTATAACAGTTATAATCTTTGAAATTTTACGATTTAAGACATTAAACAGCGAAGATTGCTTATTCAGATGCAGCATACTCTTTCAGGTGCTCTAAAATAGTATAGTATTTGTTGCCTAGCTACAGGACATCTCCTAGCTGAGCACACTCTACTTAAGGGCTCTTACATGTTTATTTTCGGCTGCTATTTTTATTTTTTTTTTTTGCTTACAACAACATTACAAATCTTTGCTTGGGGGACGTCTGTCAGCTCGGTGGATAACTCCAGCTAAGAGGGGTGGGATGAGTGTAAGAGGGGACTACATATTTTGTGCTAAATCTTGTTGTTCACACTAACGCGTTGCTGACAGTTTTTCGTTTTCATTTTGTATTTTCTTCTTCGTCTTCCCTTTCAGCCTCATTTGTTTGTCTGGCTGTTAGAGGCCTGAAGTTTCTGGGGTAACACTCTCGAAGAGCCCGCGACAAAAGCTTTTGTTAATATTGTTGTACACTTCTTTTTTTTTTTGTTGTTGTTGGTATATTTTCAAGTGTGACTGTCAGTCTGTCAGTCGGTCTGTCAGCTCTCAGTCTGTTTGTCAGCCTGCAAGTTGTGTGAAATATCTCACTAAATGGCCAAAACAAACACACACTTCAAGGCAGTTGCTTCGATAATTTCATGGTCAAACTTTTGGTGAGTTGATTGTTGTTATTGTGTTGTTGCTGCTGTTGTGTTGTTGTTGTTGGCCACAGTTCATTCATGCTTTTATGTTCAAGATCTGGCAACGCCAATGCACGTATCGAGCTCAGCTGCGGTTTGTGTCTTGTCTACAAAACTGGTTTTGCCTTTGGGATGCTGTGACGTTGTTACTGGGCTATGTCTGGTTATCACACACACACACGCACACGCACTCGCACATAGTGACACACTCGACAGTGTGTGTGTTAATTTGGCAGTTTTTCAAGTGCTGACATTGACCCACTTATCGTTTGTCGACGTTGTCGGCTTCATCTTTGGCTCATTTGCCGCTTGGCAACAACAATTTGACTGTTAAATGCGGTCAATAACATTTTACAGCCAACACACACACGCACACGGATAGTCACAGTCAATACACACAAACACGCACAACTTACAGTCGGCCCACCCACAAGAACCACAACTACATTTGCATTTAGTTTAGTTTATGTTGCAAGCTGTTGTTCATTTAGTAAACCATAGTTGCAAGTTCAAGCCCACAAACTGCCATTAAATCCACATCCATTTACATAAGCGAGTTAGCTGAGTGCCTTTGATTTTCTACGATCCAACTAAGTTTTCATTATTTAATGGATTCGATTCAGAGTTTGGAAATCGTTGTCAGACATTTGCCAACACATTCCAAATATTGACATCACAATTTGCTTGTATTCAACAGAATTTCTTTAAATTAGTTTAAATTTTGGTATCAAGAGAGTTTTATATTTTTTTCGAGCTTTCTGTCTTCTGGAACATATAACGTTAAGGATTAAGGTGCCGACAAGTTTACAGTCTAAATTGAGTAGCGGACAAAAGAGCTTTAAAATTTAGTAGAAACCCGGTGATAACTTACATGGCAGACAATCCATCGTTTTGACATTTGAAATTCCTTATTGACGAGTGCAAAATCGGAAAATCTATCACTAATCCGACTCCAATTTAAATATTACCTAATTTCCTAGAATGATGCTCATTTCTTAATGGAATTGGCAATCTTTGCGAAGAGGGAACAAAATAAGTTACAAGCTGCTTTGTTTTGAAGCTACAGTAGACTTTATCACTATGAAGATCTCTTTTCTATGTATTGCAAGAGAACCATTCAGTACTATTTTATCAGTACTATTTGCGATTACAATTGAATACAACTTTATCCCAATATTTAAAAATAAAAAACATAAAAATATGGTTGCATGGTCTGTTTAAAAACCCCAAATCTTATGGAATGCACTTCAAAGGCATAAATTGCAAGTGTTGAGTTGTCATGTGCTGTGTACTTACATGGCACCCTTGGGCACTGTCATATTGAGGCCATCCAGAACGATATTTGGATTCTTGCCGCCACCATACATCTTATGAGCCCTCCTCACACAGACCGCCTGTTGGCGACGCGACGCCAGCGTCGATGGCTGTGACATGAAGAGTCGTCGTCGGGCGGCCAAGTCTAAATCGCTGTTGGCTGTTGTTGCAGCTGCAACTGGCGCCGTTGGCGGCACTCCATCGGTTTCGGCGTCCATGCTATGTGGCTGTAAATGGTACAATACAAATACAAATGCTACTGAGTACATGTCTTTGAAAATTGAAAACTGAAAAATAAAAATTAAATTGGCAAACGTTTTGCTGTTGCTGCATCTGATGTTGCCATTGCTGTTGCTGTGCATTGACAAGGAAAGTGAATCGATATATAGTATAGATGTATATGTGTATAGCTTTGGCCTGACATGACCCACGCAGCAGTTGGCTTAAATGGAGCCACCACCCAATACCCAGTACCCAATGCCCAATACCCGAAGCTGTCAATACGCGTCTAGCCCAGAAAACTTCTAACGATTGCCATTCTCTTGTCAATTGCTGTTGTTGCAGTTTTTTTTTTTTTTTTTTTGGTTTTTTTTTGTAGTGGCTATTTTTGCCAATGGTGCTCTTCTGTTGGTAGTGCCACTGCAGTTGTTTCACAGTTGATTAAACCAATTTTTGTATATGGGGGCATGGCACTACTAGCTTGGCCAGTGAGCCCGTGATGGATATTGCTGTCATGTAGCGGCAGCTCAAAGTTGTTTTGGCTATTGCCAATTTTCTACTAGCAGCAAAACAGAAATGAATGAATTTTCAAAATGACCATCTATCCGCATCCGCTGGCTAGCTGACTCGCCAGCTGACCTAACCTTCTGGCGGGTTAATAGTGATTTGGCCAAATGCTCGACCATTTGCCTTTTATTTTCATTTTCAAGTTGACATTTTGCTAATCGAAAATGCAGCAAACAATTTGCCAATTGCCGCCAAAAGTTTTGCAATTATTTTTTCCCATACCTCAAAAACAAGAGGAAAAAACCCAAAAAAAATAGGAAAAGTAAAAAAATGTGGCCTAAGCTACGATTCATTTATTGATTTACTTCTCACTAACAATGGGCAGGCCAAATAAATAAAAATAAGCATAACAACGGCAAATAACTAACCCAAAGTAAACAACAACTGACATCTTGTGGTTCGAGGTTTGCTTCTGTTTTGCTTTCGGTTTACTTGGCTCTTATTTTTTTTTTGGGAGATGAGGGAAATAGAAAGGGGAAGAGGCGGTGCCTGGGCCAGCAAGAAATAAACTTTCTTGATAAATGACTTCAATGTAATTAATTTCTGCTCAGCTCGCTTGCAGCGCTGGCAAAATTGTAAGCACAAGTGGTAGAACGGTAAAATGGTGTACATTTCCCTTTCTTTCTCTTTCTCGTATTTTCCTCCTCTCTTCTTCTCTCATTCTATGTGGCCTGGTACGGGTTGAAGCAGGGCTAGGGTCACGGTTACGGCTATTGTGGTATTTCGGGGACCAGGGAAAGCTCATGAGCAATGGCCAGGCCAAATGCTGTCATTGCAAATGTTGAACTGGTTTCTAGCACTACACTTGCCTACCCTTTGCCCTCTTCACCACACTCACAAGCTCTCGGCATCTTTAATTGTCCTCCTGTCTGTCTATGTCTGGTAATACAAGTCAGGAGTTGGCTCGCAGCATTTCAATTAAGAAATATTACTTAAACATGTAGCTGTCAGTTCAAACTATTGTTGTCTATACATAAAGAGCTAAGCAGTAGAAGTGGAGAAAAATTTCAAAATGTACATGTGTAAATTCAATTCCAAAATAAGTAATTCAATAAAGTATTTTTATGATTTCGATAAATGTTTTATTAATTTCCATTTAAGAAATGATTTTAACAATCACTTTGCAAACTGTAGATTCACAAGTTTTATTAGCCTAATTTCCGCAATAAACCTTACTCGTTGGAGTAATTCAAAGAAATATTGTGTAATTTGTTGCTAAAAGATGATCAACATCCGTTTCCGCTGTCAAGTGAGAAAGAGGGAAATGTGTCTGCGAAATCATAGTTATTAACTGATGTTAATCAGATCTGTTGTATAAATCAACTTGTCTCGAAGACAGACACTGGCTAACCGCACAACATTGAGGTTATTCCAACATCGTATAATTGAATTTGCATGCAACTTCCACAGTAACCGCTGGCCCCCCTGCTGACCTCTGTGGAGTTGTCCACTGGCAAATGCCACTAATTAAAACTTTATTTATCTTTTGCTGAAAAGGCTTAGAACTAGCTTGATTGCCTCAAGGAAACTGGCAACAGGGAACAGGCAACAAACACCATCCAACACAGAAACCACAAATTTAATCAAATAACTGCAAAACTAAGTCCATACATTGCTGGGAACGATAACTACCTTGGTCAGAAAAACAAACAAACAAACAAACAGAAACACGTACAAAATCTGTGAGTGCCTACAAATTGCAAAGGCAACAAAAAGTTTTGTGCAATAATTTTTCAAACAGCAAAAGGTGTTAGCCAACTGCGAGTGTATCTAAACAGACAAAAGTATCTTTTATTGTAATAAAGCAGCAAACGGCACGTGAACAATCTGAAGGTTATTCTTTTTCTCTTCTGGTTGTGGCAAATCTTTTAAAGTTTCACGTGCCTTCACGTATCTGTATCTGTATCTGTATCTATAGAAGCAACTGTATCTGAATTTGTATCGTCTACACAGATTTCTGCCCGTTTTATGGCTTAAAGTGGGAATGTCGCTCTTATGGCTGCCGGAACAGGTGCCAACTTGTAAGGCTAAGGGGCTGAAGAGGATAGGCTGGCGGGCAGGCAAAACGGAAATAAATAAAATCACACAAGCAATGCTAAGAGGATTGGGGGCGTGGCAGCAGCGCACATGCATGAAAAGTAAAATATGTTTATAAATAAAATACAAAAAATAAACACACACAAACTCACACACAAAGTTTGAAGTTCAGCAACATAAAGAAGTGCAAATTGTTGCGTGTTGCGATTGTATCTATCGAATGTGAGCACACAAAGGTATTTCCTGCCAACAAATATAAATGCCTCAGTAAAGCGAACATAGAACTGTAACAACAACAACAACAAATACAACAAGAAGACTTGAGCTTGTGCGACAAAGAGAGCTCACAAGTTTCTTTCTGTCTCTTTTTTCCGTTGGCGGCAAATAAAAAAGTTATAAAATGAAATGATTATCTGGTGCCTGGCGTTTGTCTAGCCATTGAGATACATGAGTAAATGTGCCTATGTACACACACACACACTCACACACACAGAGATAGAAATACTGTTAGCTTCCCTTTAGGTATTGGTTATCTCAGGAAAAATTGCGTCAGTTTCTGCGACAGGTAAATAAGTCTATAAACTGACGGAAAAGTCTGTGGCATTGTTTATTACAATGCGAGTCACATATTTGTACAGCTTTTGGTTTACTGCATTTATATGATGTGCCACATATATTTATAGCTCAGATATTATATGAAAGAATATGATCTTCTGCCTTTATGGTGTCAACAGTAAATGTTTATCGTCCGCATAAACTTTAGTGCACATTGAGATGTTAATCATGAGTTAATCGCCGCGGGACAGTTTGCGTATATGATTCGATTTCAAGCTAAGAAAAATTGCACTATAATATAAAGAATTAAGTGTTAAAAAAAATAATATAAGATTTACATGCACATTAAAATGCCATAAATATTTGAAAATAAGCATTTATTGATAAATAAAATAAAATAACAAATAAATAAATATATTTCTATATTCTTAAGCTTTTGCTGTAATTTTCCGAGTTGCTTACACAATTTTATCACTCTCTGTCTCTCTTTGTCTTACTCTTTCTTTAAGGCTCCAATTATATGATTTAAGTAATAAAAAATAATATAAGGCTTACATGTACATTAAATGACATAAATATTGGACAATTAACATTTATTCATAATTAAATTTGCATAACTATATTGATATATTCTTAGCTTTTGCAGTAGTACTCTGCGTTTTTTACACATTTTCATCACTCTCTATCACACTCTGTATCTATCTATCTCTGTCTTGTTGGCTCCTTCAATTACCTGCTCAGTGGTCTGCAATGCAATTTTCTTTAGACTCCATGTGCCATTAGCTGCTTGAATGCATCATTTGATTGCTCTGGTAACTTGGCTTAGGTTGGTCTAAATACTTAGCCATCATAACAAGGCAGTGTTTAAGGCACTTTTGAAATGGGTCAATGGCTCTTCTAGGCACACACATATCCAGCCGGTTCATTTACATATAAAAAGCATTTGATGTGCGGAGAACTAAAACCAGAGCCAGAATCAAGTTCTGCCTTCTAAAAGTCACTTCTCGCAGAAGTAATAAATATTTATATTTATTTTTGCACATACACAAAAAGCTATCTCTTTCTCTCTCTCTCTCCTTGCTTTGCATTTTAGGCAGTTGTCGTTAGCCAACAAAAAAAAAAAAGAAGAAATTTGCACAAAATTTTACGCTCAATAAATTTAACAACAAAAACTTGCCGGTCAACGCCAAAAAATGCGCTCATGTGTTAGTAATGGCCGAGTTACGCAAATACAAATACACACATACACATTAGATTTGCCATAACAGTTAGCAAATAATTTACCACCAAATATTTTGAATATAGTTTAAAGGCAAATTTGTTGCAAATTGTGTTATTACGAGTACAACAAACGGTTGTAAGTTGTAATGTTGCTTTTGTGTATTCAAACTGATTATTTGACATAATATTGGCTTACAAATCAATTGCAATAACATATTGTTACATATTTTAATTACAATGTTCAATGTTTGGGCATGTTCAAAAAGAAAACTGCTAAATACCCCTCAGGATACAATCTTGTATGTGGAAAATATAAATCGAAAATTCGGCAAACAATATCCGACAGCAACCGCATATTTTGTAGCAAACTCTTTGGATTTCAGTATGCAACCGAAAAACAGACACACAAATGAACATACATAGATCATTTTGTTTGGGGCAGTTTGAGGTTTGGGTTATGGGCTTGGGGTTTTTGGGTTTCTGTGGGCTGGTCGTTTGCCAAAGAGCATTTGTATTTAATGAAGCCTATTTTTTCTGCTCTTGTTTGTGTTTGCGAGTGAGTGTGTGTGTATGCTACTAACAAGTAAGTACCGCAATTATTACGAGCCATTTGTTAGTAATAATCATCGATGCTGAGCGGGGCTGCTCATTGCTCTGATATATTATACTACTGAGTAAATCATTTAAGTGTTGGATGGGGAAAAAGTTGCTTCATCTAATTACTATACGATAATTATAATAGGTTAATCTACGACTTATGTCTGAGAATGGTTAAAACTGGTTCACGGAATCATTTCCATTATCGCACTTAGCTTTATACCATTTAAAGCTTTTTAAGACCACTTTTAAATCGATTCAAAAACCTTAAATACATTGTGAGAGTGATAAAGTACTCGTACATAAGTGGAACAGCTGATGAATCCCACATATTGAGCATTGAAATGAATTTACAATCGTTTTCCTATATGAATGGGGCGTTAAAGGATATTTCACATTGCAATTCGTAAAGCTTAAAGCGTAGTGTTGTTTTGCCCACATTTTGCGCAGTAATATTGATTAAGCCATTTCAATGTAGCCAGGACATACCGCTGACCCGTGCCACACACATACACACCCTTACAAACACATTCACTCTCACCCATTTGAACATATCGTTTTCATTACACGTAGCATACTTTTATGCGTTTTGAGCTTTAGCGCAACATTGTTAACTCTCCGTGATATTTTCTGATTGCGCATAACAGTGAAAGCTGACCAGACTACACTCAGCGAAAAAACACAGCACGAATAAGCTCAAGTATATTTAGAGTGGTAATAATAGCTGCGGGTTAATTTGCATAGTTTTCGCATTTGTTTTACCAATATTTATAAGCTAATTGAAATGTCATAATACAATTTATCAATATTGTGGCTGGTAATTTTTAACCATGTACAATTTGCAATTCGTTGCACTATTCTGACGGCAATATCTCTGCCCTCCCTTGGCCTGACTCAGCATTTGTTAATGGTGCCTGTTAATTGAAAATTGTGCACTCAAATTTCTTGTTTGCAGCTGCATAAGCAATCGTCATTACAATTCCAATTGGTCAACTGCAAAATGGCATCGCTGCAATCGATTTGACATATAATCACACTTGATCAGGCAACCGAAACGTTTATGGTTGAATCCGCTAGATGAAATATATCAGGTAGAGTTACACTTGCAGCATAATGAAAGAAACATGAATGTATTTGTTAACCTTTAATAGATCACTAATTCGATTTACTAGGAAGGAATTTCTCACTAGCTGTTACTTGTAGTATTATAAATTGGCATATTAAAAGTAATGATCTCATTCTCGTGAGCCTAATACGAACTTTGAGTAGTTGCTGACATATGACACCCCTTATTAATTTAACCTAAGTATATTTGTAATTATCTAGAAGTCCCCGTGCTTGCAATCCTACACGTAGCCGTTGATTTGCTCTCGAGGTGTTTTTAGACTTTGTAATTTACTGTAGGCAAGCAACAAGTCAGAAGCCTTCAGTGTCTTAACAAATCCGCAATTAAGATTATAAAAGTTTAATTACTACAGAAATGATGTGGCATACACACACACGTACACACACAATGACATTATTGCTATGCAACCTTTGAACTGAAATTTCATACATCAGTTGCAACTTTGCTTAGTTGGTTAGTTTCTATTCTCTTTGAGTGATTGGGGTGCACTTTGAGCTGATGAAATTAACAACTACTTGTCAATTATTGTGAGTTGTTCAACTAAAGATTTTGCAGCTTATGCAATAATTTTTCACGACTCTGTCGGACTCTGAACGTCCCACTCAAAAGAGAAACTTCTCCACGTGCTAAAGGAATGTGCATCCTCAAGAGTGTATGTGTCAAATAGTCAAACAATGCTAAGGTTACACGGGGAAAAACACTGACAATTTTATTGCACTTAGTCACTTTTTCAATATGTGGAACCGGTTGCGAAATCGAGCTGCTAATCAAGCCGAACTGTCATAAATCGAGAGCTAACAGAGGTCGAGTGTTTGCTATTTATCGAAGTATCTTAAAGTCACTCGTATGATTAGATATTTGTTGCTTTAACTTGACAGTGAATATTGCTGGTACATATATATAAATAAGTACATATCTCCGCTTCTTCGTGTTTACTCGACAAATCTGTGAACACAATGACTTCGACGTCAGCAACGTTGCATGTATTTGTATGCAAATGAATGCAGTTTGTCTATTACAAAATGACATGTAATTTATACGTATATTAGAAATGAAATGTAATTCCAATAAAGACAATGATCAATTTTCGAGTATATATAGTTTCAACTATAATATGAAGTTCATATTGAAATCAACTTGGAATCGAGAGCGCAATGCATGGCAAATTGGCTAAGGTCAGTTTGACTAACAGAGAGTGCAACCTTAACCTATAACTTTAATCCTGCCACGCCCACACACAAAACTAATAAACAAGCTCCCAAAGATAATGGAACAGTACACAGCACAATTCATAGAAATGATCAAACGATGACTTTTTGTAATCACTGTGAAAGTTCAGTTTACAGTAGAGCTTAATGATAGTCAATTATTGTTAGTTAAAAGCGTTAAGAACGATAACCAGTTTCATAAACAGTTTATTTTTAATTGCAATAGTAACTTAATCGTTTGTTACAATTTAACTACAATTTGATAATAATTGTTACTTGACATTTGGACTTTATACCTTTGACATACATATAAACTACTTGTTATAATTACGATCTCAGGATTGTTAAAGTATAGTCCCTTGAAAATACTTTGCTCAGTTTATTAAGAAAAATATTAAGATTCAATTTAACTGAAGCTAAAATGGAATTAATGAAATATCTATTGATCACAGTGAAAATCAAATGATTCCGTGATTTCTGAGCATCACTAATGGCCAGCATGCTATAGTTTTTCTCACACCCAGACACAACCCATTGAAATATTTATGTCTTTGCATATTTTACAGAGACATTTGCACTTGACAATAACAACAACAAGAACAAGTACATGAGTCACTGCAGCAGAGCATCCGAGCAGGAGCATGACAAGGATTAGCGGCAGCAGAGGCAGACGTTGATGATGATGACGTTGACAATCACTGCAACAGCCGTTCTATAGAAGGAGATGTAGGAGCAACAGCCTCGAGACGACGGCAGCACGAGGACATAAAGTGCATTGCGTCTGGGAGGGTGGAGAATGTTTCAGGTTATGCTTTGGGATAGGATTTGGGATTGGCATTGGGGTTGGGGTTGGGGTTGACAACGCCTGACATGCACATGACAGCATGGACACAAACACAGTCACAACGAGAACGGCAGAGAGAGATAGAGAGAGGGGGAGAGAGAGAAAGAGATCTCAGCGAAAGTGTTGCTGCTATTTGTGTGACAAACGCAAGACACAGGCATATGTTTCTAAAGGAGAGTCAGAAGGAGGTAGTGAATAAGTCGCCTATGCATAGGCCTAAGAATAGACTCTGACACCGACAGTCACTTAGAGAAGCCAACAATACACAACACAAAAACAAACAAAGGAAACGAAATGCATACATTGAACTTTTGGTCTTCGTCTTAAATCTATCAAGTATACGCCGTGTTTGTGGCATGTGTGGAAAAGTCTTTTGCTTTCCCCGCAACGAAAAATCAAGACAAACGAAAGCCTTCAAGTAAAAGTCGAGACAGAACGTTCCCATCCCATAGTCTACACACTTTAAGCGGCAAACTCAAGAGTGTTTAGCATTTATTTGCATATGAGTATGAAGAATAAGTCTGTGTGTGTGTGATGGGAAGTGTGGATATTTGTTTGTTTGCGCTTTTGTGTGGGTGTGCAAATATTTAAAGGCATTTATTGCTTTTTTAGTCAAGCTTTGCGCGTGGCATTGTTGAAAGAAGTAAACGAGATATAAAACAAATCATATGAAAAGAAGGAAAGAAAAGAAAATAGATTAGAACATTTATGAACAAAGTTTAATTTTTTAAGAAAATATGTTGATAAAATTTATTAAATTTAGAATTGAAAATTTATATCGCTATTTAGATTTTTAATTCGGAATGTGATTGAATAAGTAACAGATTTCTATTAAATCTTGTGTCCTTTCTAAAATTATTCTTCCAACTACCAAACTCATTTCACTGGAAAATGCTTTCAACGTGAACTTTTCAATGGAGTAAAAAAGCAAATGAATGAAAATACCGTTGAATGCCAATATAAAAGTCAAAAGCCATATTTGTTGACCAATAAAATAGAATAAAATATAAATTTATTTTCCGTTCTTCATAAAAACGAGCATATAAGTATTTTATGGAAATACTTTATATATACGAGTTGACTCGCAGTGACTGTGACTGCAGCTGGGAATAACAAACGATTTTTGTGCCATGAACAAAAATATTTGTTTACCGATTGTCTGCTGCAATTGACTGTCCCCTGCAATTGCACATACTGAGATTTAACACACACACACACACACACTCACACACACACACACATCAGTTACACACAAATGCAGATGCAGTTACAGATACCGTTGTGAGCAGCCAACCAAAAAAGGTCATTTTCATTTATGTATTATTTTGTGCTCTATCATAATTCATTTTTCATTGCCTCTATCAATTCGACATGCATTTAATTTATTTACCATTTTATTCCTTTATTTGTTTATAAACAATAAAATGTTGTAATTAACACTGTGCACCGTGACAAACAATACAATAATTTCCACTCGCTATTTAATTATATATTCACACACACACACACAGAAATTTTCCAAATAATTATGCACATTAAGCCAGTACAATAACACTTTCAAGGTTTTCCATGTGCTGCGCTTTCCAAATATTTTCAATGAATTTGGTATAGCAAACAGAATCATAAAAACAAAATAATAACAAAAAATAATTAAAAATTCGCTACAATTGCATTTTCAAAACTTTTACAGTTGAGCTGATTGCAATGAGGCGACCAAACGACCACAAGAAGTACTTCGGTTACGCTTGGCCGTCTCAGATTACGGCATTCAGCTGTTTCGGCCAAACTTTGTGTCTAGATCTAGTCACGATGGCTCAGCGCTTATTTAAGCTTTGTTTGTACTTTACCTGGTGAGTAATTGTAAACTGATTTGTCTGGGTAAAACCCTTTTAAGCTGAACTGGAACTTGGACAGCCGATTTCATCGGCTTGGTTAAGCAAGCCTAAAGAATTCAGTAGAAAAGATGTCATATGCGGGTTAAATAAAGCCTGGTTCAAACTACGAGTGCTATCCACTCCCGTTTGAACAATTTCTTGCACAAATCACGCAAATTTTGTATGCTGTAGACACCCCTATCCCCAGGTGTCCATAAAAATTATAAAAAATTCGGGCAACCTTTAAAAGCGATATGCAAATAAGTGAGCCGACAAAAAAGCGTTGCAACATCAAATAAAAATCGGCTACATATGCCTGTTTATATGCAAATATCACTTTTACATACGTACGTATCCAAACATTTGGCAATTACTCGACAATGTTGTTGTTCTCCCCGTTGTAGCTAGAGGCGGGCTGTGTCAGTTGTTTGTCTATTTGCAGATACAAATTTGAGGCGAAAAAAGATGGGCGCCATCAGAGTCAGCTTTTTTTGCTCTGTTGGAAATTTTCAATTTAAATTGTGATTAAATTTTGCACGCACCAATGCAAAAGTCGCGCCTGTATAAATTCTTTGCATATATTTATTGATATGGAACATCAAGTGCAGATTTCTGTATTTCCGTTCTCTCTCTCTCTTTCTCTTTCTCTCTCTGTGCGCGTGTGTTGGTGTGTGTGAGTTAGATCCTGACTAGGACCTGTCTTGGCCGCTATTTGTTATGCAAATTTATTTTCGATTACTTGTTACCAAAGATTTGCTTCAGATTATGCAAATGTGTCAAACCTAAGACGTACGTAAGACACACTCCGCAGAGAGGAGCTGCAGGTGGTTATAGAAAAAGGGGGGGCGGGGCAATATCTCTGCTTTACAAGTGGGTTATTACTGTTAGTGGTTGTTGTCGTCGAATAAATGCAAAAACTTTGCATATTTTCACGAAGTTGTTGTCAAAAACACTTTCCTATTTTTAGGCATAAAGAAAATGACTCGGAAAATCTATTTTCACATTCGATGATTGTTTATCGCTTAGGCTATTGATTCCGTCTTTTATTTTGTCATTTTACGCTCATTCACATATTCATATTTTGATTTGCATAATCCGTTACTCAATATTATGATTGAAAGTTATTTAAATTGATTTTTATTGATACTTATTCTGAAACGCATGAAATACTGAGCTGTCTTTTATCATACAATTACTATGATCCTAAAAGAGTTAAGCAATCAATACATATAAAAATACAAAATAAGAATTAAAATATTAAATTGTGAGTAACAAATTTTAATCAAATTTAAACAGTTTTAATTTCAACAATTTTATTCTATTTAAACCACAATTTATACAGTTTGCGGTAACTTTGCATAAGAAGATTAACTGCCAGCTGAATTTGGTATTCCGTATATTCACTTTGCATAATTCTATAACTCTAGCATACATCAGAGGTCGGAAAATCCTTTTAATATCATCATTTCCACCAAGCTTAAATAAACCCTCTCATTATGACATTATAGCGTTTTTAAATTAAATCAAATAAATAAATTTGATATATCATTGAATTATTTCATAAAGTGCAATTTGGCTTGGTCCTTTTGAATAAATTCCCTTTTTTCTGTTGTCTGTCTTTTATTTGGTTGACTATTTTTATTGGCGGTTACCTTCACGCGCTGTCATTTTAAAAAATATATATAAATGTGTGGTATTTTTAATTGAATAATTACACATTTATATACATACATATTCATTTAATTTGTTATGTTTTTTCTTTTTAACGTAATTCGCATTGCTTGTAAATCAATTGCCATTACAACGGCATCCGTTTAACTGAAAATGCTGAAACAAATACTAAAATGTTGAATCGCCTTCACCAAACTCAATAAAAATCGTTCACCGGCAAATGTGTTGACAGCTCGTGCAAATTGTTGTCAATACAGAAAAAATTTACAAAATATCCGCAAGTAAAAAATGTACAAAATTTAACAAGACAAGTACCGTAGCGAAAATGTAATACCCTATCAGATTTTGATATGTTGCAATGATTCTATTTTGGTATAGCTGAAACACAGTTTACAATGAATCTGTTGAAACTGTTTGAGGCAATTCTTATGATACAGGTAATTTTTCAGCACTCGTACTTTATTCCAAGTTTCAAAATTACTCGTACATCAGGTTCAAATCAGTTATAAATTTCATTGAAATGTACGTCACATATTTTATAGCGAAATGAGATTACTCTTTGCAAGGATATAATAAATACATTTCGTTCATGTGCGTTGCCCACGTTGTCGTTTTCCTTTAATTGCACTTCAAAACCCGAAACAAGTGCCAAAATGTTAAATGAATTTTATTGCCAGTGGCACTTTCGAATAACGAGTGCATTCAAACATTAAGCGAACTCTCATTTAAATTCGTGTAGACTAATTAGAATTTTTGTATCCACAATTAGCAGCTGCCAATTGTCGAAAATTATTTCAATTTCATTTCAATTTCGACCAAAAAAAATAATTAAGGAAAAAGTTTCTATTATTACAGTTTAGTTTTTAACGAGCTTTTTCATTTCCCAGAGCCTTCTAATCTATTTTAGAAGTAATTATACTGTGAGGAGCTCAGAATCTCCTAAAAAAAATGATATAATAATTCTGTAACATATTTAAATTGTAAATATATTTTAAAAGTAAATATTAAATTCCTTTATAGTTGGTATTTAATACTTTGTGCATATATAATTGACTGCAATAAAAGTTTAATTGTAGTGCAATAATTTGGTTTTATTTATATATTTTTTATAACATTTATTTTTCTGGCAAAGAATTTGCAAATAAATATGCAAATGATGCAATTACATTTTATCGATACACTCGTGTCGTATAATCAACATAATCTCGTATCAGAATGACTCGCAAAATGTTAAGTGCTATTCGCAGACTTGCGATAATGGATGCTTCAGTTCGTTATAAGACCCTGAATGACAAAGATTCATTTGATTGTAAAAATTAAAATCGAAATTCATAGTCAACAATGGGGGAATTTTTTCTTGCTTATTTTATTCGCTTTTATCGGGCAATATAATGGTTAATGTTTTATTAAGTGACTCGACTCGGTGGAAGTTATAAACATGATTTCTGCAATTCATGTGAAATAATTAAATGATGCCAACCAAGACGCCAAGACTTGACCAAGTCCAATGCCAAAAGGACCAGCAACTCGTATAAGCCAATTTGGGCAGCTGAAATACACTTAACACACACACACACACACACAGACACTAGAACGTATAAATAAATGCTGCATGAGCTTTGCGTAATTTATTTATTCAATTAGTCAGAAGTAATGCGACTATAACGGTACTTAAATATGTGTTCTTTAAATTTGACCCTTTTCTTGTTTAAATTTTTTTCCGAAATGCCATAAACAAAAGGGCAAACGAGGCTTACGGTGTGCGGGCCAGGTTGAGTTTTGCGGTTTTAATTGCGCCAAGTAATGCGGTTGCCGCAATTGTTTCAGTAGTTGTTGTAATTGTTATTGTTATAGTTATTGTTGTAGTTGCTATGGCAATAGTTGCTCTCATTGTTGCGGCTTTTGTGTGTAAACTGAAAGGTTAAGTGGCGCGTTTAAAGCAAGAAATTAAATCATTTACAATTACTCGGGGACAAAGGAAGACCCCGATAAGTAAATATTACCAAAACATGTAGAGTTGAAGGACTGATAATGACCTTGAACAAAGTTAAGAGAGTCTTTAGCAATCAGCATTATAATTACTCTTTTCCTCTAAATAAAGGAATACCTGATTATCTCAAGGTTTTTTTGTCAGAGTTAATAACCTGACAACTACCATATGTATATTTAGAAAGTACTAATATCCATCCTCCCTAAATTTCGATTTAAAATGAGCGCTCAAATTTAAAATTATCTTGTTATCTTAAGCTGCATTGTAAAAAATCTAATATCAGCTTTAAATGCTCATTTGACAATACCTTGACTAATTCACAATACCCTTCGCTTAGATACAATCGAGAGACTTACACAGACCTACGAGTATAACAAAAGCTGACTTATGCATAACAAAAACAGCAGCTATAACAAGAAACCATAACAGCTTAAAACACAAAAGCACAACGGAAAAAATACCCCGTAAAAGATTTAAAGAAAATCAAAATGAGTATGCATAAAATAAAAACACGTTTCTTATACTGTTCTAACTGTAATGTAAACAAGACACAATTTTTATTATTTGCTAATTTTCAATTTGCGTGGGTTTCCGAGCTACTAATGAAATGATTTAACAAACAGCTGGTTAGAAAATATTACATAAGTATCAAGCTCAAAACTTCTAGCTCTTTTAAATACCAGTCTCTGACAGTTGATGAGTTCATTGAACAGTTGGTAAACTGGCCTCAAACTACATACATCTTCGTATACTCAAAGATGGCTTTATTAAAACATTTTGAAAGCTTTCGGAGTACAGGGTATTAAAGTGACAGCAACAGACGCAACAACAAACAACTTAAGAAGCAGCGTCTTCAACTTCAGCTGAGTTTGCATTTAAAGTCGTTTTTGTTGTTGACCTTGGGCTGCATAAATCGAATTGGAGCAGGTCGTTGACGATGCTGTTGTTGCCGGCATTGTTGTTGGTGTTGTTGTTGTTGTTGATACAGAGAATGTTTTTGTAATGCTGTGCTTTTGCATTATCTTTTTGCGGTTGATATCATCCTTGAGATTGAGATGCAATTTCGCAAGGCTTGTGCCCTTTTATAATTTTAATGAGGTTTGCGGTTTCGTACCTGAGTTCGTAGTTCTTGAAGTTGCAGCTGCTAGTTGTTGTTAGTGAAGTTGTAGTTGTGTTGTTGTTGTTAAAGTTTTGCACACTTCCACACACAAAATGTAAACAAAACTATGTATGTGCACAATTTTGTTGTGCGGAATATTTGTTGTTGCTGCTGGTGAATAACTTTGTGTTTGCAAAGTCAACAAGCCTAAAGAACACGTTTGCTTTTAGTTAACCTGTTTTGGCAATGCCCAAAGATTGCGATTGAGCAAAGATTGAGACACACTCACACACACACACACACACTTGCATACACACACTCACAGTGAGATAAAGATACACTAATACATAAACAAAAACTAGACAAAACTTTGCGCATGCGAAATGTGAGCGCAGCTTTGATGTTGTTGTTGTTGTTGTTGTTGTTGTCGATGGTGTTGTTTCTATTACTGGGACTGGAGCTGTTGCTTTTTGGTTTGTATCTTTTACTTGAGCAATTAGCCAACAACTAAAGCAAAGATGTGGCACAACAGCAATTACACACAGATTTATACATTTACACATGCACAATAATATTAACCACAATTACTTAACCTGACTCATTCACCAATTACCGATTAACCACGTTCTAATTACATACTTTCAATTCGATCAAACTCGCACCTGTTGACTTTTATCGTTGACGATCGTCGATTTAAACTGACTTGATTTTATATGATTTGAGCCGCCTGCTCAGTTCTGTGCCTGATTTCTGTGTTCAACCCGTTTCTCGAAACGTTTCCGCGTGTTGTTTCCAGAGCCAGCGACGAATATCAACTGAAACTAAATATACTGACAGCGCTGACAGATCGCCAGTTAGGCTAGAGCAGCAGCGCAGTCGTAGTCGCAGTCGCAGTCTCAGTAAGCGTCAAAGCCGACTTAGCCAATATTGTTGTCTTAAAGTTGTCTAAACGGGCAGTCCAAAAGATTGAATTGTTAGTGGTCTACCTTCTGCCGTGTCTAAGCAAGTGTGACGCTTTTGGGAACAGTTGTGTTCTCTGGGTTTGTGACACGGCTAAGCAGCTGATCATACTCAACGAAAGAGAGAGAGACGGAGAGAGAGCTTATGAGTAGATCAGTTTCTTAACTTTAAGCTTTTCAAATTATGCAATGATTGTTGACTATGCTAAGTCTTTGTAGACGAGACAAGTAGCGAATTGTAAATTCCAAAATAAGGTTCAATTAAAGAAACGTTTACTTAAATGTCTCCTCTTATATAATTATAAAGCAGTTGTATGGTGTATCCTTACAAGGACTATACTGTATTATTCACTCTTGCTTGAATCTTTCCCGACGAAAACATTGCATAACCAAGAAAGTGAGAATACCATCTGTCCGTTGTAGACCATTGTAGCTACATATAGACTAAGTAGTACTGACAACACAGTTTGCCATTTATATTGCAGCTTTGGTCAGCTTTGTCTGTGCACTGGGCACTGGGCTGAAGCATTGCCATTCCTCATTGCCAACTGCAACCCACTGAATGTCTCTTTGTCATTGTCAAGAGTTGGCAGTCTTTTCAGGGAATCCGTAATGGCAAGCTGCGCTATCTTGGCACCTACTTGGCTCATGCCAAGATGCAAAGAGGACTACCTTGTTGCTGGTCACATCGCACGGCAATGGTAATGGCAATGACAACGGCAAAGGCAACGTCTTTGCACAGTCACAATCATCTGACATGTGCACGTCTTTCGTATTCGGAGAAATGCTAAAATGAATTGCCGCTTTTGTAAAGATTTCTTGCAGATGCTTCTTTAGATAGATACCTGCAGCAAGCTGTATGCACCTTTGCATCGCTTGTGTTACAAGTTTCAACGTGCATGTTTTCAACAATGTCGCCATTTCAGTTTCCGTTTCCGTTGCCATACCTATTGCCGTTTGACATCGCTTGGACGCGCTGAAGAGCTTGAACCGCCTTCTTTGGAAGATGCTAGGCAAAGCATTAAGCCTGCAACAACCAATGCTTCATTGTTGTCGCCTGCCTGGCAATGCGAATGTTGCAGATAAATTTCAACACACCAGTACATACACATTGACACACTCACACAGGCACACCCGTCTTGCAATTTGAGCTGCTTAAGTGTCTACAAAATATTTGTGCATCGTTTTAACCCAGATAAGTGCAACCAGGCGTCATTTCTCTCCCACCCACTCCGGATAGACGTATGCCATAGTTGACATTTTTGGCCACGTCTAGTTGCTCATGTTGCTTGAGATGTCGCTAATGAAGTGCTGGGAATGCAGACCGAGTGTTTTTGAGTTAATGATATGACAACAGACCTGGAGGGCAATGTTATCCATGACAATTGAAGCATTCGATTTATTCGCTTTAAGAGCTCGTTGAAGACATTGGCATTGGCGTTGGCATTTATCTTGTGTTCATTTTATTTGCGGTTCGCTTTTGAGTGCAATTTTCTGAAATAAATTTTACCCAACGGTGCAATTTTCCTACTAACAAATTTATGTGTTCAACAATTGATTTTTCAGTTCAATTTCGGTTGCTTGCAGCACAGCACTACGTGTCGGCCAGTGTATGCAACGAACAACTATAACCAAAAGGTGGAAAAGGTGGTGGTAAAAATAATGCCCTCAAAAATGAAGAGACGTCAAGGAAAGGAAAGGAAAGGCTTCGCGGTCCAAACTGTGCGCCACTTCATAAAATATGAAATTAGATTTGCAAGTGCAGCAGCAACAACCAGGACAACGAAAGATATAAAGGATGAGGATGAGGATGTGCATACATATAAAGCCTGTTGCGGATGAACGAAAAAAGAGACCCTATCGACCTCGCTTAATGTGCAAGTGCTGGGACGAATGGGGCGTAATATAAGTGGTACTGGGAATTGGAGTCAAATGGTCAGGCCAGAGTCATTCGACCAGAGTTGACTGAAATGGCTTGACATTCGATCAAAATTTCGACGGAAACAACGAGAAAAGCAAGAGCTAAAAGCAGGTTCAACTCTCTCAATGGGCCAGTCAGTTTATCGAGTTACCTTTAAAAAAATGAATCAATATTTAACTAACAATTTAATATTTATAACAACGTAAATATTTTTAATGGAAAACATATAATTAATAGGGAAGTTTTACTTTAAATTTGATGTTATATTTATAGCTAAATATAAGCATGTTTCAAAGTTCAATACTCTTTCCATTTTACAACTTGCCTTTTTCGATATGTAACAGAACTAAACTTACATAACCCTTCAGATTATAATACTTAGTTATACTTGCAACATATGCTCCATAAAATCATCTGAGCTAATCCTATTTTTATAGTCAAAATCAAAGCAGTTCTCGCTATCGTAAATGCCGAACATGTTCAATGATTTGTAGGGGATGAGCAAAGCTAGAATTGAAAATAGGATGAGGAATTGGGATAGAAGCAGGACCACGACACACAAATACAAAGCGCAATGCGCGGCTAATGCCGCTTAATAGTTTTTACATTTTTTTTTGCTTCGGTCTTTGGTCTTTGTCACTAGCTATGGCCATGGCCAGAACCCAGACCGTAGCCAGAGCTAGAGACATGCTGACTTAACTGATTCGATGCTCGTTCCGTTTCTCGCTTTAAAACCGAGCGCAATGTTCAATAGCTGGAAAATGTAAATCCTATTGAGTTGGTCGTTATTTTTTTTCTTCATTCTGTTTCTACACTTTTTTTTCAGTGTTTTATTTTTTTCTCTCGACTGGGAGTGCTGCTAATGCAACAAAGGCGTGGCCATGGCTGTAACTGTGACTGTGGCTGTGGCTGGGTTCACCGCAGTTCGCTCGCTTTGGCTTCAATTGCGGCCAAATGTCTTCATCTGGTTTGATTTTCAATTTGATTGCATTTAAGCAATGTCCTGGCATAAGCTGCGTGTACCAGTCAGCAGCCGATTGTCGATAAAGAATTTATTATTGTTGGCCTCATCTATATTTAGTCGAGTTGCGTCGACTTATATTGACAATTTATGACATGATTTATGATTGCAGCTTCTGTGTATCAACATCAACTGGCAACTGAGTGCCACAAACACAATTTGCACGCTTATCGCTATATATGAATAATAAACAGGATGCTAGGAAAACGACTTACCTCGGATAGGATAATTTTACAAGGTATACACAAGTGCTTAAGCTGAGCAAAGCAATCTGACAAGGAACAACACTTAGTGTTGTGCAATGTTAAATAATTTTTAATTAGTTAAGTATACTTCTTTGGCACAGGATTTTGCCTATCATTAAATATTTTATTAGTTCATCTTGACTTGAAGAGCATCAGAGTTTCGAGTCGAATACTTAACATTGTTATTGGTTGGGCAGCAGCCACAAAGCTGACACCTCAGACAGCTACCTGCTCAGGCCCCACAAAGTAGACAACAACAAGGACAAAGACAAGGACAACGACAACGACAATGACAACTTTGTCTGACAACAATCAATCAATATTTATGTCCTCAAGCGTTTAGCAGCTAGCTGTCACACTTGCCCCTGCCTTATCCTTATCCCTCCACTCTCTCTAACACACACACACACACACTTTATCTGACTGTGTGTGTATCTTTAGATATATGTGTACACTGTACATATATACATTGCCAGTTGTATCTTGTTGTAACACAAAGCACAGCTGCGTTTGCTCTGGTGTGCGGTGTGACAGCACTCTAATGATAATGACAAGCGCAATAATACTCACAAGCAACCTTTGCAAAAGCAACCCCTCAAAATCCCTCTCAAGGAGGAGAAGGAAAAGAAGGAGGAGGAGGAGAAAGAAGAGGTACTAACCCGTGGCAGCAGAACTTTAGCCATTTACACTACACAGATTTATGTTTATCCGCTCAAGTGCTCACGCTTCAGCTGTAGCTGTAGCTCCAGCTTCGCTGTTGATTGATGTCCTAGCCAAGTTAATTACGTGACTCGAAAAGTGGCCAACTATAATAAGGACTCAAAAACTTTGCAGCTCCTTCTTAAGAGCCGCAATTAATTGATTTTTTATTTCGTTTATTTTCTTCTTTTTTGAAGAATGCCAAGCAAAGCACTTGACGTAGACAAAGAGAGAGATAGAAATAATATTAATGCGAGGTGCTGGCAACATAATGATTATTATAATGTTATTATTGCTGTTATTGTTGTTGCTGTTGTTGCTGTTGTCAAGGCAGGCGTTGGCAGAGATTACGCATTAAATAAATCATCAGAGCCGCTTTGCGAGATGTGCTCGGCAAACACTCCACTTTACTTGAAGTTCTCAGTTGAGATTTATTGTAAATAAGCATGATTATCATAGCATCACGTATACGCCATGGCTGCCTCAGCATCAGCGTCAGAAAGCAAGGCCAATAGGCTTACAATAGCCAGCCTAATCAGTCCCTGAAATAAGTTTGCTCTGTGCTGGGCCAATAAACAGCATTTCTATATGCGAACCACGCGGCGCATAAGCGATATGGAGTTCTCAGCCACTTTTCCATTCGTACCCGAAAAACGTTACTCAACTGAAATGAACCGAGCTGAACTGAACGTTATATCAATTCAACTGCCATCCAATTAGCCTGCATCCCAGCTCATCTCAGCTTAACCCGCTTTCATTTTACGTTTTAAATAGATATTTTTTCTAAAGTAATTTTACTGGAGAACTGGCTGTCAAATGCTGCCGCAATCATTCAAATTTTTTTACTTTGTAATTTGTAATTTGTAAATTTTAATGTTTAATTAAACAAACTGGATCAATTAATGCATGTAACATCGTGTTGCTGCCACAAACATACAGCTTTCAAAATAAAAAGAACACAGATAATATAAAATAACATGGAATTACTTAATTTAGAAAAGTCGCTTTCATTCAACGATTTTCTGGCTGATGCTTGCCATGGCGTATCTCAAAGTTAAAACGTTTTAACCTTTTAAGCGCAACTCTAATGCGACTAAAGCTGCTGACTTCATATGGCTAGAGAAAGAAGATGAGACAGGGACAGCAGCTGGCAGTCAAGCGTCCCATTCTCGGGGCATTCATATAGCGTGTGATGCCAAGGACACGCTACTGATGCTGAGTCCTGAATCTGATGTTGATGCTGATGTGTTTGCAACACATTGAGGTTACGAAAAGCGAAAGAAGCTATACAGACAGGCAAACAGTTAGACAAACAGACAGATGGACAGACAAACAGACAGTAAGATAGACAATTGAAAATGTACACGCCAAGATATGAGATCTCATGAAAGTTTCTGGTTACTGCGGTCCCTCTCAGAACAGATATGTGTGTCTCAGATATGGCATGGGTATGCGACGAAGATACGCCAGATTCCATTTCTCAGTTACGCGGGTCACTCAACAAATGCGGTGGCAGAGTGCTGCCATCTTGCTGGCCATTCATTGCAATACTTGAAGCAAATGAGAAAGAGTGAGAGAAAACCACAGACAAAACGATGCAAGTTCTACACAATGGGAATGGGTAACAAGAGTTGAAAGAGATGCTTGAACAAATGGAATGTGATTAAAGTTCCAACTTAACAGTACTTATCGGAACTTAAACTAACTGGAAAATAAAATAGATATTGTGGTAAAGAGGGAAATTGAATAAAGAGTAATATTTTAAAAGTTGCTCGCTACTTTAAGCTACATTTCAACCAAGCCACATTCTAAATATTGTCCAGGTAGTCAGGTATTTATGAAAGCCATTTTAATGTCGCACACAAAAATATGAAAGTTAATTAACTCGGAGTGCACAAAAATGTAGACGCTATCAATTTTGGCCTGTAAACTTGGTGATTCCTTTTTATTAGAATTTTTCAAGGGACTCATCACAGTTAATAAGCAGAAGAGCGCCAGCAAATGTGCTATTAAAGTTGTGTTTACAGTAGATGCGAGACTTAGCCACATTGATGTCAAATTACGCATATTATAAGCCTCATTTTCGTGGCATCATATCCAAGCAAATGGCCTAGCCACGCCCCAAACTGCTCGTTAGCCTGGCCCCCATCCACGACCACGACCACAAGCGTACTCTTGACCCACTGACTGACCTCAATGAACTTTACAGAGCATCACATAAAAACTGTGCCACTCACTGTGGCCCAGCAAGGCTCCACTCAAACTTGACCCACTGCAGCAATGTCTGGGACCTAGGTTTTACCTGTTGCGAATACGTAACTACATTTTCTATACTCAGTTGCCCCTAAGGCGTGGCACATTGGATGGAGTTGGGAGTGCGCCGCGCAAATGTTTTTCCTTGGCTCGAAAGACATTCATGATTTGTATTTACTTTTCTTTTTCGAATTTTTCTCTTTAATATCGTTCTGCATTTTTGCTTTTGTCGCCGCTGTACCACATTTCGTATACTTAATGAGATTTCTCGCAGACATATTTGCAATTTGGTGGCATGCGGCGCGAAAAAGTTGAAACCACAAAATATTTTGTATTGCGTGGGCCAAAACCCTGAGCACCACTGCTAGGTAAAGGAGAGCAGTGTCAAGGGGTTGAGTTGGGCTGGGGCCAGTTCAATTTGAAAGTTTTCCTTTGCCCGTGCTGCAGTTAAACCCGGCAGCAACAAAAACTAATTACAATCTCAAGTTGTTTTTTCAACACTCAAAGCTGGTAGACAGCGACCCACTGTGCCACTGTGCCACCGTGCCACCGTACCACCAAGCCACCACACCACCTTGAACTTAGCGCAACAAAATACCCTTCTGAGAGTGGGTGTGGCAGCGTTCGTTGCAGCTAGAAAAAAAATTAAAATTATATTAAAAAAAAAAAGAAGAAAAATAGGGAAAAGCGCAGTCTCGGAGCAAGTTTAATTTTAGTTTTTCCAACTATTTTCGCTGCCGCTTCGCATTGTTGTTTTTGCCTCCATTTTGCACTTGGCACTTTGTGCGAAAATTTATTATTGTTGATGGCATTGCAGAAACTCTCACTAGTGCCTCTGTTGCAGCTTCAAGATGCAGTCTTTCCCCTTTGCCTGGTGCATTCCCGTGATCTGTAAGCTGTAAGTGTTGTGCTCTTTTGTCCAAATTGCACCTCTGTGATTATGGCCACTTGGCATTGTTGTCGTCTATTTAGCCATTTAATGTGCATCTCCTTGTACATTCTAGGGGATGACTGCTGGCTGCTATTTCGGTTTTTTGCATTCCTACTAATGATGTTAAAATGAAATGCACTTGACAACACCTTGACATTATTCATTAGTGTTTGAATTGGCGCCAAGCGACTTGCTTGTTGTGCACGCACTTAACTTGGCCCAAATTGCTGATAGTCTTTTGGCCAGATTCACTCAAAAACTGCTGGCCTAATCTCTGTCATCAGACTTGATAAGCGTCAGGAGTTTTACTGTCACCCGCCTTTGGCCTCTCAGCTGGAGTCCCTGATAGACCTGATAATAGTCTTGGTCGGAAAGTTTTGTTGCTGTTGCTTCGTCATTATTCAAAATGTCAATGTCATTTCATTCTTTTTTATTCTGGTTCTCGTCCTGGTTCTGGTTCTGGTTTTAGTCTCGTTTTTGGTGCTGAAGTCTCAACTCACTGCTGTGACAGTTGCTGATTGCTTGCCCGTGCTGTGCCTAGTTCTACTCAGCTCAAACTACCAGCTCTCCAGATCTCAAGCATTTTATGACAGTTTTTTAGTCCAGGGATTCGCATTGATAAACTGTCAACGTATTTATGCATAGCCTGGTTACATCATATTCTTGACTATGGCAAATAATTTTTTAACTTTACACAGCAATTATTTATTAACAATTTTGTGAAACAAATAAAACTAGCCCATACTTTTTTTAATTTTAAGTTTAGATAGCATCTTCTGAAGACAAATGTAAATTATCAACACTATAAGAAACATTTAAGGTAGGGTATCTCATGGTCATGCCCTTTTACTTTGTCCATTTTTAGGAAATTCCTTTTAGGCCATTTACAATGATAATTTTGGCGCAGCTTATTTGCCAATAACCGCAATAGCCCTCAATTTATTTAACAAATGGCAAACACTTTACAAATCAAACAACAATAACTAATAGACCTTTTGTTTGTTTTATTTTGTGGCGTACTTATTGTTGCTGTTGTTATTGTTGATGTCGTGTTATTTAGTACAAATGGATTTTTGCCCTTATCTGTTCAGACAGACACAACAGCGACTGAGGTCTCGAATAGGCTTTATCTGCGGCTCAAACAGCAACACAAACAGAGTAAATAAACAATATGGCTAACTAATGCACTCTATACAATGCACGATTTATATAGTATGCATTATAATAACCGATTTGCGTGCTTAACGCATATAAGTCGAGCTTCCAGCAATCTATTGTTGCTGTTGTTCTGTCGGTTCATAAAATGAAAAATATTATTATCATTTATTAAGTCGTTAGCTCGAGCTGCCTTTTTGTGGCTATTGCAGTTGTTGGCCCATTGTTAGAGCTTATGCTGCCTCAAATGACTCAAATAAAAATCATCAAAGAAAATTAGATAAATTACTTGGAAAATAAACAGCATATTTATGGTTACCATAGCTTTGCCATAGAACTAAAATGTCATTTAAAAGCGGGCCAGAATAATATTTTAGTAGGTAAACAAGATGATGAAGTCATTTGCTGAAAATGAGCAACAGCTTTAAAGTTGATCTTTATTGTAATAAAGTTGTTTTGAATCTTGACGAATTAAATTTACATTGAACTTGTTTTCCTCACATATTGGAGCTCAATTATTAAAGCTGTTTCGGAGAAATGAGATATGCCTAATTTGAGCCAAGATGCCTCAACAGCTAACTCGGCTGCACAACAAATTGAAAACAAATATCCCAATTCATGTAGCTAATGTTTTGGCCAAAAGTCAATTGCTGTTTCACCAAAGAGGCAAAAATGGTGGCATGTTGTAGTTGCAGTTGCATTTGTAATTGCAATTGGCATGGTCGCCATGCTATTAACCGCTCAAATGTCCGACTGTAAATTGGGCTATGATATCAAACGACAAGTGCCATGATGTGACCAGTATACTATCACACACACACACATGTGCAGATACCCAGACATGTAGTACACACACTTAACAAAACAGTTAGACTGACATCAGACCACATCAATGGATTGGAATTACATGCAATGAGCCCGTTAAACGGCCCGTGATTTGGCATCCTTTCATGGTCAACAGTCTGCACATGGCCCAAAAACCAATGCAGATCATCATTTTATACTCAGACATTAGTGCGGGTCAACACAATGATATCGCAGTGCATTAGGATAACGAGATATTTTACTTTAAAACAGATTTGACGAAAAGCCAGTTTTGGCAGGAAAAGGCTATGTTTGTCGAAAAGTAGCCAACGTGTTAGTTTAGGCACAGTATCTCAAAGAAATCAAAACAGTGCTCCATACTAGAGGTTAATTTACATCACATTGTTCCTAAGGTAGCTAAATGATATAGTCATGCGATACAAGACGGAAACTTTCCTTAGCTCTTCAAATCTAACAACAGTACCTAGAATTCCTACTTTTAAAGTTATACAGAAATATTTATATTTTGTTGACTAAAATATATACATAATATTTTCAAACAGTTTCAAAAGTTCTTTAGTGTTGCAGTATAATAGTGGCACATTTTTCTGTTTTCTTGTTGTTGTTGTTGCATTACTCGTTTGTTTTTATGGTGTGCTAGGCCTCGATGACGTCAGCTGCATACCATTTAGGAAATGAGCCATAAAGTGGAGCTCAGCCCGTTAGCTGTCTCTCTGCTGCTTTGGAAATTGGCTCAGTCAACTGCACTTTAACCCAAGTATGCACTCAATTTCTGTAAGTGTGTGGGTGTGTCTGTATCTGTATGTGTGTGAGTGTGTGTTGTCTTTGCATGCATAAGCAGCCATTTAGTGTTGTTATGCTTATTATATGTGCATGCATACATACGAGTGTAACTACAGGACTATAGGACTACGGGACTACATGGCAGACGGCGACTGTCAACTGCCGCTGTCGTCGTTAGGCTCATTTTGAGCAGTCTACCTAAGTGCCAAGTTGTCTGCACCCACCCAAACACATACAGACCCAAACGACAGTCAACACAACAACTTACAGCAATAGCAGCTGGGACAATTTCCATTTTTGTGTGCAGCTCATAAACCTTCAACTTTAGCTACAGAACAGCAAGGACATATGCAGGTGTCTCTACGTCTACGTCCACGTCTACGCCTACGTCAGGATACTTTTTATGTGAATTTATGTTTTTGATTAGTGCAGCCTCTGACTTATGCATGCATTTCAGCTCTGAATTTCATTCGCTCTGGCTTTAATAAATTTAACGTAACTGCGCAAAGAGACTATTCTCAAGCTGTTACAGAAAGATACATTTAAAGCCTAAAATTAATTAATATTGATAAGAATAATTGTGCTAATTTTTTTGTAGTTCTTTACTTAACAACGGAACTTTAAATCTTTTAGATTTGTGTGCGAAATTGTTTTCCAAAACATCCCTGCTAAAGAATTGTATTGCTATCCAAGTAGTAAGTTCCAGCCCCGGCTCCATCTTATTTATGTGCTCGTAAAATAGCGCGCCTACTGTGAGCTCGTCCCCAATTCAAGGCCTCCCTCAACACGCACTGATTTCACACTCACACACACACTTACACACACACACTTAACACACATATACAAATATATATATATTTTGCTTGCATGCGGGCTGTCACATTTACATATGCTGGGACTTATGTTCTATTCTGTTTTGTATTGTTCTGTTTTGTATATCGTTGTTGGAGTGCAGCAAAGTATGCAATGAAAAATGAAATTTATGCAATTTACCTAATAGAAGTGTGCAAATTAAGCACATATACTATTTAAAGTGCTTTACCAGTGCAATATTTATTGAAATCTAACAAAAGCACACACACGAACAATTTGTGGAATATTTATTACTAGTCCAGTTAATAATTTAATATGTCAAATTACGGCAAAAATGCAAATTCAATTGAATTGGCTTTAACTTCAAGTGTAAAAGTTACAATTTAAATAAAATGAAGTTATCATATCTTAATGGAATGTGCCAAAGATATACAAATCTAGCTTTAACTTTGGAAACAAAGCCACTTCTGTACATTCCGTTTGACTGCGGATTAAATTTATATTAAGCTTTGCATTGCAAGTCCCTGAACTCCCACTTAAAATTTATTTATACGCTTCACACAACTTAAATAGCGTTGAGTTTTCATTTTCGTTTTCGCATCCATTTTTCGTTCTCGTTGTTGTTTTCGTTTGCTCCTCCCTTTACGCTTTGGTAGCACAATAAATAGTTTATTTAAGGATTGTTCTTTGGTGACGAATGACTGCCCCAACGTTCGCTGACGCAGAAGCAAAAGCAGCCAGAAGCTAGAACAACGGAAGAGTCTTTTGTGCCTTCAGAGACGTCAAGAGAGTGAAGCAATTCAAGAGACAGCAACATGCGTCGAAATGAAGAAATGAAATTTTCATTGTTTTTGGGCCCCAAGTGTTTGGAAAAGTGTCGCATTTTGATTACGTTTTTCCTTACATTAAACGGAGCCTGAGCTTTTGGTCACGCTTGGGTGGCCAGGTAGCTAACCACGCCCATTTTCACACCTCCCTCTCATCCCTACTTCCCACGACCAACAACTTTCCACTTGACTCTTTTTGCTTTGAAGTGATGCCTGCTTTTTGGGGGCTTTGCACTTACACCTCGCATTGTAGTTGGCATTGCCACGCACAGTGTTATGGCCCAGGCCAGCAGCCAAAACACCAAGGACTCATCTTTAATTCATGATGTGAAATTTTGGACCACCATCCTGCCTGCATTTTGGCATCCACAGTGAACCGCACAAGACTTAAAAGCTGTTCATTGAAGTTGCGGCAAGACATGCGTTGTGCCACATGGATGGGGAGAAACCCATTCAGTTGCGGTCTAGTTATGGTTTTTAGTCTGATATTAGATTAATAGAGATGCTGTTTTCAAAGTTCAACTAACAGAGTATCGTAATGAACCAGTAAATTGAGCGAATTATTTGAATTAGGTCTGTGAAACTGTTCAAAGAAACTTCAGAAGTGGCTGAAAAGAGGATCGCATTCAGCTTGTTTTGACTCACTCAGAGAACATCCTTTCAACTTAAATTATACTTTGAGTATGATTTAAAACTTCTATTGAAGTCCTTTAGAAGCATATTGTATTCTTCTATTAAGATAATTTTAAGAATTCAATCTTGTTTCAATCCATTTTAATGTTAAGTTGAATATCTGTGCAAATCCCGACTTAGAGCTTGCTTATAAAATATAAGTACTTAGTTTCCTTTCATAAAACTCACCCTCAACATAATCAGCCATCCAATTTTCAGAAATTAAGTACGTAAGTAACACCTTGAGGTTCCCCCATCGTTTCTTATACCTATTCCACCCGATACCCCTGCACCTACTACCTGTAAAAGCCATCAACTTCATAGCAGACCCTCGAAAAACTGACAATGAGTTTGCATTGTTAACGCGGCAACCGCCAAGGTGTTCAAGCATCGTTGCAGACTCACACAGCTCACAACCCACAACACCGGCAGCCACGGGTCCTGCCACAGTTGCTGCCACTGTTTCAGCAGCTGCAGCAGTGGTAGCAACAGCCTTGGCAGCTTAGTTTGCTTTTGGCTGCGGCAAACGAGTTGTAAATATTTATTTATACGCGGTTTATCCAGGGCCACGTTAACGGACTGCCAACCAATCCGGAAAATATATACAGAGCCAGACCCGGTCTCGGCCTCAGACTCAGTCTCAGCCACAGTCGTTGTCCCACTCAGATGATGTGTTGGCCTGGTTGGAATTTTGATTTACATTTTGCCGACTAACCAACTACGGCTCCAGTTACCCGGACTAGGTTTTCGGGCTTTTAGTTGTTCCCCTCAAATGTTGTTGCCTATATCCGTGTTTTTTTTTTTCTTATTTGGATTGTGTTGGCCATCAAATTCGACTACCTATTCCATCAGAGTGGTGAAGCTGAAGTCTCTGATTCAGGCTTATACCACATCAGAGTCCGCCATGTCACTGCCAGCATTTTTATTTGACTTTTGCGGTTAGTTTTTATTTGGTCTCTACTTTCTTTCCTGCTGTCAGCAAATTGTCCATGCTAGTTTCCCAAGGCAGCAAGGTTGACGATTTCCACGGTGCTCCTGAATTTTATTTTCATTTCATTTTTTCTTTACTGTTGTTGGCTACAGCAGCAGCTGCTGCTGTTGCTGCCTGGCTGCAAAATCATCATCAGCCACCAGCAGCCGCGACATTTTTTCCATCAAAACATAATCTAAAAATCTAAACGAGCAAAAAAGCGCGCACCACATTTGCCTGATGCTCGTGTGTGCAAATGTGTGACAAGTCGCGCACTTTTATTATAAACATTGACAGCAGCCCACACACACAGATACACACACACATACAAACACAAAAATTCACATACAGTCTGCTGCTCAAGTTCAGCAGATTTTGGCCCTTTTTGTATCGTTCCTTTTCAGTTTTGCGCGCGTCATTCAAATGCAGTTTTACAGTTCGTTGAATGAAAACTTAAGCGGTTTTATGTATTGTGGTTGCAGGAACCACTTTAAACCCCAACTAAAATAGAACTACCCCCTTTTCTCAACCCCAAACGCAACACAGGTGTTCGGATGTTTTGACTGCATATGCGTCCATTTTTATGTTGTGACAGCAATTTTTCCATCATGCAGTTGTAGTTTTTGGTCAGTTTGTCATCAAATAAATGCAGTTCTAAGCTAAATTCTCATAGCACGTTTTGTTCACAATATGCAAAACTAGGCATCCATTGTGACTAGCTCAGTCTGCTAAATTTCTTTTTTCTTTATATGCTGCAGTTTATTTTACCGCTTTCACTTCTCCATTTTTTAGATCCATTTTATTCCCAAATATCATCAAATTTACAGCTGCATTTTAATGGAAAATATACATCACCACAAAAATATTTAATTCAATTTTTCCCATCACGTGTGTATTAGTGTTGTTTTTCAGCTAAAATTCCCATTATATTTATACATACCCTATATAAGGGCCCGAATAGGTAATGAAATTGCTCTGCGATTGATGACAAGGCTGTAACTGTTTCATAAATATGTTTTCTCTCCAGAATACTGTAGGAGTATGAAAATTATATTTAAACAGCACATTTTACCTTTTTATCTTTTAGAAAAATTTATAACAATTTAAAGTATTGTAAAAAATCTCAACAAATGTTTTGAAATTTAAAAATAGAACGGCCATCATAGATTGATTTTTGGTTAGTTTCTGCTGGACTAAATTTCAAAAACAGTCCTGAAAATATCTTAACTATTAAAATTATTATACTTTTTCAAGCCATATTTGATTACATAAATTGGGAGCTCTATCGGAAGAGCAGCAGACCTCGGAAAATTAGGCAAATCGAGTACATAAGGTGAGTTGATTGTATCATTTTATTTAAAGAGAGAGACGATCGAGAGCTGAAAGTCAGTCGACGCCGAGAGTTGCGAAAAGCAACATTGATTTTAAAGTAAAGTCATTCTATTGATCCTTTAAATAAACATTTTTAATTTGCAGTTCCTACATTTATATTAATATAGAATGTATATATAGGAATGTATAGAAATCCTGTATTAAATCCTTCATCTACTCGAAATGTTACAAGTGCAATCTTTAAAATTTTTATTAATTTTAAATTATTTAAGTACTAGGTATTCAAAAGGTTACAGCCATGACAACAAACAGTTCAACCAAGATTATCGCAGATCAAAACAATTTTACACAACTCAAAAAAAGTTAATCCTCAACTCTTTGCGGTATTTATTTTAATCTGGCTGAAATGTTTTTTGTATATTTTGTTGATATACTAATTTGTTTTTGATTTACATTTACTTGTCAAAATTTGTTGCCATTTGTCTTACTCAAACCCCGTCATGCTATGCTAATTTATAACTTGCCGACAGCTTCTATGTTGGACAGGAGCCTCACATGCCAACAAACGTTCAGCTATAAATCCATATTCAGCGAAATTTCCGCCAAAAAAGAAGAAGTTAAAAGGGAGGTGGAGGGTTACGGAGGTGAAAGAGTAAAAAATGGTGAGCCATAGGAGCATAAAACTTGCATATAGTATATATATATATAGATATATATGTATACGTAATGTGGAAACAGTCGTTTTTGTTGTCTGCCGGAAGTCGGAAACCATTTAATTTGCTCATGTGCAACTGCTCCGCGTCCTGGGCCCAGGACTCGGGCGCGTTCCATATCCTGTGGCAGGCTGTTTCGATGTTGTTGTCATTGTTGTTGTTATTGTTGTTAGCGCAGCTGACATGTTTTTTCGCCAAATTTTTGGCCAACATTTAATTCGGGCAAACGAGTTAAGAGTAAAGTTGTGTTAAGTTTTCGTGAGCTCGCTGCAAAGAAAAACAAAAGCACAAAGTGCACTCTTACACACACACACACACACACATACACACACCAACAATTACATAGAAGACAGAATTGGCAGGCTGGGGAGCTGAGTCCTGTGCCCCAAAAGCGGCAACATTTATTTATTTTGCTGCTTCTACCCTAAAGGACTTTGGGACTTGACTCTCGTTGCGTCTCTCTGTGTATCTGTGTGTGTGTGTGTGTATATATGTCTGTCCTTCAGTCAGTCTGAAGGTCTGACTGTCAGCCCTTTGCATACAAAGTCTTGAGCGCAGAATTTTAATTTGCAATTAAATGCAACCCACAAGCAGCAGCAGCTTTACATCAAAATGCGAGACAGGCGCAACTATAGTGCTGCAGGGGATATATAAAGAAGCAAGCAACAAGAGGCTGAGGCATGAAGCACGGTTGGGTGGTAAGTCAGGTGTATGGCAGGCGGCTCAAAAAATGGCAATAGCAATGGCAACTGTAGCTGCTTGGAGGAGCCAGCTTAAGTAAAACATTTCGTTTAGTCTCAGTAAAATATCCCCTGCACTTGCTACTCTTTATTTTTTCCCCTTTCGACACTATCCAGCAGTTGCCCTGTCAGTGCTACTAAAGCTGCAGCTTAAGTATTTGCGAACGAATGCGAATGTTTGAATTAAAACTTTGTAATTTCCCTTGTTTCATTTCATTTCGTTTACTTGAAATTCATTTCTACAGTTTTGTTTTGTAGCTTTCGATTCCCTATCTCGTTCTACGTCCAACTCTGCAGCATGAATTTTCTTGGCTCGTTCTTGTTGTATTGCTGCCAACATACACATAGACATACAACTGGCTACCACCAATGTGGCTGCCACTCATCCATCTCAGCTCAGCGCATCCTTTGCCATCCTCTTCTCTACTTTTAGTCTGATTCTCATTCTCTGACTCTCTGACTCTCTGCTCTTCTGCTTTTTCTGGTCGCCAGGGACAACCGCTGTATGCAATGGAGAAAGAAGGGGCACTTCTGTTCAACTGCTCGACAGCATTCAAAAGTCGAGGTCGGGCACTAAACTTGCCATACCAGTCAAAGTGCAATTTGTTGCAAGTTACCAGTAACCAGTTGCCAGCGACCCGTTGCATTGGGTGACTTTAATTTGTTTACTCTCTTGCCGTTTGCCATTTGCTTATTGCCTTTTGCTTCACAATTGCCTCGAAATTGAGCTGAAAGCATTTTTACTCATAAGTATTTATCAAACTTTCCATTGCTCTTTAACTGAAACAAATCGTCACATTTCTAACACCAGCAACTTCATTAGCAGTATTTGCAATAAGCTCCTTAAATAGGTAGTATTAATTAATTGAAAATCTTGACGAGCTTGACACTCAGTCATTTACAAGACATCACTTAATGGTAATTTTACCATTGACCTGTCTCATATATATAGAAATTTAATTAACTAAGGCTCAACCAAAAGACGCATCTCAACTCATATGTCTAATCTAATCTCTCTGTCTATTATAGCATGAATGTATATGTGGATATCTATTATGTGAGCAAATTTCTGTACTTATTATATTTGCACAAAATTCATGATACTGTCATTTCATCGAATTGCACTTGTGACAGGCAGACGAAGCTTTTGTTACCGAACACATTACCGAACAATGCAAGAAACTCAAGCATTAATTTTCATTAGCGCTCAGACTCACAATACACACATAAGATATTATCAAACACACACACACACAGATAATGATATGAATATAATTTATATAGCCTAATGTCTGTCATTCGTTGAAATTTTAATACTTTGTATATGGCTTATTAATTGTTTAAATTAAATGGGAATAAATACAAGTATATTTGTTTCAACTTATTTATGAGCATCAAGTGCATTTTAATGACAGCCACGGACAGCTCCTTTTGTTTATAGTATTATATTCAGTAATGGCATTTAATATAATACGAATTTAGCAAACAATTTCATAGCACATTGTTAAATTACATCCACAGAATTAATTCGAGACAATGCGACTCAATCTATTTAAGGATTTACTTATCCATCTACATTTAATTGATTAGATGAGATTTCCGTCGAAAGCATAAAGTATGATTAATATGATCTTCGTTTACATCTACATCAAGTGTTCTGAGCAGCTAAGCACATTTATTAATTTACATTATTTTTAAAGAAAATAATTTAGAATATTTTAATAAGCTTCTTAAATTGGCCCATTTTTCAATGGGTATATAAGGTCTTACATAACTATCCGAATGTCAAATTCAAAGAACTCTATCAAATAAAATTTATATGGACATTGAAAAAATTGGTCATAAATATACATATTTCCCAAACAGCTAAGCAATGTTCCTAAATAGTCGTAAATAAGTTGGTTCATCTGTAATATGCCAGCATGTTATCCTTAACTTATGAACCGTAAATGTAAAGGAACATAGACTAAGGCGATGTCAAAGCCATTGAATTCTTGGCTACTTATATCTTAATCTGTATTTTGTAAATTGCCTGTTGTTTAATTTCAAAAATACTTGTACTCAATTGCAATTGCACTTGGAGCTTCTTCATCTTGCTGCACGTGGCGTACGCAGTTTGAGGGCGTGTCAGCCACATGGCCACAATGTTAGTGTCTTGCTGTGCGTGCGACAGGGTTTGACATTAGCGCCAAAGTTAACATGTAACTGTACAGGCGACTAGACCAAGCCAAATCCAGAAGGCAAAGCCAAAGCCAAAGCCGATGCCGAAGCCAAGTGCAGACAGTCGTCGTTGCAAGTGAGCTGACATGTGTCCTAACCTCTAACCTCTTTTCATTTCCTCTGTCCACTCATTTGGTCAGGGTCTGTGCTTGTGTACATGTATTTATGTGTGTGTAAGTCTGTATTGTGTGTTTAAGTTTTATGTCTACATTTGCTGAGCCTGTGGCGCTTTAGTGCAAAACTAAGTAAATTTCAGCACAAATGAGCAGCAAGAGCTCACAGATGAGCAGTAATAGTTAGCAGCAAACGGCATGAGCTTGAGCATAAGCATAATCATAATTAAATAACTTTTGTCACAATGCCAAGCATGACTCTACGGTCATTTATATGTGTTTGGGAGAGTGTGTCTTCACATAATTTGGTCAAATTTACGTACATCTACACAGGCTTTCATTAGGCATTCCAATGTCCGCATAGAAACTAAAACCAAATAAACACACTCCCATATATAAATTCACACTCACACACACACACATTCACAAAAAAAAAACTGAAAAAAAGTGAGAGCAAATGTGCCAAAATAATCCGCTTAAATAAAATGGCAAGAGCACCCAAAATGAGTGCAGCCAGCATCCTTTTGCAGTCCTTGTGCCAGTTTTTTCTCTACTACCCTATAGCCATTAGGCGAACAAGTGGAGTATATGGAACTACAATACTTTGAAAGTTTATTTAATTTTTATTCTCAGATATAATGTAATCAATGTGGCTTTTTTGATGGCGCTCTATGAGCTAGAACAGAGTATCTGCTTGTCGGTTATACTCTCACCGACTTACTTATTTTTGTTGCATGTGTGGCAAAAGCCACTAAAATGGCATCACAACAACAATATAAACAACAACGGAAAGAGACAACAAGAAATGCCAAAGCATAACCAAAAAATGGTAAATATTTTTTTAGCCAGTTTTTTGTTGCTGCTTATATAAACTTAAACTTAGTTGGGGAAGCTGGGAACGCAACAGCAACAATAACAACAACAACAACAACAAGAGTAACTAAAATAAGTGCAGCAGTTTGAGGCAAGAGCATCACATTCCACAAATGACTCAAAGCGGGTTTTGTGTTTGGGTTTGGAATGGCATCTAGCATTGACCCAGCTCCCAGGCCATCCCCAACTAACACCTCAGACCACCACAATCTGGTGTGTATGTGCGTGTGAGTGTGTTTGTATGTGTGTGTATTAAGGGTCCTGGCTCATTGTCATAGCAGTTCTTAATTAAACAGATAAAATTACGGTCTACAGAGTTCTTCCGTAGGCCCACTTAACAGGCAGTGAACACTCTATGAATATTGAATGCCTTAACATTGACAGCCTAATGAATTCTGCATTAATAAAGCTAAAGTTAGCCCATCGAAAATGTCATACTATTTTCCACATGATTATTTTTTTATTTTTGTACCGCAAAAACTCAAAAGGTAAAGACACAATATTGTAATTAAAGATACATAATTAGATACATTTAATTTGATCAATGATATGCTTTTACAATTATTTAATTGAAATTACAATCTCATGAATTCTCTCAATACAATGAACAGTGTTAATATCTGATAAATAAAAAACCACTAATATTAAGAATATTGCACATATATTAAAAATTGAAATTTATTTCAATAAGACAAATTTAAGAGAAAGCTCAAAATCTTAAATTTCAGGTGTTTTTACATATTTTAGAAAGGCAAGTTTTAGACCCATTTTTAAAACCAAAGATTTTAAATTAATATGTTTCTCAGAAATCTAAAAACTTTCGCCTAAGATATGCGTGGTAGTGTGGCAGTTGACTGACAATTAATAATGACTGCCCCCATAATACAATCAAAAGTTCAAAAAAGAGAAAAAGAATTCAAAAAAATTATCAGACAATCAATCAAAATGGAAATATTAATTTGCCAGCATTTAAATTAAAAGTCGAAAATTCTAAAGAATACTCAAAGTTTATAAGCTTAACGTATAGTATCTGCCATCTTTAACGAAGATGTTCGTTTGAGCCTGCTTTAAAATCATTTCGAGCTTGATTAAGTTTACATCAAATGCTTAGCAGGGCTTAGCAAACACGGTCCTTGGTAATGGAACACTGAAACGCGTCCACATCGATTATTACGCAGCTGTCCAAAATTTGATGGCTCAATGAGTTTGTTTGGCGCTCAGCTTAAGACTGTGTACCAGAATTGTATTCTTAGCCGTTGACTTAATGGTAGCATGTGGGTTGTGTGGGCTCTTTTATTATTTATCATGGGCACACCTTAACACAAAATCAGAGTCGGGAATGTGGCAACTCAACTGGAGCAGAAGCACTCTGTACTAATTACGAAAAGGAGAAGTCGCTGAGAAAAAACGGCAAACATGTTTTTTTTTTCTGCCGTTTGATCAAAGTTGAGTTGCTCACATATTCACTGAACAACATAATTACCCAAAAGGTGTCTCTATCACCAAATTCTCGTATGAGTGATGTGTGAAATTTGGCCCCGTTGTAATTAGAGTTGTGTTAAGCGCTAAAGCCATTAGAGAGAGCTCGCATTAAGCATACGCAGTGTGTAACGCTCGTTTGTGGGCTTAAACAATTATCAAACACAAACGCTGCATTTATTATGCTCAAATTGCAAATCCGTTTAAAATCCTCCCTATGAATCACTCACACACTGGCTGACATACTCGACATTCCGCAATCCTCTCCGTGTCCATGTCTGCGTCCATGTTGTTGTCAGTCAGTTTGCGTTGCTTGTTGTCTAATGATTAACCCAATGATTGAATATAATGCCTTTGAAAAGCAACTCAGACAACAAACAAAGTGCAAACAACTAAAAGAAATGCAGCAAAATAGATACGTACCAAGATATATTTGAAAGAAACGAAGTGCTTATACCCTGGAAAGTAAGCATGTTAAAAGAAAGTCAAATTAAATATGATAGCCAATTTAATATCAAAATTTGTTTGATAACTGATTTTTATTGCGAAGTTATTCGTTGAATCTAGCTTTATGTCATGTATTTCCTTTCTCAGACTTTATTTCTTTCAATCATTCAACCTTTTAAACATAAAAATCTCGCTAAGCCCTTCCAAATCACCATCAGCCTATAAATACCCATTTTGAGATTTTAAAAAAAGAAGTAGACGAACTTTGATAAGCTTCTGGGCAGCTGGCAAGCTGACTCGCTGCTCATGATGATGTTGCCCGGAAGTAGTACAAAGGCAACGCAACGAAGACAGCAACAACATTAAATTTTCAGCCAAATACAAGCAGCAATAGCTGCACAGAGGCGGCTTGTTGCTATTGTGGGCGTGTTTCAACAACAACAACAACATCAGCGGAAAAATAACTAAACAGCAGCCGGACCGAGGAAATGCTTGGCACACAGACAAGGGAATTGGTGTAAATATGGCAAGTGGCTGGGAAAAATGTCGGCCTGGTCCAGGAGATGGTGCCGTTGTCGGTGCCGGAGACGGTGCCAGAGCAGCATTCAGTGCTCTGGCTAGACAGAGACTCAGAGGGGCATACTTTTTATAGGCACTGTGGCTGCTGGGCGCTGCCAAGTTTAGATATTTTCATTGAGTTTCCTGTGTACCTTCGAGCCGAGCCAAGACAGAGGCGAGTCGAGTGGAAGTATCAAAGTTAGTGAAGTAGCAGCCCCTACATTACTGATGCCACTCAAATGCTTAACTATGCAAAATAAGTTGCATTTAAGATGCTCCATTATGCATGTTTATTCTATGTCGATGATAATGTTTGCTCTGCTCTGCCGTCTCTGCGGTTGCCACTCCAAACGATATTAGTGGCAAGTGGGCGTGCCAACCACAATGCCAGCAAAGTTAAATGAAGTCTAAGGATGGCTTTACCCTTGCAGCATATGGTTCAAGGATCAAAGAGATTCTGTTGTACTTAAAGTTGAAATTAACTGATCACGGGCAGCCATACAAATTGTTAATGCGAATAACAACAAAATTAACCTCAACTTAATATACAATGAAAATAATATACTTATAGGAATATTTAAAAGGAAAATCGGTATGCGGCTTTAGTGCATTATTAAACTTTAAAAAACTACTTAGATTTGACAGAGCTGTGCTAGTTTAAAACTAGCACCAGGAGTTGATTAAAAATAAAATATGAAGATTACAAATTTTTAATTTTTTTTTTTCAAAAAAGGGACCCTTATCTTGAATTCCAACTTAAGCAAAAAATTAGATTTTTGAGATATAACTATTTTGAAATTTAGAATCAGTTTACAGATTTAACCTTGATAAAAATAACATTTCGCATACAAATCGGACATGTTACTACGAAGTTGTGCCATTTTAATGATTAGTAACTCTTTGGTCTGGCAACTTTTCAAGTCAGGACATCAATTGGTAAAAGTTGATGTGATCTTGATGATGTTTTGTTTTCTATAGTCCTTTTAAAACCACATTTCTCTTTGCACGGCGGAGTGTTGCATGACACACTCAATCGGAGCATTTACCTGGGCGTCAACAACTTGAGAAGAGCCTTCTACGACAGACAGTCTTATGGGCACTTTGTCAGCGAGTGTTTAATGGTTGTCCATTAGCATCTGGCCCACGCTAGCTGGACACTGGTACTGGCACTTGACAACGCACGTATCCGCAGATCTGAGGGTTACCATCGCATCCGTTGCTGACGTAACCGTTGCTGATTGACGACTCACATTACGGTCGGAGCCAGTTAAGTGGACGGCAAACAGGAGGACGCAGTGTGCAACGTCTGCAGGTGCCACATGGTTACCGTGGTGCAGTTAATCATTGTTGATGGGAGCGAAAGTGTGTAAACAATGCCTGACCATGTTAAAGCTGCCAAGCCGCAACTTCCAATTACATATACTGGTGCAACAACATAGCTTCCCTTTTACCCCTGAGTCGATACGAGCTAGGAGTATACAACTTTTCCACTTGGCAGACACTGACCGCATACATCATCCGTTCCATTTGCACAACCATCGATTTTCGGTTAACGCCCCCGAGTCAGCTGCCACAGGACACAGGACACAGGACAAGCAGCACAGCGACACCGGCATTTAAGGACACTTGGACACAATATCGACAGAGAGTCGCGGTTAAGCGGTGCCACGCTTTAGGGCAGATAATGCCAGTTACTGTAGCTGCAACTTGGCCAGAGTGAGCGGGAGAGACAAGTCGGCCTCTACTTATATAAATACAATTTAATGTCCAATTGCATTTAAGAACTGTGCCTAGGTCAACTCCAACTGAATACTCTACCTGGCCAAAAAGTTGCCTGAAACTTTGTAAGTCTTGCGGTCAAGCGGAATCTATATCTATAAACTATTGCCAAGTTAAATTTCCAATGGCTTACAGTGCTCATGAACCTGATTAATGACTTTGTGACTTGAAATGTAACTGAGAGAATTATCAGAGTTGAAACTTGCTTTAATGTAAAGCCATTGTCCCTCCATTCCTTTACTTGCTCTCGTCAATCGAACGATGGTCCTTGAGGTACCTATAGTTTAACTATGTACAAAGCCGCAACATCCATCACTATTGCATGCTTGGCCTTTAGGGTTTCACCGTTTCCCTTAGTATGCAGCTGCCACATTCAGGGAGTCGACGATATAGGGATCCACCGATAACACCACCCAGTTGCCAGTCAACTGTGGCGCGTAAAAACCACTTGGACTGCATTGGACATTGTTTAAATTGCTGCGGTTCGCGTACTTCGAATTTTCGTCTCCTATTTATTTTTTCGCTTTATTTTCGTTGCTTTTTGCCTTCCCTTTCTCCCTCTCTCTCTCTCTCTTTCACAGTCTCTGTTGGTCTTTTTGCCTTTTATTGCCTTACGCGATAGCTTCGTATGAAGCATAACATATCCACCTCTCACACACAGAAACAAGGAGAGAGAGAGAGAGAGAGTAAGAGAGAAAGAGAAAGTGAGTGAGTAAAGGAGAGAGAGATAACACAAAAAAGTTAATGTAATTGAATTCATTTATGGTTTTGTTTGTAGTTTCTCTCGTTTTGTTTTATTTTTTGCTGGCTTTCACTTACGCGCGCAAAACTGCCAAGAATGTCGACGGTTTGTTAATAAATATTTCATTTATTTTAGGCCCATACCGAGCGTGTGCCAACTCGTTCCAATTCTCGTTATCCTGCTCGCCCTCTATTGCCCTGAGCATGCTTTGTTTTTCGGCTTTTGTGCTTTAATTAAAAATATGCACGAGCAAGGGCAAAATCTCATTGTTCTAGTATCCCTTTTAGCCAAACTTGGCCCAAAGCACTCAACTAAATACAAAACTAGCGTCGATGGACTCTCATCCTCATACATTCTATGTCCTTTTTTGACTTCACTGCGCCGGGGCAGGCTGAATGTGAAGCTGAAGCTAAAATCGCCTTTGTAGCTCGAAAAGGATATTGGGTTATTAGTAAATATGCTTTCATATACTTACATACATGAAAGATTTATGCTCTGGCACAAGGCATCCTTAGCCATGCTCTTCCCCTACTCAAGCCTCCTTCTCCCCTAAAACATTCTGCATATTTCATAATAATCGCTACCGGTTATAAAACCGTCCACGTAAACAATGCCTGACACAACTTCACCTGGGCTTCATGGCCTTCAAGTTATCCCTTTTTGTGTCAGAGAAACCCAACGTCACGTGGCTAATAAAATAATTGAAATTTTCTAAGCATATAAAGCCTGGTGTCCTTTATACATACAAACTGGGATGCACTTGTGGTTGCCCAATACATTTACCTAAATTTAAATTCCTTGTCACTCATTGCTCTTTTGTGATTGTAAGTATCCTTTGATATTTAACATTTTTTAGTCTCTTGCAATGCCATTTAGACTTTGAAGAATGTATAATCGAAATTGTATTGTTAGTGTCCCCTATTCCATGGTAAGAAGATCATTTAACAACAGTAAATTTCAATCAAAGTGATGGAAATATTATTCCATACCTAACCCAAAACTTATCTATACCCAAATTTGATGAAATTAGGCTTAACTGCAATCCATTTGAGCTATATCCTTTTGGGAGCATCATCCTTACTGTATTTTTTTTTGCGATTTACAATTTCGATAATAAAATTTGTTTTCCAATTTTATGGCAAGTTGAACAGCAGTCGAGGCAACTGACTAAGTTTGCATCTAGAGGACTGTTAGTTCTTGCAATATTTATTTGCCAACGCAGGAGAAGTTGATGGGATGAATATGTCTTTAAGGCATATTTTATATTCAAGCACTTGGACTTCAAAACTCAACTCGTATGCATTTTATGGACTGCTGCAAATCTGTTGTCGAAAATCTATTTTGCATATGTGGAAATTTCAAATTGCGTTTGTGTTTTCTCTTTGTCTCCTTAGAGACTTGAAACAATGCTCAACTACATTTTGAATTTAAAGCTTTGTTTCCGGAATAATTTTTATTTGCCAATGACACAACGGCCATTTCCAATGGAATTTGAGACAGTAGGTCATTTAACTTAAATTAAATTTAGTCTTAAAAAATTTGTATTCAGTTTTTGCTGATTCAATACAAGCATTTTAATGGAAGCAATCAATACCACATCAAATTTGATAAATTTATAAATTCATATGTATATTGTATACATATATGTGAAAATCGTGTATCAGGATGACAGTCCAAATTCAAGTTTTACCAATTTTTTTTTTACTTTTGAGTTGATTATTTATATTGATACGAAATTTACTCGTGCTCAATTTATAATTGGAATTTGTTATAAATTTCAGAGGCTTCCGAATGTTCTGTGTGTGCCCATAAATTAACCAGAATTAAATGTGGCTGACAATTCAATAAATTTGATATCCTGCTGCTTTTCAGCCTTAAACAATGCTCATTTTTAAACCCGATAATCGCCCGTTTATATCGGCTTGTATGTCAGTCGTCATGATGCGGCATATACATATTTGTTTTTCTGCTGAAAAGACCTAAAAAGGTTTCCAATAGTTTTGAATAACAAATCAAAATAGAATTCAAATTAAGAGTTTAGGGGAGTGTACCTTAAACTATCTATCAAGATATCTATTGCTTCTAGCCCTCAAGTATTTAAAACTAAAGATATTTACAAGTCGCGTCTGCAGTTATTTTACACTCTCAGTCTTAATTATTAAAAAGTGTCGTAACTAGGACAATTAACGGGTAGCGAATTTATATATAAATAGGTGAACATATCGCAAATGGATGCACAGGGCTGCAGCAGCTGTGCTCATACCTGCGTATTATTCACAGTGGCAGCACTTATCGCAGTCTTTGGCTGACACTTGCACGGCAAATAGAGCGTCATTAATTTAACTAAAATAGTCATGGCAACGGCTTCCGCTTGCCTCACATATGTTGCTGTCTTGGTCCTTGTTGTTGTTCTTGTTGTAGTTGGCAGCGTCTAAATGCAATCATTTTAGCCTCCACATTGCCGAGCTGACGTTACAAATGTGCAACAACTACAAGGCGACAAGTAAAGAGCTTGAAAAATGATGCATCAAAGGACGACGAGCAAAGACAATGAAGCGAAAGACGGCGAATGCCCTTTTACTTTATTCTCTTCAGTGTCATTGCATAAGAAAAAGAGCAATGTACCATTTATTCATACTTGTATATGATATAAACTCAACGCAACCCAACATACGCCCAAGTCAAATAAGCAACGGAAATGTATTTAGTTTAGAAACACATGCGGAAATGCCCACGCCTGAGTGAATTTGATTTGTCGAATGACACAGAATATGTACATACATAAATAAAGGTTTATGATTTACTCAAGAAACATGTTTCCATTCAAATAAATCTACAAATTTGCCGATAAATTCAGAAATAGATAAAAACCATAAATAAACTAGAAGAGTTCTTATTTCTATAGAGCATTATGATAAATTTTGTCCTACCCCCACCATCGGCCGATGCGAATTGAATGAAAGCAAATTTAAAAGAACTCAATCTTGAAGCGGAAATTTGAATAATGAATCATCCCAAATAGTTTGGGTTTCGTGTGCCCAGCATTGGAAGCCCTTCTGGATTATTTTTTTCAAGAAATGTGTTACCTTTTGCCTACTTTTTCAATACATAAGTTTTTGTTGTGTGTAAAGAAAACATATTCAATAAGAAAACGGAAATTTTATTACAATAAACCTTTCCTTTCTGATATAAAAATGTTATATACCAACTTCAATCATAAGTTTACAAATTTGATGAAATACATTAAGCAATTACGTTTGCCATTATTTAGTTTGATACGTTTTTATTTAACTTTTTTCATTGTGCTAATCGACACAGTTTACCACGAAATACATTAAATATGATTCCAAAATCCAATTTCACAAAACGAAAAAACTAATGCCAAAAATTGCCTTCGATCGCTTTTGGGTTGACCCATAAATGTATGCTACATTTAATTTGAGCACAGTCCTTTATGTGCATGTACGAATGGGCGTCCGTGCGCTTAACCCACCCAAATAGTTAGCTAATTTTGTCATATAAATGGAAAGAAAATACGCGACGACCACACCGTCAACAGCTGTCGTTACTTGCTCAACTCCACACATACACACTTACACAAACACATCCACCCTCTCACACATATAAATAAGAAAAAAAAAATTACGCCGAAAAAATAAATTGAATTTATCAACCGTTGACGTTAGCTCCTGTAAGCAAAAAATAAAGTAAGTTCTTCGCATAATTTCCGTTGGGCTAAGGACAACGTCACGCTCATCTTCAACATCATACGTGCATATTGAATAAACAAATGCAGTAGCAATGTCAAGCAGCTTTCATATTACGTATACGTATAGTATAGCATGGTATAGTTTAAGTATATACTTAAATAAAATAATTATTGTGCTTGACAATTTCGCAGAGCTACCCAATTATTAAAATAAAGGCGATGCTAAGTGGAAGCTATTTGAATCATAATTATAATTATTATCATAATATAAAGCTGCCAAATACATATGGTTTATATATAATTGGGCCAGCTGTTGGCACACTTCTTATACATAACACGCACTCACACATACGCAATACGTACATATACTTTTATTTGTCCCTTTATGATATCAAAGAAAATAAACAATAAAATTCAGGCTCACATATGAGTAAATGTTGCCCTTGAGAAGCCGTTCCGCTTGAGCGGCCACAACGCCAACGTCTGTTTGTGTGTGAGTGTGTGTGTATCAAACTGATGACAATCAAATACACAAATACAATTACAAATGTGGACACACAATCGCATTCACACTCACACTCACGCCCAGCAAGTCATACAAATAAGCAAGGCAAATAGTAAACCGGAGATCCCGAGCCCGAGCCCAAGCCCCAGACATCAAGACTGTGCAAATATTTTGCCAGCGACAGAAACAAAGACATATTACTATCACAAGCCATCAGTGTGTGTTTGTGTGCGTTTGTAAGTGTGTGTGTATGCCCAAATTGAATTTGATTTATTGAAATTTGATATTTTCCGTGATACGAGCACTGCAAATCAAGCAAACATGAGGAGGGACAAGACAAGAGTCTGACAGGCACAGGAACAATCAACATTGGCAGGGAGTAGGGAATGAGGAAGATGATAGTGGTAACAACTAAAGGCAATGTCAGCGGCAAGCGGGGCATAACACTTGGCACACATTTACCAAATTGTCATTTGTCTGGCCCAAAGCTCAGGAGAAAAAAGTGATGGAAAATATCAATATTGACCTGAAAAAGTTGTTAAACTTATTCCAAATAGCTAAAATAGTCAAGTGAAAAAGAAAGAGTTGTAAAGAATCGGCTGAGTATCAGCTAATAAAATTTAGCAATTCAATTAATTTTAATATTCAATACGTGGCCTTATACGTGAATACTTTTATACTTCCTGTTGAGTCATACCATAATATTTATTTTAATTAATGAAAGCTTTTATAATAATAAACGATATATGTATTTGCTAAAAGGTCAGAGAAACACAGACAGGAAATCAAAACGAAGGCAGACAAAATCAAGTCGGAAGTGAGATAGAATAGTCTGTAATATGATGGAAAGGGGAGACAAGCCAAGTTGACCCAATTTGCGATGCGTTTGGCACGTAGAAGCTAAAGATATAGTCAAAGCCAAGTCAAATCGAATCAAATAAATAAATTCTCTTACTTTTAGCTAGCCAGCGTAGGAAAGAGATAGCATAAAAGAAAGAGAGAGAGAGAGAGTGAGGGACAGTAGGATACAGAAGAGCAGAATGAAGACCAACATGTGACGCCAGGCTGGCACTGACTGCACTCAAGCACAGCAGCTACAATATTTATTACTTTTGATTATGTTGAAAGTCAACTTTATCAATTTTACAGCAGTTAGCCAATAAACCACAACAGACAGCGGACATCAGACAGCTGATAGACAGAGAGTCAGACAGACGGGCAGACGGGCAGACGGACAGTTTGTTAGAGGGTAGGATAATTGGGTGGTGGTCGAAACAACCGCAAGGCATAACAAACATAAACAGGATGTTGTGGAATGAGCTGTGTGTTGCATATAAATCCTAAATGAACAATGAATGTCAAGCAAAATAAATTAGAAATGACAATAAATGAGCAAGTGTCAGAGTCATTGGGGATTGGGAGCATGAGGTGTATGTAACAAGAGGCATGTGGCATGTAAATGGAGAGAGACAGTTTTGGCATCGACATTCGATTCGATTGGATTCGATTTGGTTCACCGTTCTGATGACAGGCAACGACAAGACAAACAGACAGCGTGTCACTTTAATTGGCAGTCAAGAAGTCAGATGAGCGATGGCTGCACAACACAACAACAACAGCAACAATAACTGTAACAGCAATAACAACAACAAACAAGAAACAACAACAACGACAACATCAACAACATCATACAATGATGCAATTGCATCAACCACGGCACCTACCTGACAATGTCCTCTTACGAGCAACTGGACAATTGGTCGGACTGATAAACAGACTGCGGGGGATAGCCAAAAAAAGGGGGTGCCAACAATGCTGCTGAACTTATGCATATTTGTTGCATGCATGTCGAAGTTTTTGTTACTTTTGCCCCGTAATTTATGCAATGATTTTTTGCTCTTACTTGCCTCGTGGGTTAAAACAACACAATGCAAAAGCGACGCAATCATCTGCGATGCTCAGAACAGTGGAGCAATATAAGTTCAACACAATGTTTCAATAAGTAAATATGTAACTTACATAGTAAATACTTAAAGTTACTTTATAAGTAATTATTTAAGGTAACAAATTAAAACTTTATTTATACAAATATTCTTCTCCTTTAATGCTATGCGAATACATTGTCGACCACTGTGATTGCAATCAAAATGCATTCATTGCCTGATGCAACTCTCACACTTTTGTATTTACAGGCTCAAAAATATCAAGGGAAAATCTCTCTCTCAGTCAGAGGCACACACCCACACAACACATTCACATCTACACTGCACACACATGTAGAGTTTCTAAGCCAAAACACGTGTTTGTATCTGGTAGCTTGTTGGATGCTATTCTGGTCACACTGCCTACGGCTGTTTAGATGCTTATTAGGTATTGGCTTCCACAACGTTGCCAATCTTGTCCATGGGCTTCGTAATACACAATTGTGCTGAACATTGCAATGTTTCCACTTTCAGAAACTTATTTCCAGCAATGCTACAGTACCAGGTAGAAATTAGTCTCTTTTGTGAACCTATTCAATTGTCATAGACTTACAAATAGCCCTGTCCCTATTTTTTGGGCATATTAGGTAAGCATTGATGCCTTTGTTATTGTATTAATTATAGTTGATATTGTGTCATAGGTGCAGGCATTGCACTATCGAACAACTTTAAGAAATATGTTCAAATGAGTGCATACTAACTTTTTATACCCTTGCAGAGGGTATTATAATTTTGTCACGAAATGTGTAACGCATTGAAGGAGGCCTCACAGACCCCATAAAGTATATATATTCTTGATCAGGGCGACGAGCTGAGTCGATATAGCCATGTCCGTCTGTCTGTCCGTCTGTCCGTCTGTCTGTCTGTTTCTATGCAAACTAGTCTCTCAGTTTTGAAGCTATCTTGATGAAACTTGGTACAGGTCCGTCTTTTTGCTGCACGCAGTACATATGTTTAAACCGGCCGGATCGGATAACTATATCATATAGCTGCCATAGGAACGATCGGTTGAAAATAAACATTTAGTATGAAAAACTTTTTTGTTTCTCAAGATATCGCAACCAAATATACACGTTGTGTGTTTGATTAAGTTCTAAACAGGCTGACCAAATTTGGTGTAAATCGGACTACTATATCATATAGCTGCCATAGGAACGATCGGTTCGAAAATAACATTTAGTATGAAAAACTTTTTGTTTCTCAAGATATCGCAACCAAATATACACGTTGTGTGTTTGATTAAGTTCTAAACAGGCTGACCAAATTTGGTGTAAATCGGACTACTATATCATATAGCTGCCATAGGAACGATCGGTTCGAAAATAACATTTAGTATGAAAAACTTTTTTGTTTCTCAAAATATCTCAACCAAATATACACATTGTGTGTTTGATTAAGTTTTAAACAGGCTGACTAAATTTGGTGTAAATCGGACTACTATATCATATAGCTGCCATAGGAACGATCGGTTCGAAAACAACATTTAGTATGAAAAACTTTTTTGTTTCTCAACATATCTCAACCAAATATACACATTGTGTGTTTGTTTAAGTTTTAAATAGGCTGACTAAATTTGGTGTAAATCGGACTACTATATCATCTAGCTGCCATAGGAACGATCGGTTCGAAATCAACATTTAACAAATTTTTAAAAAAATCTGTCGGCTTACACAGGGCACTGCAAGGGTATCCAAACTTTGGCGTGCCAAAGTTAGCTTGCGCTATATTTTAAATTAAAAGTAATTTTATTTTAAATTTTGCTGACTTTATTTTCTTAATATATCTTTCAATTAAAGCAAATATTCTACAGTTTTATTATGACATATAAGCCTAAGAGTTCTTTTGCTAAATGAATTGAGGTTAGACAGTGTTATTATGATGTTGACATCAATAGCTCCTTTGTTAACCAATTTTCATGTAATAAACGGAACAAAGTCCTTGTTTTCTAGAAAATTTGGTCAAGTATTGTACCAAAAATGTTAAACCTTTTGTTTTCTATTAATCAGAAATAATTTTGTGCCCCATTTGAGTTAATAGACGACGAATTTACCTACATTTATTTTAAAATATTTTTAACTTAAAATTTAATATATGGAATAACTAAGTACAACACAAAACTGAACTGAATCTATGGCCAAGAAGTCAAAGCAAGTGATTGTGTTTAATTTAAGCAAAAAATAATTCTTGTTGCATAGTTTTATTATTATTTATTAGTCAATTGAACAAAAGTGACAATTTATATTTCCCATGAAACGGTCGAAAATCAAAGCAATTACATTAAGCTAGTATAAATAATCGGCTTGGGCCAATATCAAAGGCCAAATACCTGCATCCACGCCCACCCATTGGACAAGGGGTCATTGTGTTGGTCCTTGGTGCTGACCATATGCAATCGTGCAATATTTGGTGGCTGCTTCAATACACTTTATGACTGCACTGGGACCAATAATTTATGAATGAATTCATGAATGTCGAAGCTGGCTCTTACATTCACACTGCATCCCAGTCCTGTACCCCATTTGTTTGAGTAGCTCCCTTTGCTTGTCTTACGTGAAGCTTGTCGGTTGCAAATCGAAAACGTCAGCTTGCTTATATAACCTTATATGGGAACATGGTCAGTGCTCGGCATTAACCCGAGGGACTTGACAGTTGATGCTCACGAAAATTTAGTTTTTGATTATTTGGATGTCCATTAATGTGCTGGTCCCTCGTGTGTGCTATATGCCGTAAGTGTATGTGTGTGTTTATGTGGATACGGATGGTGCTGATGGGTCTGGACACCGAGTCTTGGTGATAGCTTGACCTCAGAGGCAACCATGGCAGTGTCCACTTTGCATAGCTGCCTAGCGTGCGCAATCAACGTGAAGAGGTGCGAATGTGCTAAATTAGTAAAATAAATTAGATATGTATGGCAAATGAGCTGCAGATGACCGCAAACATACCCAAAATTTCAACTAGGGGTGCAAAATGGCAGCACTAGCAACTACCTCCAGGGACCGGCACCTAATTACATAGCTTAAGTTATTATTAGTTTTGCAATTCATAAGTAAGTGTGTGCCATGAATTTAAATGAATTAATAAAATGAATTTCACACCCACACATATATGCACAATTAGTTTTGGGGCCACGTTAAGCCATAATTCAAATGTCTATTTGAATATTTGAACATTTTGATCAAATTAATGAGTATAATTTTGCCTATGCATAGGCTCTGGTTTAATTGCCAATTCAGTCACTGCAATTATGCAATCAAATAGGTGGTAAAATTTAAACTGATATATGACCGAACTTTGATATGAATCATGTCAAATTTCAACGCAAATCAACATACATAATATTACAGTTTAACTAAGCTAATAGAATATATTTATTTATGCTTAAGAGATAATCTTCTTCTGCTGTACGTAATTTCAAAATTTGCTTATTGTTCCAGTTACAGTTTGCATTTTTATATGCTTGACAAATTCAATTCAGTTCAGAGTTTGTGTTTAACATGAGAATAGCATGTCATTGCATCAGTATCCAGTGAATGCATCCCAATACTATCGATTCCATATCCAATCGCTGCCAACTGGCATAAGGCTGCTCAATGAGTGTCAAATCCCGGTAACAACGCACACACACATACAGACACATCGGCAACGCCATATGGCGTCCCGAAATGTGCTTTTGACTGCAAAAGCCATATTTGTATATGAAATGGACACAACCAAGCTAAATGAGTACAAAATCTGAACTGATCTTTATTCTTAAAATCCTAGTCTTACGTAACTAACATGAAAATCTTAATTTCTAAGTCGCTTCCAGTCATTGGAAGGACGCCTGACATCTGCTGCATACATGTCTATTTACCTTTCCAGCCGTTCCTATAATTTACATCAGTGACCCTTTTTTAGGTTTCAAGTGCATATTTAGGTTACAAGTACATTTTTGGGTTACAAGTGCATTTTAGTGTTACATTTTTATTTATACATTTGCTTAGATCAAATTTCATAGTCCTTTCACTCTTTCGGTGTGTTTTCGGGACATAGTCAATGACTGCCAGATGTTCATGCTTGAACATTCTGCCAGGGGCCTAAACAGGTTATGGCCGTTAATGTCTTTTTTGACGTGCTTATATCATAACATTTAATATCTTAACATTTTATATTGGGCTTGGAAAGGCTATAGCTTGTAATCTTCTTCTTACTACTATTCTTCTTATTGTATATATAATTAATATCAATATTATAATTAGACCAATACCGAGGGACAAGTGCCCAGATCTATGATGGAACTTAAGTTCTTTTAATTCTTTAAATTTATTTTAACTTAATTTTAAATTGGTCTGTATGATTTATATATGTTAAGAAAACAGTTTCATGCGCTTTTGAATGAATGTTATGGCTTGCTATTAATATATATATGTGCAATATGCGTTAATAGTCAATATACCCTGTTCTGCATCAATTATATCAAACATCATATGATATAATGAGCCTATAAATTGAGAGTTTCACGCTTCATTCTTGGGGATGTGTGTGCTATAAATAACTTATTGTTATTATTAAACTTGTACTCCTTTCTAGCAAAGCAAAATATGTGTCCATATCATAAAAAACACAACTAAATCCCAAGAAGACTTTATAATTTATATTTCATTCGGATCTAAATTTATTGAAGCTGTACTGTTAATGCTTTCGATTACCCATTTGACCATTGGCTAAACAGCACCAGCACAGCTAACATAACTCCTGGTTTTGGAGGTCTGAAAAGCGTGAATTTCTTTTCTGATTTATTAATCAGTGGACATATTTTATTAACTAGTCGTGTAACCAAACCTTTTTGAACTCTAATTTTCGCTACTCTCACTTTTTCATCTTTACCTTTATGAACCTCCTCAATTTTTCCCAGAGGCCATCTTGCTGGGTAGCAGTTCTCAGATTTTATTAAGACTATCTGCCCTTCCTCGATATTTTGAGATTCTCTTTTCCACTTATTTCTTTGCTGTAAAGTGTGCAGATAATCTTCTTTCCATTTAACCCAAAATCTCTTTTTAGCTTTTGAATTAATTTCCACCTGTCCAAATTCCCGATTCTTTCATCTGTTATGGACTCAACAACCTCTAAGTTTGGTCTACCAATTAAAAAATGACCCGGAGTTAATACTTCCTTATCATCAATATCGCTACCAGTCGTATAAAGAGGTCGTGAATTTAATACTCCCTCAATTTGACATAAAAGGGTTGACAGTTCTTCAAATATCAGAATGCTGTCCCCAATTATCCTTTTTAGATGATATTTCATCGATTTTACCCCAGCTTCCCAGATACCTCCGAAGTGAGGTCCTGCCGGGGGAATAAAACGCCACTCAATCCCATCTCTCTCTAAAGTCGGCGCGATTTCTACGTTGTCTCTGAGGGCCTTTTGGTATTCTACGTCTAGTTTTCTTGAGGTTTCTGTAACATGATTTTCGCAGATTTCTGCCTCTTCATTTTCATTGTCCTCGTCTGTTTCGTCCTCGGCTTCTTTTCCCCCGTCTTCTATTTCCTTGTCTTCTTGGCCCTCGACATCTATTTCCTCGTCTTTTTGGACTTCACCTTCTATTTCTCCGTCTTCTTGGACATCATCTTCTTGGCCCTCGACATCTTTTTCCTCGTCTTCTTGGGCCTCATCTTCTTGGCCCTCGACATCTAATTCATCGCCTTCTTGGACTTTATTTTCTTGGCCCTCGACATCTATTTCCTCGTCTTCTTGGGCCTCATCTTCTATATACTCGTCTCCTTTTATTTTGGCTTCTAATCTTTTTCTTAATTTCGTAACGTCCCATGCTATATCCATGAAGTCATCATTGCAAAGATTTTATCTTGATCATTCGCGCCTATTTCATCGATTATCCTATGCCAAAGAAATACTACTTTATTTTTCCTGATGATGCACTCATCAATACCGGCAGTAGCTAATCGTTCAATTGTTTCATCCAGAAACCTTTGAAGATGTTTTAATCTTTCATTAATTAATTCTGCTGGTGTACGATTATCATCGTATATACCAAATCGAAGCCGACCATTTTTATAGTAACAACCAAATGTTTTCTTTGTCCATTCTTTTGTAGACTTTTCTAACATAGGGATTGAATCTCTGGAAAGTATTCCAGCTTCAATCTCCTTTAGTTCTTTAACTAATAACATTTTTTTTTTTTAAATGCTACTTATTTGTATCTTAATCGATCACTTATCTCGATCTCCTCCTTGACGCTTTGATGCTGCTGTTGGTGTTGCTGCTGTTGTTGGTGGTGGTTGCCGCTGTACAGCTACTCTCTCCCTCTCTGGCTTCTGGTCTTGGCGTCGCCTCAGTTTTCCAGTACTTCTTCTCCGATTGCTGTCAATCTTTTTGGTGCCGCTTTTAAAAATTGTAGCACACTCACTTTCTGATGTAAGCCTCAGAAACGCTGTATATATTTCCCGATGTCTGCCTCGGAAACGCAACTAACACTTTCACTAATTTGTGTTTTGGTTAGATTTTAAAATATTATACCCTGACTCTTACCACTGATGGGGGAGAACAAGGGTTTTTTATTTTTGCAATCCAGCTTCTTTAGCCTGGATGCTACTTTATGACTCTGTGTCTCTTACCACTGATGGGGGAAAACAACAGAGTTTAAAAGAAATTTTAGCAACCTTTAGCTACAACTTCGTAGACTTTAAGGTGCTGGTATATAACTTCTGTGTCTCTTACCACTGATGGGGGAAAACAACAGAGTTTTTTAAAAATTTAGCAACCTTTAGCTACAACTCCGTAGACTTTAAGGTGCTGGTTTATTATTTCTGTGTTTCTTACCACTGGTGGGGGAAAACAACAGAATGCTCGAAGGACCAAATGAAATGGACACAACCAAGCTAAATGAGTACAAAATCTGAACTGATCTTTATTCTTAAAATCCTAGTCTTACGTAACTAACATGAAAATCTTAATTTCTAAGTCGCTTCCAGTCATTGGAAGGACGCCTGACATCTGCTGTATACATGTCTATTTACCTTTCCAGCCGTTCCTATAATTTACATCAGTGACCCTTTTTTAGGTTTCAAGAATTGTTCATATTTAGGTTACAAGTACATTTTTGGGTTCAATGCATTTTAGTGTTACATTTTTATTTATACATTTGCTTAGATCAAATTTCATAGTCCTTTCACTCTTCGGTGTGTTTTCGGGACATAGTCAATGACTGCCAGATGTTCATGTTGAACAGTATATCATTTGATGTATGTAGACATGTATCTATGTACACGCCACTTGTATCAAGATATCATTTGTATGTTCGCTTGCGCTTGACTGAATTGGTATCGTCTCGGCAACGGATCGTATGCGCAATGTGAAATGCTGTGCTATAGTAAACCGTAAAATAAATCGCACGGCAAGGCGCACAGTAATTTTGGTGCATAGAAAAGAACCAAACATACGTCGACTGGGACTGCAACTCAGAATGTGGCATGTGCCGCATCCCAGCCATTTAGATGCTGCGGTTGCTCTTTCTGATGTTGCGTGACTTCTGCTGCCGCTACTGATATTTGTTTTCCTTGATGCCTTCAGCGAATCCTGATATTTTCTTTGCAGCTGCACAAATGCAGAAATATATTTATTTAAATAGTGTTGCACGCAGCCCATTTGCAAAATGCTCTGCCATTTTAACATGCAAAACAGACATATGTTGATGGCACGTGTATGCTCTAGCGCTCAATCATATTGCCATAGCAACATGCCTTCAATGGATCTAAAGTTGACACTTTGAAGCTTAAAAAAATTAAATATATACATTTATATTAAAGAAAATAAACAAATTCTCTTCATGATAGCTAAGTGAAATGCAAATAGAAGATGAAGGCAATTAAGAACCCGAAGAAACAAACTCTCATGATTTATTTTTAGTCTAAAAATATTTTAAGTCAATATTTTATCACATTAAAATACAAAGTAAATATTTGGTAACACAAAAATCTTTATATTACAATTAATTTAATTATGTTGATCAATATGTTACAACAAATTATCCAAGGCTATTCTACTACATATTCAAATAAAAATTATATAAATATATTAATATCTATGAACTTGGCTTAAAACATCATGAAGTTAATCGCAATGTTGCTGATAAAGCTGTGAAGCCCGTAAAAAAAATTGCAGTGAATAATGTATCTAGCCGTTAGCATTATTGCAAACATCATCGATAACAGAATCGATTACTCGGGCCACATCTTGAAGCAGCCCCACTGTCCGATGTGTATGTCATGTCAGACAATTTTTGTAGAATTTTTGTAATATTTGCAAGTACGTATTGCAATGCTGTCGCGCAGAATGATAGACAAACAGGCGATGTGCTGACAAAGGATGTTCGCTATGGACATGGACACAAACATGGACTCGGACAGGGACAAGGACATGTGGACGTGTGTAGAACAACTCGTTACTGTCAGCAGCTGCCAATGTAAACACAAGTGGGCAGCCGCAAAAGGAAAGCCAGTCCTTTAAATAGCTCAAAAAGAAAATGGTGGAAGAAGAGCTGTGAAAAGCGCAGCATGCTGTAGGGAGGCAGAGAAAGGAAACGAGAAGAGACGAGCCAGCGGGCAGTGCTCAAAAGGCTTTGCCGGCGATTGGCGCGGAAATCAATTGTTGTTTTGACAGCGACACGGAAATTGGTTTAATGAAGCAAAAATATATATATAAAACGAGCTGACAAAGCTAACAAGCCAAAGGATGGCCAAGGCAACAGCTAATTAGAGTGCTGTCCAGATTGAAGACGCCATCATCGATGCTTCTCCTGCTCCTTCTTCTTCTTCCTCTTCCTCTGCCCTCACTAGTCCCTTTACTACTTTAACTCCGTGCTTGCTGGACACTGATGATCAAAAGGCTGTTTGATTTATGATAGCTAACATAAAAATTAGCTGTCCAAGTACTGCAGGCGGAAAGAGAAATGTGGAGAAAAACTTTAACGTAAATGTGGAAATTATGCGCAGCAAAAGGCGAAGCTCATTTTAAATGCCGGCAGAAGCTTTTATAAGAAACAGGTAAAAAGATAAATTAATTTGTGCCAGAAAACAGTTTCCGCTCATTCTTGGAGTCATACATCAATATGAGAGCAACTCCTTTTATAAAAAGGAAAAGAAATAAAATAATATATTATTAAATTATAAAATTTGTTACGCTTGTTTAATATAAAATCTATTTAAATTAAAACAATTTAGTTATTTTAAATTCACTAAATCCGTATTATTCCGTGCAATTTTTATCATGATTCGGAGAAAACAAAACTTGGTTAAATTTGCAACAGGGACGTTTTTGGGAACATCGTACTTGCAGACAGCGTTATAAATAGCTAAAGGAAAAGTGGGCTAAGTGCAATGACGCCCAAAACTCTGTTCATTACTTAAACTAATTACATTTTAAATTAACATTACTCTGCCTGGTCAGTTAGACTGCGTCAAAGGTACTAAAAAGTCACATAAAAGAGCTGCAAAGAAAGTCAGGAAAAAGGGGATGAGTTGAAGGGAAGTTACAATATCGTATGTATGCAAGACACGCAGCGAAAAGTGGTCGGGACAAGGGAAGCGGATGTCAGTCAGGCGGCGACAGTCGAAATGTATTGAAGTCATTACGAATATGGCCACAAGACGAGGGTTAACGGTAGCACCAACCAGCCAGTCATTCCATCCAACCATCCAGTGGGGTAATGACAGAAATTATGTAATAAAAAGTTACAATTTACGATTGCTACTGCAGGTGTGCATGGTGTAGGGTGTAACTGGCCACGTGACCCAACTTCAGAGAGACAAAGTCAGAGCCAAAACCAGAGTCTAAGATAGAGACAAAACTACAGTAGCTACAGGTGCAAATTAAGGGGATAGGGAAGAGGACAAGTAAGGTACAAGCTGGGTGGTAACGTACAATGAACCGTCATAGATAAAAGACATAACAATGAAGCCAAGGAAGACGTGCGAGCCAGGTTGGTTGGTTGGTTGGATGGCAGGAACAGACAAGACGCCACGAACATTTGCACCTGCCCGGCAAAATAAGTTATAAAACTAAGACAAAGGAAATGGCACAAAAAATAAAAAAAAAGGGCAAAAGCAAAAGACAAAGACAGAGGAAAAAATTAGAAATCGCAATAAATTCAAAACATAAAACAAGGCTCAAAGCAAAGAGGCAGAGACAGAACCCATGGCAAACTCACTAACAGCCCAAGTGGTTGGAGGCCCAGTGAAGCGTATAAGTGGCACGACCATATGATAAACACAGTCGCAGCTCGAATTGGAGTAGCGAGAGAGAGAGATTGGCAGCAGTTGGGTTGCCGCTTGCCACTCGTAATAAAGGTGTCATGCCAGGAGAAAGTTGCAGCAGGCATACACACAAACACACACACAATGAGTTGTCCCTTGATTCGGTAGGGGATCCTTGCGGTGGGGAGCTCTTTGTGTCTGCGAGGGCGAAACGTGATTGCAAATTGTAACCGCCAATGGGCCGTAAATTGAAACGTGACTAAGGCAGATAATAAAATGCATAAAATCAGAGTACTGACGCTCTAAACACGAGCGCAGACACGTGAAAAAAGGGGACGGGGGGGTTGCTTTATATATTGTTGTTATTGTACTTTTTTGGTTTGCTTTTGACTCTCTCTTTTGCGGCAGCTAGTCTGGAATTTGTCATTAAACGGATGTAAGCTAGCAGAGAATTGCTGTAAAAGTAATACACAATGACGACTCTATAGAAACAAGGCATGCAACAAATTTGACAAAGCTCTGATAGCAACAGGAAATGATAAGCCAGTCAGCAGCACATAAAGGATATGCTCATTATTACGTGTAATCTACATTCCGTTTCCGATTCAGTATTTCATATGCTATCTGAAACAAAGGCTTTAAAAGCTAGCAATGTTACTGTGAAACAGATTCATTGGAATAATATGTTTTTATAATGTCGTTGCTTCATAAACTCTACAGAATTTTAATATAACTCAGAAGCTACGATTACAAATTCGGACTAACAAAATAGGATATTATTGTAACAAAAGTGTTTTCAACGAGCTATGACTTTATCTTATGATATATGCAGAGTCAGTATTTGTTAACCCCAATCGAATGGGGGTAAAGTTAGAGTAGAGTAAAGTTGATTGTAAATGTACTAGAAGCTTAAATTTAAGTCAATCATCATTAAGCATGAATTAGAGATGTCTTTGTTTTAGTACTGCAAATGAGAAAAAAGCAAAAAGTTTTAATTAATTCAAAAAAAAAAACATGCACAAGCCGCAAGCAAATAAAGTAACAAAAGACAAGCGAACAGGTTGGTCGAAAGAGTGAGAGATGCAAACAAAATGTGAGACCAAAAAACATAAAACACAACTGAATTATTGGCAGTTACGGAAAAGTCCTTTGAACTGTGCCCGGCGATTGCTGTGGCATGTGTAAGGACTGAGGTTTTCTGTATTTTGAATGGGTACTGGCTTCACAACGTTGTCTTTTTCGTTGTCATTCTCATTGTCGTTGTCAAAGTCGTTGTCATGCTAAATACTGCGGCATATTTAAACAGCAAAAACAACGGACAGCAAGCAAATGTAAACAAAAAGTTGCAAAACATACAGCAAAAGCACAGGGCAAATGAAACGAAAAATAAGAAGAAGAAAAAAAGGACACGAGAGTAAGCCAAATGAATTGGCAAAGTACAAAAGGACTCCTCCTTGCCTCAAGGGCCTTTCAAAAGGACTCTGCCGCCTGCGGTGGGCGGCATTAAAATGTAAATGCCAGCAAATGCCAATAACAAGCAGATACTTAGTGCAACATTTTTAGGGCTCTCAACAATTGGGTGCTGGTATGGGTTTACTTCAGTTCGGTTCGGTTCGGTTTGGTTCGATTGCCTGCAGCAACTCTAAAATTGTATGAAAATTAATAGACCAAGATGTATGATGCTAGCACATGCCCAAGCCTTCAGCATTAATCACTTAACAGAAAATGTAAAATTTAGGCTTTGTTCTCATGCAGTTAATTATTTTGGAAAAGCTGGAGATTGTGAATGATTTTGGTTGGGGGCATAATTAAATTAAAAAGAAACATGGGTCAAATAACTTCTTAAAACCATTTTCAATGAATAGATACTTTTATGTGGTCTGATCATTTGATAGCTTTTTTGGGAAGTGCTCCTGGAAAGTTCCTCCTTAAAATTGTCTGGAAAGTGGTAAATCACATTTCTCTTGTACATTACTTTGGCAAACGTCTTTGCCACAATATTTTGTAGTCAACAAAATGCTGCAGTAAGCGGTTACATGGTTACACACCAAGCCGGAAACGCAAATTTGAACGAAATTAAAAGCTTAGTTCCAGGCACAAATACCAACAACGAATACAATAGCATTGTAGTTGTAAGTCGGCGCAACAATAGGAGCCAGTCAGATAGAGAGTGAAAGAGATAGACAGAAAAAGAGCAGAAATAACAAGAACAACAACAATGTCGGTAACTAAGACGTTGGCAAAAATAGAATTGAAGATGGCGCACAGCAAAGCGAACAAAACAAATAAAGCAAATAAAAAACTTTATAAACATTTTAAGTGCAGTTGGAGCTCTCAACTGCGGCAGCAACAACAACTGCGACGACAATAATACAATCCATGGAAATGGGTGCAATGAAATTGAAATCTCACACAGACAAATGCAATCAAAGTTACGCGGAAACCGGAAGCCGTCTAACAAAGCAAAACGGATGCGGAAATGCCAAGTACTAAGCGCGTGTCTACGTTAGAACTGAGAAAACCCAAACTGGTGAAAGTGAAATTCCCCTGAGGTCTGTTAATTGCCAATTGTGAATTCCATTTACTAATTGCAAATGCCAAAAGTCAGTTGCGCTTGCCGCATTCAAATCAACACAAATTATATTAAAGTTTAACCACAAAATATCGTATTTGTCAAACACAAACACAGTGAGAGAGGTAGAGAGAATAAGAGTATGAATGTTTTTCAAAATGCAAACTATGTGCTGCCTAATTATTTACCAAATATAAAAGGCAAACAAGCATAAAACCCCAGCACGAACTCACTTGACATTACGTATACGTAAGGTTGACTGTCTGTTCACTTGAATCTGTGTACATTTTCCTTTTACTCTCATGTCACAGTCACTTAACCTTTAAGCAAATCAAATGCCAAGCAAGTATTTTACTCGAAACTCATGGTGAGAGGAGTCTGACATGAAAATGATGGTCCCTTTTCTCTCTGTCCCCTTCTACTACTTACATCGGAAGTTTGCCTTGGGTGTGACAAATATTTTGCGCATGTGTCGAGCCTGAAGCTCGACCTGGCAGTCAGACATCCACTTTTTCTCTGTTGAAAATTAAAATTAAATGTTAAAATATTTGGATTCAAGGAGGAGTCAGCACCTTATCAATGGGCCACCGGCTATACCATAGTGTTGAATTGCTGCTTTCAACGGAAACATGGCTTGAAACAAACGCTATCCGTGGACACTACTAATGAAAGCCAAGGGCAGGCCGTCTCCATTCCATCTCCATTCCATCCACTTTACTCGCCATTTAACCGATGATTGGATCACAGCAGGCCCTAGGCTCATCGGCCCCATGAGGCACAACACACAGTGGGCTCTGAAAGGGCAGAAAAAAATCTAAATGAAGCTGCGAGATTGTACAATGTACATATCAAAGTTTGTTTACCCTACAAAGTCGAATACAAATAAATTTGAATGTATAAATAAAAGTAATATACATAACAAGAAAAAAACATTTATTTATTTAATTGTAATCATCATTATAGTTTTATGTTGTATACAGGTTGACCCAGATTTTGGATTTATTTATTTTAAGATACAAAATTCTGATTCGTTTTAAAATATATAGATTGGGACGTTAGAAAAGGTTAATGTGTGTTTATATGACTAACTCAACTTCTGGCCGATTTCACAAGTTTTTTCCATTTGTTAAATCTGTATAAAAATCAAATGTAAATTTTTTTGTCTGGAAATAAAACATATAACAACGAAAAAAGTGTATATAAGCTCTGTAGTGGTAAGAGGGTGTTAGATCAAAGTAGATTGACCTCAATTGATTGCGTAAAAAACTTTGGTTCATTCCAACATACATATTGAATGATAAATGTGTTATACACTCTACTGGTAAGTGAAAAGCAGTGGCAAATGAGTGTGAAAAATCGCCATTAAAATGGAGAACCCTCTTAAATGGGGCTGGGGTAACATATTCAATAGCTTTTCAAAAGCATGCTTAACAAACGGCAACAACACCAACAACAGCGTCAACAGCAAAGAGCAGGCGGCATTGAAAAAAAAAAGGCTCGAGCAACAATCACACGCATACATAAACATACATACATACACATACATGCGCACATTGACACACATTCACAGTTATTTGCATGTCAAGTCGACAGACGATGTCCGTGCGAGCACCCCGTTGCCCGCCAGCATTAAAAACGACCATGAATAAATTTTAACGGCGCTTGTGTGTTAAAGTATTTAATGCTTAACGGCTCAGAGCTGAGCGACCAGCCGTATGCCTTAAGCCCTGCCACATGCCACATGCCACATGCTTGGCAGCAAAAGCGTAAGCGTTACGCACATGTGACTCAAATACATCCTTGAAGTAGATGAGCGACTCTTTCTATGGCTGGCATTGTCATCAAGTCCCTTCTTTGGTCTAACGGACCGCTTTTGGCACAGCTCGGTTCGTCTCACTCTTTCTTTCTCATTCTCTGTCTCTTTTGCTCCTAGTGATTAAGCACATAATTGGATTCATTTCGTCGGAGAGCCGCTTACAAGCAACATCAACACATGTAGCGGTTCTGGGTGCGAGCAACTTGAAAACTTTTCTTCTTATTTGAGAGAATATTTTAAGGAGCTGCCGCAAGGATTTGTGGTGCTTAGCGTTAATTGCCTTGCGGTTGTCAACAGCCGAAGAAGTAGAGGTAGAAGCGGTAGATCAAGATATCTTAAGATACAAAGAAATCGCAAATGAAATACTCTCACAGTAAGGCTTGAAAAACATTTTAATACCTTATCATAAAGATTAATCTCAATCAATAAAATCCAAATGAAATCAAAAAGAACTTAAAGTCTTTTTAAAATTGTAATTACAAAATTGTTTTATAGCTGAAGTTCATTCTGAAACTGTTCATTAATGATAGATTAGAAGATAGCATGTTTCAAGCACAGCGAATCTTATTCGTTGATCTAAATAGAGCAGCCCAATTAGTCTGCTTTTGAGCCACACTCATTCGGCCATTGTTTTTAAACCTCTACGAATGTGTCTCCGACAGTGGTCAACCTTTCCGTTAACAGGCATGTTTTCATCGCACACCTCAGGCCCTGCTTTTGTGTGGTCTGCGGCAAGGCCGGTCTGCGGCAGCTGTGAGGATTTGTTAGGCTTAACTAAATTCCTGATTGGGTGAAATATGAAGCGTCGCTCAGCAGCTGTCGCTGGCTATAATCGTCTATAATAAATTCGAGTAGGTTGACTTATTTTATAATGCTATCTGAATGCATCATAAATAATTCAATTTAGTTAATACAAAATCAATTTCTGTAAATTCAAATGGGGCCTGATACTGCTCCTGCCCATATGTCAGAGATAAAAAATCATGATATGATTATAATAAACTCAATGTGTTGGTATATGTGAATTTTTGTTTGTGAGTGTTTGTGTGTGTGTTTGTGTGTGTGGGTGGGTGAGTACATTATACAATAAACATCATCATTAAATATAATTGCATGTTACAGTTACACAGTGCGTTAAAAGCTGCTGCCAGTTGGGGGGGTTGTGCGGTTATGCCCTGCCTTGGCGATGTCGAGGCGTGGCATCAGCATAACGGTTTTGTGAAAAACCGCGTTTGTTATGCAAACGCTCATTAAAATGTTTGCCGCCACGTTACGCATACGCATAGTTAGCCAAAGCTGGCCGTTTACTGGCCAGCATTTCCACTTGATGACCTCTACATGGACCTTTGATCGATGCCATTGGCTTTTTACTATCGCGAAGTTCGTCACATTGACCATGCTCTTGATTTTGGCAAAGGACAACTGTAATTTTCATATGAAATACGTTTAAAAATATTATTAGAGCTAAGAAATCATCTTAGTTAATGTGTAAAATATATATATATATATTATTTGGGGGCTTAAATTTCTAAATCTATGATGGACACATTTAACTTTAAATATGAACCACATTTTATGAAATATTTGAATTGAATATTCAATACATTTAATTGAAATTCAAGTTCGAAACGAAATAGTACAATCACATTAATTTGAATATCACATCCACTTAATTAAAATGTGGATAATAGTTAATTTCATAATTATGAATATTTGAAAACAATATGAAAAATATTTATAAATGTAAATGAGTTTATGAGTATTATGAGTGTAGGAATGTCAGCTTAAAATTTAAATATTTATAAACGCTTCAAATACGAGTAGGTTACTTACTTTAACATCAGATGTTTTTTCTTTACCTGTTAAAGGCATTTTGACTATGCGTTGACTTTACTGACATTTGAAGAATGGCAATTCATACATATACAAAAGTAGATATATATGTTGTTGTGTAGCCCTTGGCATTTGCAAGCCCAGGGCCAAGAACACCATTAAACCAGGCTTGGACTTGCTAGAAAAGAGTTCAGTTGAGTTGAGATGTTTTTGTCCTGCGATATGCTGAATATTTCAAGAATTTCTTAATTGTTAAAACAAGCACTCAAAGACACACACGCACACACACACACATAGCTAGCAGGGTCTGTAATTGTTTTTATACCCTTGCAGAGGGTATTATATTTTTGTCACGAAATGTGTAACGCATTGAAGGAAGCCTCACAGACCCCATAAAGTATATATATTCTTGATCAGGGCGACGAGCTGAGTCGATATAGCCATGTCCGTCTGTCCATCTGTCTGTCCGTCTGTCCGTCTGTTTCTATGCAAACTAGTCTCTCAGTTTTGAAGCTATCTTGATGAAACTTGGTACAGGTCCGTCTTTTTGCTGCACGCAGTACATATGTCGAAGCCGGCCGGATCGGATAACTATATCATATAGCTGCCATAGGAACGATCGGTTGGAAATAAACATTTAGTATGAAAAACTTTTTTGTTTCTCAAAATATCTCAACCAAATATACACATTGTGTGTTTGATTAAGTTTTGAACAGGCTGACCAAATTTGGTGTAAATCGGACTACTATATCATATAGCTGCCATAGGAACGATCGGTTCGAAAACAACATTTAGTATGAAAAACTTTTTTGTTTCTCAAAATATCTCAACCAAATATACACGTTGTGTGTTTGACTAAGTTTTAAACAGGCTGACCAAATTTGGTGTAAATCGGACTACTATATCATATAGCTGCCATAGGAACGATCGGTTCAAAATCAACATTTAACAAATTCTGTAAAAAATCTGTCGGCTTACAATGGGCACTGCAAGGGTATCCAAACTTTGGCGCGCCAAAGTTAGCTTGCGCTATATTTGTTGTTACTTTTGTTGCCATTCTTGTGGGCCGTCATTTAATAATTCAAGTTTGTTGCTTTTGTTATTGTAAGAAAACGTTTGCTGCCTTTATATGTGTGACTGTGCCTTTTTATTTTTAAAAAACAATTTTCCAACAAACGACAATGGCAATGACGGCCAAGTTGTCCAGTGTTGTTCTCATGGCCAGCAGTAGTCCCGTTCAGTTGGCCAGAGCACGGTCACAGCATGTGCCACAAAGTGTCCAAGAATAAAAAAACAAGAAAAAACAGAAAGAAAATCAGAAGAAAGGCGAAATAGTAGATGAAGCATAAGCGACAGAACGCCACGCGAAAAATAACCCAAAAATATAATAAAAAGAAATTGGACAATAAAATACAACAATTTATGGCGTACAACAATCCTTTTTGGTGGCACTTTACTGCGGACTGGGACTTTGTCTGGGTCCGACTTCGGGTACCCAGGACATTCACCATGTCCTTGTGACGGGGGTCGGGGGCGAGGTCAGCTGCCGGGTTGGACATCAAAAGTCTCACATAGAGAGAGCATGGACATGCCGGATAAGGCGGTAACATTGTTTGCGGCAAAGGCGGTGCGAACGGGACAGAAGTGGGCGTGGCATGACCAACAAATCGTCATTGGAAACTAAACGAAAATGTTTAGTATTTGTGCTTTTATTTTATTTCATTTCTTTTTCCCTGTTTTGTAACTTGTGCGTTATTTTTTATATTTATTTATTACTGCCGAGGTTTGGTTGCCTCTCCCATGCTCTATTTATTTATGTGCTCGTCAGGACTCCAGAGTGCGTTATCGAAACGATATTGAAGTAAAAGTAAAACAACAAGTAAAATTTTCAATAAATTTTACAAAAAATGAATTATATCCTCACTTAAGTTACAGCCATTTAACGATTTTATAGTAATAAGCCAGATACAATTTCAAATAAAATTAAATAAATAAATATTCTACTATTTTTTTAATATTATATTTATCCAATAAATATAAAATGTTTATAAAAATATTTGGATTACATTTGGTGCTATTTCGTATGAAAATTATTGTGTTATAGACCCTAAAGCTGCATAAAATTGCTTAAATTATATTAATGTATTTAAAATAGTTGTATATTCATTGTGAAACTAGTTGTTCAATACAAAGTTAGTTTGATGCTCGAGGATTCTTGTAAAGCTGTTGTGATTGACCTCAGCCTTTCAATGTCCCCAATTTCTGTTAGTTTTGCGCTTGGCTTTAGTTTTGATTCGATACTGTTGTGTTTTTTTATTGCTTTTGGCTAAATGATGGCCTTTTGCCGAGTGCTGGCAACAAATGTTTAACAGAAGTTGTTGCCAGATCCAGTTTAATTTCAACTGCCAGCGAAATGATTTAGGAAAGACGCACGTTACAGGCAAACCAACTGCTGACGCTGCCAAGGACATTGCTTCATACAAAAACTTTATTTCATTTAATTGAAATTTTATGTAAAACATACATTTTATTTGATGCATTGTTCTTTTCTTTTTCTTTTTTTTGTGCTCTTCTGTCGCTTGTGGCAACCCACAAAAATCTGAAATGCCAAATATTTGCAAGTTTTATGAGCGTTTGAATTATATGGTTTTGGGGCAAAGAAAAACTACAGAGCGGGTGATATGGAGTACGGATAACGTGTAACTACTAACGGGTAACAGACAACGCTGCTTGACCTTTGCACAAAATGAGATAAATTTCATGATTTTTCGATGTTTGAACTTTTGGCCACAGTGCACACATAAATTAAACGGCAAGGGGCCGCGGGCGATAGCAGCAGCTTTTTTATTGGATCCGAACTCGCTTGGACGTTTATCTTTCGTTGCGCTAGTAAAATAGAATGAAATGAAATGCTTGCTTTTTACCAAAATGCACGCAGATAAGCACAACGCTGTTGGTAAATCGATTTATATATGTATATTATACATACCCAGTAATCAAGGCCTTAACGGGTATAAACACATGAAGAGAAACGAACACGAAAGAAAACTGTGGGAAATGTAATACCAACCAAACAGTTGTATTTACATGGTACTTTGTAGTCTAGCAGCAGGCCTACAATGTAAAGCAGCCAATCTGATATTTTGCTTTGTTTTTAACAAATTGACAAGTGAACTCTGTGCGAAGATCTGAGCTAACAGGATGAGACAAATAAGTACCATATATAGAGACAGACATGCAGAAGAGTCGGAAAGTAAAAGCGCCAGATGCAGGATGTATGTATATGTGGTACTGAAGTGTTTGTTGAGTGTGTGTTTCGAGTGCAATCAGCACGACAACAACAGCAAGAACAATGTTATAGAGAATGAATTGAAGTTCCAGGAAGTATTTCAGTGTTGATGGCTCTTGAGAAGTGTTGCGTCATGAAAACAAACAACAACAACAAGGACAATAAGGGCAACAACAGACACTCTGGAAGTCAAATCTACAAATGCAAAGGAAAAAGAGTTCGTGGTATCTGTACATGAAAGAAGAAGTCATGCAGATAAGCTGTGAATGCTTCGAAGTTGGCCAAAAGCAAAATTTCATTTGGTCAATATACTTACCTTTGGTTTGCACTAATCAAAAGTTGATTGTTTAAATTTATGTGTATTTATCTTTATTTCTTCGTTTTTCTCTGGCCACTTATGACATTTCTCGCAATACACTTATGAAGTTTAATTTTTTTCCCCTTTTTTTTTGGTTATTATCCACAACGTTTTATGTTAAGTTTATTTTATGTCTTACACATAATCGTACAAGTTTTGCTCTTTATTCATACAAATATTTACAAGTTAGTACGCTATTGCACTCCTTACGAGCTCAGCTGCAATAATTTTATTTTATTTGTTTTTGGAATTTCAGTAGGATTATATTTAGATTTATTAAATGTTACAATTACTTTCAGTATTATAATTAAATTTATATTGTTTATGTGGCAAATTTTACAACTGTATTCAGCTCGGCATTTGCTTTGCTGCTAATTCATTTTCGTATTTTGTAACTTATTATTTTCGTATCAACTAGATAGTTTATTTATTTTGTTCAGTAGTTGTGTTGTGTTGTTGTTCTGTAAACCTTTTAAGCTATTAAATTATCGTAATATTTATAATAATATATTTAATTTAATTTTTGATCACATGTGTTTTTGTCTCTCTTTTTTATTTGTTTTCTTACTTCACCTTGTTTCACCCCTTTCAAGCTGTAAATATATTTTGGTATTTCTCATGTTATGGCTCTTCAACTTTATTGAAAAAATAATTTTAATTCTGGGAGCTTATTAAGAAAAAACAAATAGCTAACTACACATGCATTTATGTGTAGCCATGTACATAAGTTGTTCGATCCACCATATGATACCTTATTAAATTGCCAATTTGTCAACATGGCCATCTGCAAGGGTATGAGTATACATATATATTTATAAATATATGTATGTGCGTATGTGTGTTTAATTATGAATATGTTTTGTTCATTTCATGGGTCTATCATAAACATTTATAACTTGTTATTTTTTGTTTTGTTCAAATTCAGTTTTTGATAGTATTTGTTTTACAATCCTTTTAATTATGATTTAAATTGGTTTATGAACTTAATTGCGATTTTTTCTTTGGCGGGTTCACATTGTGTGGATTTATTAACTATAGAATTTTAGTTGAATATTGATTAAAAGTTAGAACAAAAACTTTATACAAATTGCCAACTGTCGCGAAATGTGCTAATTTCGGAATTGTCCATATTGACTTTGTGCGTGTGAATAACTCTGGCTAATTAATTGTTTAATTTTAATTAACTAATTAAATTATATATAATGGTTGAGCTCGCAGCGAAATTAAACTGTTGTACGTGCATATAATCAAATAACACTTTGTGTAGTTTTAATCTTTTTTAAAGTAGAAAATGGCTAATGAAGGGCGCACATTTTGATTATATTTTTAATAACTCAACTCAGATAGAATTTTATTTGTCGAGCTTAGCTTAAAGCCCAGCTCTTTTAAATTCATTCAAATCTATTTCCGAAACATAGTTCTAAAATCCACGGATTAGTTTCTTTTAAAGTAATTCAATCAGAGCTGTCGAGGGGCTTTAATTAGTCATACAAATATAACAATAATAGACATATTTTAATAATATTATTATATCTTTAATTATAACTTTTTCATAGAAAAAATATGCACTGGAAAACTATTTATTTAATTGCCTGGAACAGGACTTCATCCATCGGTCGCACTTTACATTTTGCTTTTCTGTGTGCTTATTAATTCACTACTTAAGAGCGATTCGCTTTTCTTATTATGTTGTTTGCTTAGCCAGCTTTTGTCTATAGTTTTATTTCATTTCATTTTCATTCTGCAAGTTTTTTTACTCCCTTCCGGCTTAGCGGATCCTGCTGCCTTACTAAGTGCTAAAGATGAAAATAAACATGGCAATGATATTTACACAATGTTGGCTGAGCTATGGCAACCTCAGTTTTGTAGATTCTAAGAATGCAGGAGCGGATATGGTGGGTGTCTATCTGAGTGTGTGTGAGTGTCTGGAACATAAGGCTCCGTGCCACTATGTATTTGTTTATGTGCACTACCAGCTGCGCACAATGTTGCAGGCATCAGCTGCCACGTGGAGTCTGAGCGATTGAGAGTTTGCGTATGTACACATACGTGCGTGTGTGTGTGTGTGTGTGTGATTATATACAACAACATATATGACACACATTCTTATGCATATACACAAGCACACAATGAAAACAAATGAGAACGTGTAAGGACGAAAAAACTTTGTCAATTAACCTAAAACAAGTTCCACTTTACAACACGTATGCTTGACATAATTTCTTGTCTTTTTACTGGACTGTGAGTGTGGGTGTTGCTATGTGTGAGATGACTGTGTTTATTTAATTTGTACATATGAAGAAATTATCACGTTCTTGGTCCTTGATAGCGACAGTAGGATCTGCCCATAATATCCTCCGCTGGAATTGACTGATCAATCGGTTGAACTCGTAATAATTCCATTTGATCACGCACCTGCAATGACATCAATAATAAAAGAATAGTTTTAAATGCATGCCAATTGAGGGGCCCACACAGCGTATGCGCAATATGTGGCTGATGCAAAGTGGGAGTCGTTCATAGATAGGTTTGGGCTCCAGCTGAGAACTAAAACTAATGAAAATTAACTGCATATGAGAGCCCAACTTTTGTATAAACAATTCGAAAATCTCAAGTTTTCAACTGGCAAAAGTTTTTGCTCAATATTCAAATGGAAGTGATGTTGATATTTTGTTGAGCTTCGAGTATATTTGGTTTCGCGTTATTAATAACGTATAAATTTAGTTTCTTGACATAAAAGTTATTAGATTTCCCTAAGGAAATCCATTATTTTAATGAAATAACTAAAGTTCAACTAATTGAAATAGAGCTTTATACGTATATTTGCGACTTATTTTAAATGTGTCTAAGTATGAGTGGCATTCAAGCTAATGTAACTTTTTTAACTTTTTTCTTGGTTGTGGGAGCTTTCTCTATTAGAATTATCTTTAAATGCCTTCTACAAAAATACATTTAAACATATCATTTATTTATTGCTTCATATAATAATAGCAAGTATTTATTGTACTCAAATTTTTTTAATATATTCAATAATTATTCATTTGGCACATTGTATTGCCTTTGTTAACGGCAATCACGACTCTTTTCTGTTGCTGGCTACTTAAAAAGTAATCATATTCGTATTAAATTATTCATATGTAAATTCTGTAGCATAAAAGCATTCAGTTGCCTTATTGGCAACGCATTGTGAGCAGAAGGCCCTTAAAGACCTTCTAAGCCGACCGTTAGGCTCATTCTAGCCGTTATTGTTTGGCCAACTTAGTGTGTGTGCTTTGCACAAAGTTTGAAGCACATTTTATGCCGCGCAAAAAAAAAAAGCAGAACGAGACGTGCAATAAAACAAAATATATGCAAAAACAAAACACAAAAAAATGTTTTGTTTTCAACACCAAACACCTTTTGAGGCCGCACAGCTGCGACGAGAAAGGTGAAAGGACGAAGAGAGAGGGAGAGAGAGGTAGAAGGACAGAGCGGTAAGGCAAATGGCTGTAGACGAAGGGTAAGGTATGAACGGAGGGTCGGGAAAATGTATGTTGGGTGGCAGACAGGCAAAGGCAGCTCACTCGGCCCATTTCCGGTGCTTTGTTTGCCATATAACAATCGAATTTACGACTTTTTTATGAGGCTTTATGTGCGCTCCCGCCTGCCATATACAAACAACAATAAAACGTCAGCTTGGCTCAGTCTGTGGGCCCAGTCATTGCACTTTTGGGCCACACCCACCCGCTTCCACAAGTTCTTTTGTGGCTTTGCCTTTGGCAACGCTTTTCCGGCCTTTGAGCTGCAGAAATGAAAAGCACAGTTCACAGTTACATTTGAGTGAGAGAAGTTCAAAATGAAAATGCCTGTTAAAGAGTAGCACTACTTTTATGCTAACCAAATCAATTGTAAGAAGGTCAGTCCGAAACACAAACACAGACTTATCCACCCACACACACACACAATCACTCATACACAAAAGCTCACACACGCACAAAAGCGTGTAGCATAGAAACCGGCATAGGATATTTAAATGAATTTGTCTCGCACAAATTGCTGCCATTTGCCGAGGACTTTGCCCAATGCCGCCACTTGGGCTATGTGTCGTGCCAAATGCCTTTCCATGCTCGCATTAGATTCTCGTATAAAAGGCTAAAATAAAAGATACATTTACACAAACACAAGAAGCCTCCATCCACATCATGAATAGCCTGAACCGCCTGAACAGCCTGAACTGCCACAACGGCCTCTGCTTTTGTCTAGATAAAAACTGGCGTCAAGAAAATTATCATGTTCATGGCAATGGCTGCTGGTCCTGTAATATCCTTTCCCGATTCCCTTCCATTCCTCATCCTTCTGCAGCCCAGTCATTTGTGGTTGTTGTTGTTGTTGTTGTTGATGTTGGTTCGGAGCGCATTGAAAAGGCGCCACAGCATGAGCAGTGTGACATTCCCATGAGCAGCCCCAAATCTCTATTGCCCTAATTTCGCTTATTTTATACGACACACTTATGGGTTAATGGTAGCCGCCGGACGTTAGATTAAATATGCTGTACTTAGCGTTAAGGCAAGTCAATAATAAACTGTTTTAAAGGCTATCTTAATAAGTACTTCATATTCAAATGATGCTTAATTAAATGATTCTATTTAAATGATAAAATAATTAAATAAGTTTTGTTGTTATCCAAATAAATTTCCAAATATATTATTCAAAAAACAACAATTATTTCAAACTACGAACTGAAACTGAAACAAAGCGTAGTTTCGGTAAAGTTATTCACTGGAACATCCCACAATCACAAGAAAGATCCAAGTCTTTCAGCTCGTGTTTAGCATGAAAGGGTATTTAATGAGTGTGTGTGGGAGTATGTATGTAGAAGAGATGACAATCATCAAAATGGCCTTTTTCCTAATTTCTATGACTTGCTTAATTATCACAACGATACCACCGTCAACTCAGACACAAGGGAGATGCCCCAGCTGACCTAAGGGGTCTAGAATCCCCCGAGGAAGAGCATTAAGCGTCTAATAATTGAACATTTGAGCTGCTTTTTGTGTACATTTAATTGTATTACAGGCGACGCTGGTTGCGAAAATATATATTTCATTTCAAAATCAGGGCAATAACCTCATAACAGTCGCTGTGATTTTTTATTAAGCCTCTCTTTGAGTCAAAATAAAGCACAAGAATAGAGAGAATGATATATAATAAAATACAATAAACGAACACTGGGCAAACATTTTTAATTACTTTTGTTGCCGAGTTAACCAAAATGGATAGCGCCATCAGAGAGTATTACAATTCAACAATAATTAAAGAGCATTATCCCATATAATAAACAACAGCAAGGACTGTAATATATATATTTATACGTACTTATATTTACCATGTGGCTATATATCCTTTAACAAAAAAAGTAATCAAAACGGGTGTACAGGCAATAAGCTGTGTAATAATACGTTAAACAATAAACAACTCGTCGTCGTTCTTTGTATTTGCATGTAGCTTCATATTTTGAAATACTGGGTACTTAAGTGTCGAGCACACTCAGAAATAACTATCTTACTTGTATTTCTTTTGTATTTTTTTTAACGCCGCTGAATGCAAAATGCACTAAAAACAAAGCGATTTTAATCACTCGCTCGGCAAAGCTGGCAACAGTTTTTTATACCATATCCATTCCCATTCCCATTTTCACTCTCATTTCCTTTCGCATACACATTACTAAGTAAGCATTGCATATACTCGCACAAATGCGCATTGTAATCACATAGAGAGCTATTGTAGTTTGCTTTTTGTATAATGCATATAGAAAAAGAAACGCAAAGACAAAACTAATTACAATGTTGCAGGCAGATAAGGCGCCGCAGAGTCACCGTCCGAGTCCGAGTCCGAGTCCGAGTCTGAGAACGAGACCGTGTCAGAGTCATGGAACTGGAGAAAATATGATTAAAGTTGGCAAGCTCGAGACAAGCGCTAAATTAAAAATGCTGCGGCATCTCTTTTTGGTGAGGCGAAACTTATGAGGGTTTTTATAATGAGCAAAAGCAATAAAATGTGCTTCGTAGAAGCAACGGTTCAAGGGGGCGTATGATTTATTTTTGTTATTAAATCTTTAAATGACCGTAGACGCTGAGCTATGAACTGCGTCCAGTCTGAACTCAGCTCCAACTACACCCCAACATTTTAAATGAGTTTTTTAACTAAAGCAATTTAGAAAGCAAAAATTACAAGCTGCTTTATAGCAACGAGGTCACCTTAATAATATTAGTTAGTTTCAAATATGCTTGTGCTCGTAGTTTATGAGACTTGACGAGCATAAATTATTCCAACGATCCGTATTAGCAAGTCGATTCAATTTGAATTCATAGGGTAGGGTCCAATTAATTGCATGAATGTTTTGACCCATAGATTAATGGATTCGACAATTAAATTTCAGTTTATCCCTTTATCTAGTCATAGACATATATCTGGCTGAATGGTCTCTCAATTCCAGCTCTAAGCATTCCACTCAATTTGAAATACCCTGAAGTACCCTTTTGGTTCAGTGCCATACAGTTGGCCAACAACAATTTGAGCCAACGTTTATCCAAGCACCCATTCGACTGCAAAACAAACCCACTTGGAATCTTTGAATGATGCTAGGCTATTGAGTGGCATTCATAGTGAATAGAGTAACTTGCTCAAAGCGACTCTCACACAGGCTTACATAAAGCGTGGCAGCCAGTCATTGAGTATTGATTTAAATTGAATGCTGCTGCTTGAATGTATCCGAAGCAGTCTCTTCGTATGTATGACAGCAACAGAGCAGCAGCAGCAGCAGCAACAGGAACAGCAAGGAACAAATAGTATAGCAAACAGTGTGATCTCGGCCAGCCAAGCAGACAGCAAACAAGCTGACCACATCCGCAAACAAACTACTCTAGGTTCTGTTGCTGGCTCCGGACTCTTGGTCATGCTCATGTATAAATATCGGAATAACCATTTGAAAATCCTTTTAAAATTATTTTACAACTTGCGTCTTTTCGACGCCAGAGAGTCCCCGAGTCATAGTCATTCTGATAGTTCTTGTCGTTTGGGTTTGGACTGCTTTTCTTTCCGCACGAAGTATGTGCAAATTCCACTGCAAAGCCACATTATTCTCTTTATCCTTTGAAAGGAATTTTCCAAGTGCAATAACAAGCGAGCCAGAGAATGCAGACACCGAAAGCACCAGCCACAGCTACAGCAACAGCTCGAATCCCTTTCGAGTTGACTTGGGAATGGTGCACTGGCTCAACGGAATCGCCTCAACATGTTTTTTGTTTGCAGCTTGAGACTGAGAAATGTGCTTTTGTTTGAAGTTCTGACTAAGCCTTAATCTGCAGGTAGTATACACAACTAGTCTAAACCATTCAGAAATGTTGCCAATGTGTGCACAATAAACAATGGAATGCCAATGGGAAATGGTATGTTTTACTCACCGCTTCGACTTCCTTGAAGACGCGTATAAGATTATTGCCAGCCAGCTTGGCAATATCCCCCTCTGACCATTTATCCGACTCAAGCAAAGTAGCAAACAGATGCGGATATTTGGAAACATCCTCCAAGCCCTTGGGCACACTGCAAAAAGGGACAAAATACACATGAATAAGCACCAGAGAATACCTCAAATTATTGCCAAAAAACTAAGAAATGCCGAAAAACAAATACTTACAGGTTGACTCCATCGTAGCCAGCACCAATGCCCACATGGTCAATACCAGCTACTTCACGAATATGGTTAATATGCGCTGAAAAGTAGGAAATGGAATTGGATTAAACTTTTCCTTAAGCTCATTTTCCTTTCATTTTATCATATATACCTACCAACAACATCGTGCAGTGTCGCCTGACCCGAGCAGCTGACAAAGTGCGGATAAAATGCAACCATAACGAGACCGCCGTTAATGGCCTGCAAAGTAGAAAAGCTCATTAGATTAATGCCAAGTTAATTGGCTACCAGTTGGCCATGGCCTATATGAATACGTACAATGCGTTGCAGCACATGGTCCGGCACATTACGAGAACTATTACAAATGGCATGGGCTGAGGAGTGCGAAAATATGAGCGGGGCACGGGAGGCGGCCAGTGCATCCAGCATTGTTGGAACCGACACATGTGACAGATCAACAATCATTCCCAAACGATTCATTTCTTTTACCACAAGCTAAACAGAAGTCGAATAAATGAATGGGAAATTTGTTTATAAAACGCCAACAAATATTTGCCTTATTGTTTATATTGTTAATTAATTAATAGTGACCGATAAACACAAAAACGCTTGAAGTATGCATACTTCACACAATTGATTTTTCCGTAAATAATTTTTTTACTTAATCAAATTCATCATAAAAAGTATTTGTTATTTTAAAGATTTATTTGTATTCGACAGAATAATATAAACCTGCAATAACAAAAAACTACGAACAATAGGTGGACTCAGTACTACAATTCCCAATCCGCATTGTGAAAAAGAGTTTGTTGTATATTGAAGTGCAATTTGGGTTTGGTAAATAAAGTTTTTAACATTTAATACAAAAAGTTTAAAACACCGAACAACAAAATGAAAAGAAAAAAGTTAAATCTGTTAAATTTTCTAGTTATTTACTGTTTTTTAAGTGGGAAAATTATTATCCAACACTTGCGATTGATTTATGTATGAAATCTCTGCTTTAGTACAAAAACCTTTAGAATGTGCACAGATTTTAAATTGGATTTAAATAAGAACTGTTTTCGGACTAGAACAATGTTGTTATTCCTAAAAATGTTAAATATCTTTTTACCAAAAAAGTTATATTTTTGTCAAATCATGATTAAATGTTGTAACAAAGTAAAAAAAACGAAGGTAATAGTAGTTTGTGGTTCGTTTTGTCTGCTACTGCATATGACTACACCGTCTATATCGAATCTTGTTAAAGAGATTATTTTAGCTTACCTTGCCGAACTGTGATAGTCCGCCAATGTGTGGATATTTCCCCGGTTCGTCAACTTTGCAGCAGTCCGCCCTGTAAATATATCCATTAGTCTTCTATATCACTGTCAATGTCCAACTCCACTCACCAGGGTGTGTTGCAGGTGTGTGTGAGTGTTAGATATCGAGCGCCCAGTTGATAGAACATCCGGAGTACGCTCAGACTGGTGCCAATCGCATGACCCCCTTCGACTCCAATCAGGCTGGCTATTTTTCCGGTGCGATGGGTTTGTTCTATCCCCGTTGCGGTGGTTACCAATGCCATGTGGTGGGGATAGAGTTGCACGAGACGTCGAATCAAATCGATTTGCTCCAATGTCAGCTGCACAGCATCCAGATGCTGTGACGAGCAGGGGCGTAGGCGGACCAGAATTGGGCAGAGACCATGCCCTCTTTGAGTCGGCGCAAATCCGTGTGGCTCCAGGCGCTCGATGACCATGGAGCCAGTTCGCGAAGGTCGCCGCCAAAGTGAAAGTCTTTCAACTGATTCTTGAGAAATTTGCGTATATTCCAGGGCAAATCGTTGTGGCCATCGATCAGTGGCACTTCCTTCAGGACATTGCGAACCCGCTGCATCCGATAGTCGAAGTCGCCATTGCCGTTGCCGTTGTTGTTGCTGGCGCTGGCGCCGCTGCTGCCGCTCTCGCTGCCGGTGGCAACAACTGAGCATTTTAATATGGGCAACACCAGCACCGGAAAATAGACAAGCGTCAAGAAGTTGAGGCCACAAACCTTGGGCAGCTTCCTCGATTTCATTGCCCCCAGGAGCTAGCAGCACAGCACAAGCCACGCAGCACTCACATTGATGATGTTCGTCGTTCTAACTGAAAGTAAAAAAAAAATCACGAATCAGAATCACAATCAATATCAAAATGGAAATGGAGTTTAGTTGAGTCGAGTTGAGTTTAGTTGAGTTAAGAGTGGGAGTACATCAAGAATATTGCATGTGCTTTCGGTTTGTTTGCTTAGACGCCCTTTGGCTGGGTTGTCGTGATTGAGCTATTGAAAGTTGTTGGCAAACAAATACCATAAATATAACGCCCATGGACTTCTGGTTCAGCTTAGCCCATGCCAAACATAAATAAAACTTTTCATATTTATTTCCAGAGCCAACTTCGATATCGAATGCATAAAAATGCACAATAAAAATGCAAAAATTATTTATAGCAAACTTTTTGCTAACGGATCAACGATAAACAAATATATATAAAAGTAAAAAAAGGCCAACACCGAATTTAAATAGTTTCCACAAAGGGACTAAAGTTCACACAGCGACACCAACTGAATGCCAGAAAGAGACAGACAAACTACTTTCCATGCATTTCGGGAGTTTTTCCTCTCGGTTGCGACTTTACTTGGGCGACATAAAGTTTTTCTCGAACTGCAGGTGGGCAGAATAGGGACGGGGTGAAGTGACGAGAGAAAAAAAGAAACGCTAACTGTTGAAAAGAAACTGAAGCCAGTTTTGGGTATTAGGCATGGGCTGCAAAAGGCATATGAATAAGCCACAGTTGCTGACAGCCGACAGAAGGGTATTGACCCTTCCTCCCTTTTTTCCCTCCGAAACCATCTTGATTTGTGTGCATGTGTGTGTTAGGAGCACTTTTTCTTTTCGGACAGCAAAAGCCATTTCGTTTTCACAATTTTCTTTCCAAAACTCAAATTAAAGTTTCTTTTCAACAACAATAGAATAGAACAGAACTAAACTAAACTACTCTAATAGTTTTTAATGCATAAGTCGACTTCTTGAAAAACTAAGGACAACAGGAAAATAAAATACCGTCTTATACTTGAGTCGATAATAATGTTTATGTCTTCCATGGCGACGTAAGGGCTTTAACATAATAATTGCTATTCTGTCTGACTCCCATCTTATTGACTTATAGCTTAAAGATAGAAATAGACAAACACTACGTCAACTTATGTAGTTATAAGGTGGGAGCTACGCTTAATATTTCAATGAAAATATCCTGGAAGTATCAGCAAATTACTTTAAATATTTTTTAGTGGGAAACGAATATAAAATTAAATATATATAAAATTCTACGTAAATCTATGAGGATGAAAGGATGAACACTCACAAATTTCTTTTCTATAATTATTAGTCATCCCTGAGAATGTAAGTCAAATTTAAATTAATAACAATCAGTTAACTTTTTAGAATATAAATTTCTTTGTTCAAAGTGGAACTAAATAGCTATGCATATAATAATCAACTTTAAAATTGATTTGACATTTATTGGCAAAAATATGAAATATAATTAGGTTTAGTAGACTACAATAACAATAACTTACTTATATTTTTCAATGTTATTTTAATATGAATTTATGGATTGTATAAAATACAACATATGGAATTTCCTAGCAATTAAATTTTCTCTATTATGCATATAGTACAATGAAAGTTCAAATATTTGCACAAACACAAGCACTCGAGTTTGTCAGTTGCTTTCATTAGTTCCATTAGAAGATAATAATTGTATTTTATTGTCATCTCACTGGATTTGCTTTCTTTGTTAAAAAATAATCTGAATTCTTCCGTGGCAATAACTGCCAGGAAATGCTTTGTGTTATTGTGGCAGTCTGTCTATTTTTAAGATTTGCCATTTGCAACATTTTTTCGTGCAATACAATTTTTCATTTGCACAGACTTCACATGAGAACTGCTGGTATGCACTATGTAGAGCATACAAATAGACGAAATAACAAAGAGAAAAGAGCGGAGAAGTGAAAGACGGTTTGGATAAATAGAGAGAAAATTGGGTAACGGGGAAGGACACGAATTCGCATGTTGATTTTCATGGTCTGCTGCCTGGGAACAAAATGGAAACATTCCACTCTACAAAGTTTGAAAGAAATCTTATCTGCTCTGTTTGCTCTCCTTTATTTGCATTTTTCGGTGCCCATTTTGAAGTCATTTTTATGTTTAACATTTTTGTAGTACTCGACACAAAAATCTTTAATATTTCGCCTTAAGCAAAATTATGCAAGAAATTGACAAAGATAGCAACAACCACACCAGCAAGGACAACGCGCATCGAATATTTTGTTAGACGATACGTGACACAAGCGCAACGCACGAATTATTAACACAACAACCACATTGACAAAACGCAAAGAAGCTAAATGAACGCCTATTGGGTTAACAACAACAACAACATCAACAACATTGAAAGCCAGACAAACAACAAGCGACTGCAAAATCGAAAACGTTTGACGCTTCGTTAAACATTTATGCCAGTGACAGGAGCAAGGACCAAGAACGAAAGACCAGCATTTGATCTTTAATTAAATTGCCATACTGTTCATTTCTTTGTTAACAAATGCAAAAAGCCCAACAACATGAATATTTGAGTACAATCGAAAGCTCCAACAATTAAAATATCAGAGAACAAAGGAAAATAAGTTAAGTCTGTTTGATATTCTTGTTTCCATCGTGTATCCTTTTGGAATTTCACATCTCTCTAATTACTTTTGATCATTGTGAAACGTGAAAAAAGACTCTAATGATTTACAAAGAAAACATTGATGAATTTATATATATGTACTTATATAAAGATTTTTCTGAATATATAGCATAACGTTAAAGTTAAAGTTAAGGTTTAAGTTAAAGTAATGAAGCTTCAATATTTTGATAAGTTCACTTTTTGACATTGAATATATCCAATTTCTATTATTTAATTTACTTATTAAATTTGCTATATTTTCCTAGAGCTAACAAAAATACAACCATAATGCCAAATTTGTTGTTTGTGCTTTTATTGCAATTACGGAATATTTACTTCAGGGAACATACGAGAATGCGAGTGCTCGTATAACGCAAAATTGCGAGCTTGTCAGTTGGCAAGCGCAAGCCAGCACACACACACATCCGCGCTCAAAGCACACACATGTACACTGAAAACCAGACAAAATGGGCGCAGCGATTGCTGCGTACACCATTGCGTATGCGCGTTGTCGTGCAGTGATAGCGGAAGTGGGTAAAAGGGTGGAGACGGGCGAGTCGTACATTTATTGCAACATATAAAACATTATTTTGCATGGCCTCAAAAAGGAACGGCGCATAACCGACACATAAAAAAGAAATAATAAAAAAAAAAACGGAGAGCGCGTTGGAAAATTGCAGAAAGGAAATGCGACGTCGTCCGCGTCGTTGTCGTTGTCGTCGACGTGGCTGAGACTGTGACTGTTACTGTTACTGTTGCAGTTGGTATTTTCATACAAAGTAGCAAGCAAATAAATAAAAATAATAAAAAATACTTTTCTTTCAACATTAGCGCAGCATTTAAGGAAGTGACTGGCGCTGCCAAACGAGAGAACCCCAAAAAGACTCCCCGAGTTGGCCAGAGAAGCATCTAAAGTCACCCACTGGCTTGTGAGTTTGTCGTCCTTCATTTCCATTCCGGAGTCAGGCAAGGAAACGTGCCGTAAACTACGGCAGACAATCAAAATGCATTCATGTGCGCTTACTTAACGTTATTTATAATCAGACCCACTGCCTCCTCAGACCCGCAAGTACCATATTTTCCCCTCGTTTTCCATCTCCCCTTCTGTATCCATTTAGCAGAGTAGCTGCTTCTTTTTATTTGCTGTTTGCCATTAGTACTCGAATTCATTCATTGGCATTCATTCCATTCAATACGAATTGTAGCAAGCCATCAGTTGCTTTTACATTTGCTCACAATTTCCACGCCTTGACTTTATTCTGGGATTCCTGCGGACTGCACAAGTCCTGAGCCGGGGGCATGCCACAAGGGCTGCAACAAGCCCCTTTTGTTAGCCTGGCAGTAATAATAATAATAATAATAATAAGGCGTGGCGTAGCCTGACGAGCTACCATCGGTGCTTTAAATAACGCCATCTGCCAGACTTCCAACAATTTTCCATTTTAATGGGCATCATAAAATATTTAAGAATTATTACATGCCAACAACTTAAGCTGATCCCGTGACCAGAACTGTATTCAGAAATATTTCAAGCAGATTAACAGAAAATAATAAAAAATAAAAATATGAAATAATATTAAGAATAAAGCGAAATTTTAAGTATATTAATTTTAAATGAACTTATTACTTATCACAAATCAGATATCATCGATATTTTATGGATTTTGGCCAACTCGCTTAAGCAGATGGATTTAGACTCTAAATTGAGCAAACAATAAATATTTATAGTAACATTTTGCTCACCGTTTTACCATGATACATCTAAACTGATTTTAAATTTCTATAGAAACATAATTTGAAAGTCTCGTCTGGATCCCAATTTAAGTAATTTATTTTATAAGGAACAGCTTTAAGCAATTAAGTAAAACTCGGAGAAATATTTATGAAGCCATCAGGTTAACACGCTGCAATGTTTGCAAGAGGGTTCAACGCACTTATTTTCACAAGCCATAAATTCTAATTTCAGTCCAATTTCAATAAGAACTCATGAGAAAAACGAGAGTAAACATACGGCATAAATTAATTTAATGCAAGAGTAACAAAAAGGCGCCGCATGTTGTTCAAAGTACGAAAAAATGTAGAAACTTATGGGAAGGCACTCACACAAGAACACCTGATGTTGTGTTTTCATTTGTATTTTTATTATATTTTTTTTTGCATATTTTTTTTTTGTTTTTGTTTGTGATTTTGATTATTTTGTGCTTATTTCATTTCATTTTTGTTGGCAGTAAACAACTGAAGCTGAACACAAAACTGTGCGCAGGCACACATACGAGAAAACATGTGTGTATGTATGTATGTACGTATGTAAATGCACGCGAAAGTACATGTATCGCAAAATACAAAAGTATGGCACACTTTTTGGGGCCGCACCAATACAATGACAAACAGTAACTGCAACAACAACAACAAGGGTCCTAAAGGCATGCGTGCGTAAGAATGAATTGAAATTATTTTACAACATTTTCATGTTTTCTGCTGTTGTTTGATTTGCCTTTGCATTTGTTTCTACCTCTGTTTTTGCCTTTACTTTTGCCTTGCTAGTTGCTGCTTTGGTGCTTTGTCCTTTTTTGTTTTTTATTTCCTTTGGCGTGCATAATTTATGCACGAGTTGAAAACCAATTGCAAACCAGTGCTAAAAGGTTTAAATGTTTGCCCCAAAATGGCCCCAAATATGCTAGCTACCGAACATGAAAATACGTTTAAATTTGCCCAGCACAAATACTAGTTAACATTACATATCCTGAGGCCACTGAACAATTGCAATACATTTCATAATAAATAAATCAAGGAACAGAATCAATTAAAATGGAGCTGAAGATTGAATACACTTTATAGAGCTTACAAATAAGGCATTAAATCATACACAAACTAGAATAAAAAAAATTAGTTAACTCAGTTTATATGATAACATCTTAAGAATATCTTATCAGTTCAGTAACTTGGTGCCTTCTTACTTCTAGGATTGCCCGAACCAATTAGATAGCTTGATTGGATCGGAACACTTGTTCAGACACCATATTATAATCATAAACTTAAAGTAGGTTCTTGCAAACATTTTTTCATTAAATGACTTATGAAAAATTAAAGAAAATAGTATAGGAAAGAGGATTAAGAAAACGATCTAATTTTGTTGAATAAAATGTAACCAAAGCTCGCATCGAAGCCTTGGGTTCAGAGGTCCTAGAATATGGTTCGCAAACCAAACATACATGTTGCTCTATGACTCGAACCACCAAACCTAACTTGTATTAAACAAGTCATTACAAATAGATGATTCTAAAAGGTTGGGTAAACATTTAAGAAAACAATAAAATTTGTATTAACATTTAATTTTTATTTTACCAATTAATTATACATGTTTACCAGCTTTTTCTGGTTATAATTAATTGATAGATTTAATTAATTAATATGAATGCGCATTTTGTTTGTGATCAACAAATACAACAAATTGCTTGCATAAACATAATTTTTTTGCATTTTGAAGGATGTATTTTAAATATATTACATATGTGTTTAAATAGTTTGATTATCATAAACTTTATATACTATTAATATTTCGTTTTACCTTAAACTAATTTATTTCAATTAATTAAATAAATGTTTCCGTTGGGGGGATTTTCATAGTGTTTTCCCCAGTTTAAGCTATAACTTTCCCCCAGTAAACTTCCCTTAGGTAAAGCGTGTCAGAAAATACAAATGAAACAAAAGTCAAAGCTCAAGCACTGTTCGGAGACTTGACCATGGCTCATAAGCACCTGCTGAAAGGTAACAAGCGCTTATGAAATCAACAAAACACAACAAAAGCGACACAAGCAATAGCAAGGGGTTATCTGACCTGCGGAGGGACAGAGGAAAGGAGAAAGAGTAAGCTCAAAGTTCAAAGCAAATTGTTGCGGAAGGCAAAAATCAACATTATCATCAGCAGACAGGATGATACTCAAGCACCAGCTATAGGATACTCATTTCAACAAATGCAGACGAGTTGGCGGCAAGAGAAAGGACTACAATACACCCATACACACAACACCCACAACACACACACAGCACACACACCACAGTGCTATTAAATGGCATTGTCTGTATGCGGTGTATGTGTGTGGTACTGGTTGGGTATTCGGGTGAAATTGGGTGACTTGACAACGCACAGCATTCGCATGTCGCTTGCTGCATATTAATGAAGTGGCTGCCACTGTCGCTAGCCGGGTTGCGCTGGATTGGGCTGTAGCTAGAAGCACTCATCAATTTCTCAATATTACGAATTTGGCTGCCAAAAATCTGCATATGAACCGCAAGCGTACACAGTGTGGCATGTACCAATTTATATAGAAAATATGGTATGTACATTTACATATATACAAATAATAGATATATTTGTTTGTTAGAATTTATCGGAATTTTGTGCTTACCAAAATTGTGCAAACTATTTAACATGCTCTCGGGCTTGTGGTTTTTCTTTAAGCTCTTACTCTAATGCTTTTGTATTATTGAATTTTTTACTTTTTTCCTTGTTTTTTATTCTTTCTAATATTTAATCTGCTTTGTTTTGCACTTCACTTATAATTCACATAATTTTCTTGCTTTAATTCGCTCACGCCAAGAAAGTCGCGTAATTGTTGTCGCAGTCAATGCTCGAGGGCAATGGCAGGCACGGCGTATACGTAACGTAATTTGCGCGTTTAAATGTGTGCGTGGAACGACGCAAGGCGAAAGCAACACGTGTGACCGTTGATAAAGCAGCGCGATTGCCACACATCCAAACCGGCCGACGCACGAAATTCAACTGAAACTCAAATGGCGACAAATACGATTCAGGACTCGCCGCAGTCCTTGCGTGGCCCACGAAGGCATGCGACGAACGAACCCAATGACGAGCAGACCGTGTTAAGAGCAAGGCCAACAGAGAGCACTACACAATGAGATGTGAATGTGAATGCGGATGTAACTGTGGCTATCGAAACGGTTGTGATTGCGATTGTGGCTGCTGCATTAGATAAGAGCATATCACACAGCAAAAAGGAGCCACATGGAGTCGCTTCTGACCTAAACAGAATACGTAAAAAAAAGGCCCCACAGCAAATAGGCATTTTCTAAGCCGGAACATTAACTGAGACCCTCCAAGTAGGCTCAAGCAATTTAGATAACAAGCTCTCAAGCTTCTCATATCTTAAAGCTTAAAAACTTAATTTGTAACAAGTTTAATCTTGTCAAGCGGAGGATAGGACACGGTAAACTAAAGAGAGAGAGAGAGAGATTGAGAGAGAGAGAGAAAATGAGCGTGAGAGCATGACTACGGAAAATAGAGTAAAGCTGGGAAATTATTCTCTTTGTGACGAAAAATTTCACTCAATTTTACTGTGGGATATTGGGAATTTTCCGACTCTTTCAGTCAGCTGTTTTCTTCCATTCGCTTCGTTAGATTGAGTCCTTTTGTATTGCAGGAGGTCAGGCATGTTTTGAAGTGCTTTGCTGTTGCTAGTGTTTTCGAAACATTAAGGAATTCACCTGCGCATCATGATAATTTTTTGGTATTTAATTTAATTTAGACTTTAACTAATTAAAAAGTATTATTAGTTGGAGGCAACAGTTTTCAAATGTGGAGATGGAAAGAATACAATCTGTGCAGCCCAAAATTATATTTTCCATTTTAGACAAAGGTTTATCATTAGTTAAATATGTGTAATAACTCAGAAGAGTTGTTCATTAATTTTATATTGGGAACAGTACAAACTTAAAGAGTACAAACTCACATCTCTGGTGAATTAAGTACTTAAAAAGAGAATTGTATATTTTAAAGATGATTTGATTTATGCTCTGATTTTGATATGAAATTAAATGAAAGATTTTATCGAAAGGCTAATAAATATATGTTAAAATCTACCTCATATTTAAAAGCTTTGTATTATCTTATATCCAAACGAAATAATTGTAGATAAATACAAGAATTAAATCGTAATAAATACAATATTGTTCAACTTTTCAGCAACCAAAATAATTCTTTTTGGTCCGTTTTTCAAAGAATAGTTATATTTAAACTGAGAGATATTTTTAAATTTAACATTAGCCTTCAAAACTTTTCAATTGATTAACTGAAGCCTTAACTAAAATCGGCCTTAATAACTTGAGACACATAATTTCCGGCATGGCTTAAAGCTTATACAGACCTATTCAAATTTTAACAGCAACTCGCAGTACAGAACTTGTCAAGCAGTGCAAAGCGCAAAAGCTTTCTAGCAGCTTTTAAAACTGAACGCGATGTTTGCACCCAAATTAAAAGCTTACCCACTGTTGCCACCGCAAGCTTTAAGATACCACGAGCTTTTGGTATTTCGCATTTAGGCACAAGAGTGCAATCAATTTATCAACACCGAACGACCTCCAAACAACCTTTTGACGTTTCGCTTGCCTACATTTAGCTGCCTTTTACTTATAACGCTTTGGAATTTCACGTCGACGTCGCAGTCGATAGCCGAAAATAAAAGCGTCCTCTATTTAACTCCAGTGCAGCAGCAGCAGCAGAGCCAGCCGGTAGCCAGCAGCAGAGCAGCGAAAAGCAAACACCCACACAGTTACATTTTCCAGATCGGTGAGTGTGCAAGTGTGTTCGAGAGTGTGTCCGAAGTGTACAATAAAAAATATAATAATAATTATCAATTAAATAAGAAAGAAAAAAAACTCAGTTCGTTATCTCGTACTAAGATCAAGTGCACTGGCCGTTTTCTCATCTCATCTCAAGTTGGTTTCGTAATCATTTTGCACTTGTTAAAGCTGACTAAAAGTTACAGAAAATTCTCGGTGAATGTGAGCGTGTATGTGTTTGCCTGTGTGAGATATAAAATTTTGTAACCATTAGTTTTTTATGAGTGCTTCTAAATGGTCGAGGCTCCAGTTGCACTTCTTATCGACGGCTACTTCGTTAACCTATGCAGCAAATCCAAAGCTGATAAGAAACTTGAGCCCGCCAGCAACTATCGGATAACAGCGGTTTTATAGTAGAAGTAATACCGGCTTAACCGGCAATGAACTCCATCTTCACACTTCCTGTCTATAAATCTCTCTCATTCTCTCTCCTAACTAAATTTTTCCATTTGGGTTCATTTGCTTCTTGGCAACGTTTCAACTGCAATTTGTAGCCGTCGTCTTCGTTGTTGCTTTTCTTTATAAATAGTTGTCTTAAATGTTATATGCACACTAATATATCTGTCTATATTACATAGTATATGTATTCCTAATTATACATATATATGCGTGTTTTAATTAGCTTTCGTTTAATTCTCAAGCAAAAGTCGTCATCGATTTGCGTTTGTTGACTTCATCATCAATTGCCTTTTCATTTCCTTCTCTGAGAAATATTTAAATAGCAATTGTTGGCAATTGCTATCGAAAGAGATAAAGGGAGATAGAGAATGTTAAAGAGAGGGTAATAGACGAAAAGTAAATAAATTATATCTGTTGTACTCGGGTGTGGTTGTCACATCAGCAATTTATCTGTTCTTGGATGTGGACTTTACATAAGAGAGTGATCCAGAGAGAAAGAGAGAGAGAGAGGAAGAGCAAAATATTAGAAGAGAGACCCCTACATTTTAGGGGTGACAATAAGTACACATGTATGTTTTCGTGTATATATTTCAACTTTAACTTAAAGACGCAAAACAAGTTTGTGAATGAAATAAGTTAACTTTGCCCTCTCTCAATAAAGGGTTTCGACACTTCAGGTAGCGAAAAAAGCTCTAGATTACCTGTGTTATAAATCATAAGATAATACAAATACCATTGGAATTATGAAAATGTTTATAAGAATTATACGATCTTCTATAAGTTGTTTTATTGACACTTATCATGAACATTCTTTCAACAGTTTTAGCAAATTCAAAATAAATTTTTGCGCATCACAATAAGAATGAGAATGACAAAAGTAGAAGAAACTTATTATCGTTTTTATAATTTGAAAGTGAAAACTGGTGCTATTCTAAAATGGTTTAAAAAACTATATAAATATGCAACTACAGCTGTTTCAGCAGTCTCTTTTACTCTCTCCCCCTCTCACTCTCTTATCTTTCCTTTTGACGTCAACAGAGCTACATAATCACAGCCCTCCCTTCACTAGCCAATAAATACAATATGTACTATAGCAGCCTTGTCGAAGCTCGTTTTGTTCTTTTGACCTATTGCTGATGACAGGGGAGGTGGGATGTGATATTGATACAACAACATCCTGAACAAGTCTCATAATGATAACGTTTATAAAGACTTTGGAATCGCATATTCTATGTGTGTGTGTATCTGTATGGGGGGCTCGTTTATTTCTTGTTTTGATTTTTTTGCTGAAGGTTTCAACTGTTAACAACTTGACAACAGGCAACATTTGAGCAGCAAAGTTTCCATAATTTTCGAAAAATTACTACATATTAGTATTTTTTATCAACTTGTTTTTTTAGCAGCAGCTCTACACACACATCTACATATACATATGTATTTATACACATGTGTCTATTTTATTTATATATATATATTCTCTTGATAGCAGCAGTAAATTAGTGTTGTTGCTCTTTTTTTATGTTGTCGTTATTGTTGTTGTTGTCATGCGTCGCTATGTGGGGTTCGTTTTTATATTTATTCGTCGCATATTTTGGGCTACATTTCAGTCTTCGATCGATTGCCGGCTCGTGTAGGTGTGTGTTAACTAAGTGAATCAGCTTTCTATATACATAATATTATACATATTAAAAATATATTAACCTTTTATTTTATCAAAATCGAGTATTTCGAGTGAAGTTCATTAATAAGCTATCTTCTTCCTGAAGTAAACAAATGTTACGTATTTATAGTTTATTGAGTTATCAGCTGTGGCTCTTCTAATCAGTTGTGGGAATAATCATCGTATATATATAAAGACCAACATATATTAGGTTTTATATTGCTGGTCGTGCGTGCTTTTCAATGTCAAACAAGTCAAGCAGCAGCCTTGCAACTTTGTTGTATAAAAACTTTTCTCTACATATAGGTCGACTTTCAACCTCTCTTCTACTCACTCAGTTTATCACTCTTTTACTCCACACGCGCTATATGAATTTCAGTGGATTCAAACAATTTTGTATAACCGTTTTGTAAGCAACACGTCACAAATTTCGCTTTGGCAACATTTGAGCACGAGCACAGCAACCGCAGCATGTTGCTTGACCTTGTTCAATGTCACTGCGTGGAGCATGCGCCACATGTCGTACGTCACGCAGCAGAGCAGCTTCTGTTGAAAGTGAAAGTAAACGTCACAAATGTGAGGGTACTTCGCCCCCCCCCCCCTTAACCACTAATTCCAACACATGGAACTGTTATATTTCAAAGCTTACCGGTTTGATTACATCAGTCGACGAGGTTGTCTCACGATTCGCACATCCGACTTAGCTCAGTTGCTAATACAGCATTGTCGAGGTTGGTTCAGTTTTTCAGCAGGTCCCCTAAAAGTAAAACTAAATATAACTAATAGAGTTATGAGTAATACACAAACAGAGTGTTGTAATAAGTGAACTTTGTCCTTAACAAGCAAGTGAAGAAACTAAATCATTTAATTGGTTGTGGGACAAGAGAAAAGTGAATAAGTGAATACAGGCAAATAATGATATTTACTTGTTTATAAAGTTTTGCTATATGTAACCATTTTGAGTGAAAATTTCACCTTTTTACGAAAGTTTAGCGAATGGTACATCCCCTTAGCAACATTTCGTTGGCAACATTTATGTGTATGCATATAACGAAATGTTGTCAGTATCTAGAATGGCTCTCTCCTCCTCTCTTTGTTTTGCTAAGCAAAAGCACTCTCTTCACACTTTTCTCTCTTTCTAGCTGGAAACAGCTGTGCATTTGAATAGCTTTCAAAATGTTAAGCCCTTATGATTGATAGACGTTCATATATTTATACACAGAACTATACACAGAACTAAGTTCACATTTATTTTTTTTTTGTAGTTATTTGGACACTTTCATAAATCTCCAGAAGTTTAGGAACAATATAAAAATTTAAGTTTCATATTTTTATAATCTTTCTCGGCTGTACGATTGATAATAAGGGTTTCAAAATTAACCGTTTACATAAATTACATAACCCATTTCAATTATTAAAATGCAATCTTTGGCAACTATACTAATTTCTCAATTTTTACCAACGAAATGGACACCTGTTTTACAGAACTATACGCGAATCTCAAACATGACCACATACTTCAATTATCCCAGCAAGGAGCTGCAGGAGGAGCTCAAGACCATCGCTCAGGCGATCGTTGCTCCTGGCAAGGGTATTCTCGCCGCCGATGAGTCCGTCTCGACCATGGGCAAGCGTCTAAAGGACATTGGCGTGGAGAACACTGATGAGAACCGTCGTGCTTACCGCCAGCTCCTGTTCACCACTGACGATAAGTTGTCCGAGAACATTTCGGGTGTGATCCTGTTCGACGAGACTCTGTACCAGAAGGCCGATGACGGTACTCCCTTCGTTCAGCTGCTGAAGAAGAAGGGCATCATTCCCGGCATTAAGGTCGATAGGGGTGTTGTGCCACTGATGGGCTCTGAGGATGAGTCCACCACCCAGGGTCTGGATGATTTGGCTGCCCGTTGCGCCAAGTACAAGAAGGAGGGATGTGATTTCGCCAAGTGGCGTTGCGTTCTGAAGATCGGCAAGAACACCCCATCATACCAGTCCATTCTGGAGAACGCCAATGTGTTGGCCCGTTATGCATCCATCTGCCAGTCGGAGCGCATTGTCCCAATTGTTGAGCCCGAGGTTCTTCCCGATGGTGAACACGATTTGGATCGCGCCCAGAAGGTTACCGAGACCGTTCTGGCTGCCGTCTACAAGGCCCTGAGCGATCACCACGTCTACCTGGAGGGTACTCTGCTCAAGCCCAACATGGTGACTGCTGGTCAGTCCGCCAAGGTAAAGAACACACCCGAGGAGATTGGCTTGGCCACCGTCCAGGCTCTCCGTCGCACTGTGCCCGCTGCCGTTCCCGGTAAGAAAGCAAATTTGTGATTCCCTCAATCAAGCACTTACTTAACATTTCAATTTGTTCGTATTAGGCATCACCTTCCTGTCTGGTGGTCAGTCTGAGGAGGAGGCCTCCGTCAACTTGAGCGCCATCAACAAAGTTCCTCTGGTTCGCCCATGGGCTCTGACCTTCTCGTACGGTCGTGCTCTGCAAGCTTCCGTGCTCCGCGCCTGGGGTGGCAAGAAGGAGAACATTGGTGCTGGCCAGAATGAGCTGCTCAAGCGCGCTAGGGTAAGTTCTCGTTGTCATATTATATGGAATTTTGGTTTAGATATAGAATGGGTTTTAGAATTAAGTCATATAGCTCTGGTTGTCAGGCTGATTTGATGAGTCAGGGGCTTACCTGCTTGCAGCAACTCCCAATAACAATCCCAATCATACCATCATTATTTACTTACTATCCTCATCCATTAACTAACCAACTCATTCATTCAGGCCAATGGTGAGGCCAGTGAAGGCTGCTATGAAGCAGGTTCCGTTAAAGGCGCTGCTGGTGACGCTGGACTTCATGTTGAGAATCATAAATATTAAGGCAACCCCACTCTAATATGGAAACTAAATTTTAAAATATTAACAATAATTGGAAAACTTTCAAATAACTCAAAACAAATAAGAAATTTAAAGAGCCTCTATAAATTTGGAATGCGAAATCAAATAATTTTTTCATGAGATAAGACTAACTAAAGTTTTTTATTGCCTAATAAATAATGAGAAGCCTTATCATACTTTAGGATCAATAAATTTGCATGCCAACACATAATTCACATTCATTTATTTCATTTTATTAATTCACAATTTTATTTCTTAATTTTTCCATTCTGCTTTTATCTTAATCCCTATGCACGATTTTCTTTTATTAATCCCAACCAATTCCCGCTTCCTTTTCTGTTTTATATATTTACCTACACCACCCACAAACAGGCTAATAGCCAAGCTTGCCAAGGCAAATACGTGGCCGGTTCGATACCTTCGTTTGCAGCCAATGCCAGCCTGTTCGTTGCTGGTCACAAGTACTAAACAAATTCTTCAGCAAGTGCACTTACCTAATGGCCCGCTGTCTTAACATTATTGGCTTAAACTGTGCTGAGAGATCAGACCACAAAACATTCCACAGAGCAATACACAGAAATGGAGATATTGAAATTTATTTACATTCCCTTATGTTTTCTTAATTTTACCATTTAGATGTACAACTATAATTTTAATAATAAAACAATCAAAAAATAAACAGAAAAAAATCTATGAAGAATTTTATCGAACAGAAAAGTTGGAAATAATATTATTTATATTGACATTTATTTTGCTTTAAGGTTAAATTAAGATTATTGTTTGTTAGTTTAAAATTATCTGCTAAAAGTATATATGAGTATATTTTATACAGGGAATATTATAATTTTGTACCGTAGTGTGTTAAGTACTATAAAGTTATATATAGCTTTTTTTATATTTTAACAAAAGGGAAAGCTTAAACCACGACTTTCCCGCAACTGACTACTTAACAGTGCTTGTAAAACTATAAATACAGATCAACATTCACTGAAAGATGTAATTCCTAAATAACCTGACACCAAACCTTACCCATAATTGCGTAAATGATGAACATTGTAAACGGTCAACTTTCGCCTATGGCGCTCAAAAGGAAAGAAAATCTTCGGGTTTAACCTTTTGTGCAGAGTTTGTCTAAGTTCCGGAGCGCAATTATCCGAAATCGAATGAACTTTTTGCTTTATAGACTTGTAAATTGAATTTACAAAAACTTGTACACGTGTGGGTGTGTGTACGAGCTGGAAAATGTTGCCGGAGGTAAAAAGTTTGCAGTTCACTGAGCCATACCAGAAATCGCAGTAAAGTTTGAAAAATGAAACGGCAAGCATTTTTCGGGGGTGTTAAGTTATTTATAAGAATTTGTTTAAAAGTTTTTTTTTTTGGGTTTTACGAAATTCGAATTTAATTAACACTTTTCCTCTTTCTCTTCTCCTAACCAGGCTAACGGTGAGGCCGCTGTGGGCAAATACGTTCCCGGCAGCGCTGGCGCCGGTTCCGGTTCCCTGTTCATTGCCAACCACGCCTACTAAAAGGTGGCAGCAAAAGCAGATAATAAAAGCGAATTGCTGAAAATTCCTTGTTCGGCAATTTTCATTATTTATTTTCTAAGTTACAAGCAAGCAAAAAGCTAATAAAAAGCGTGCAGAAAAAATACAAAAAAAAAAAATGAAGAATCAGAAGAATTGTTGAAAAGAAGAAAAAATATGTTTATGAGACGCAAATTTATTTTTAGTTGTAAGCACAAAAATGTTGAAGTTATGCAAATTATATAAATATTATTAATATTACAATTATTATGAATTTTTTATAATTCATTTCATTGTTTAAAATGCACTTGTTTTAACATGTCGTAAATCGTAAAAGGAGAACAAAGAACAACAACAATCAACATCAATGAACAATTCAAGTTTTAAACATTGAAATCGCTTGTGTTTCCTACGTTTCTATTTATATTTTATATTTTTTCAACGTTTGTAAACAAAAACTATGAGAAAACGTTTTTTATAATTATTATTATTATTACACTTTATATTTATGATTATGATTATAATTATAAGTGAACAAAATGACGCAAATAAACAACAAATAATACTTATACATCAACAACAAACCAAATAATTATCAATTTAAGGAAGCATATACAAACATTAAAATATTAAAATTGTTATTGCTTAATGGCAGAAATTATTGACACAAAGGAAAAGCCAACAAAACGAAATATAATAATAATAATAATATGATGGTGACTCTAAAACTGTTGTTGACTACTTATTATTATTGTTATTTAACCTTGTATTGATAGCCACCGAGATTTTCCCCTCACTTTTACCACTTAGATCAGGGGAAATCGAAGCAGCCACACAACTAACCCCATATATATATATAAATATTTATGATTCAAATTATTATGTGTTACTCAATTTTATTATTATATATTTCTGCATATCGTTGTTAATCGAACTTTTTAGACGCAAGCAAAGCAAATAATATTACATTTATAAGAAAAACTTTATGATTTTTAGAAAAGAACATACTAAAACTAACACGAAAAGAAAGGTAAAACTCATTTATTAAATCCTGAAAACCTGAAAGCGAAACGTACAATACCAACATGTAAGAACAACAACAACAACATGTTTCACTTAACGTTAACCAAAATACAGAAAAAAATCAACAACAAAAACAATGTTAATAATAATAAGGGCCTTGATCATTCAATAAAGAAATCCTTATAAAAGAGCAAACTATCAATAATTGTTTCTATTACTCCAATTGATACAGATACTTATTTTATTTAGAAGAACAATAGTAAGTCTGAAAAGTCCATATCGTTTAATAGACACATAATTTTTTTTGTCAAATTTAGATTTTTTTATTTAACGTAGTTTCCATTGAGGGTAATACAGCGAGTATAGCGATCTTCCAACTTTTGGATATAATTTTTGCAGTACACGAGAAAATACCTTATCATTAATTTTTTCGAAAATAACAAGAGTAGCTACACCCGAAATGCCTTTCAGCCGAGATATAGATTATCTATAAATCTTTATTCTGCCCATGTCATCGATGCTTTCTGCCAATGTCATGACTTCTGAAAATGTCATCGCTGACATCTGAAAATCTCATCGCTGACATCTGAAAATGTCATCGATGACTTCTGAATATTACATTTTTTTTCAAAATAACAAAAGTAGCTTCACCCAAAATGCTATTTCTCAAAAACTATAAGTCTAACACCCATGAAATTACAAGATAATATTTATCATTCATTCATCCAAGCATAAAATAGCTTCGTAGTTTTAGATTGCTGGCTTCAATTGTAAAAAATTCAAACTAAGTTTATTTATGGTACTACAAAATATGATGCATCAAGTAAACTTTTTGAATAGGAAAAATCATACTGTAAAAAATTCAATCTAAATTTACTTATAGTATTTTAATATCTACTCAGCTTGAAAGCATTTCGTAGTATTTTTGGGGTGATATACAAGTACAATAGGTGCTTACAAACAAATGCTAAACATTTTCTTATCAATTTCCATGCCTTCAATTCTGATAATATCAGGTAGATTATTAGGAACAGGAATGAGGAATTACCAATTGTCAAGTCAAATCAATTTTATCTTCTCTAATTATTTCAAGATTTTTTATTTTTTAATTAAATGTAATTGTTGTTCTTTATATTTTCAACTTCTATGAGCTCTTAAAGTTATTTAGTAACTTTCCTGGAAACAAGGTAATTATACAGTTGCAGTACAAAAGAACGTTATAACACGCTTCAAAAGTTGTTGTCTAGATGGACAATGTGTTTGAGTGGTTACGGGAAATCTTTGCCCTAACATTATTATGTAATACCCACCTGTCCCATGGTACTCAAAGAAAATAAGAACTTGATGCCGAAGCTCAACTGGATGCTGACTTTTAGAAAGCAGGTCAGAAGGTGTATAGCGACGGTATTAATAATATCAACAACAAGGCATTTCCGACCAAGTTTAACAATTGTTGATGGGGGCTGTTTCCTGTTGTTCTCTTCCTAGAATTATTGCGTTATCTTTTGTGCTCTCCCAGCTCAAAATCAAAGTTTGAATTTCATTTTAATGAAATACTTGCACATAACAAGTACTCGAGATACATTGAGTAACAGTTGCCAGCTCCATATTTACAAATTTGGAGGCTCCGGACATATTATTATTGTATCACAGTTGTTTTTATTGAGATAACCAACCACAATGTTGATATTTGTATTGTTTTGCGTGCGCTGACTTTTGATATACTCCACGAAAAAAATGACTGTCAGCGAATGCTCTTAAATCACTTCAATAGAGTTCCAACATACAGACAGCCCGACCTAAAAGTATCCACTTCTCGTGTTTTTTGAATTTTTCTCGGCGCTATTTCAATTAACAATTTCCTTCATTGAAATTGCAAATAAAAACAGACAAAAGGCAACGAAATCTGTGCAATGATCCGCATTTCAATGTGATTTTTTTTGTCGGTTGTTGTTGCTGTTGCCGTGTCTGCAGCTGCATCGAGTGCAAAATTCTCTTAATCAGAATCAAATAAAATGCACAGCAACACGCACAAAAAGACAGACAAAGTGACAGAGACAGACGCGGCGACGACACTGAAAACCACGACAAAGGCTACATCAATGTAGACATCCATATTTGACCATCCCAAAGGGTCATTAAAATTGCCAGTTTAAATACACTTAGACAGAGTTGTATAATTGGGTGACAAAACATGTTGCACAAAGTAAACTTTGATAGATTCAATTAGAATCGGACTAACATACCATACCTGACTCTACTTAAAGATAGAAGAGAATCAATTTAATTGCTAAAGAAAACTGTAACTGTTAAGGAAATATGCTGATTAATGTTGTAGGAAGAGTATATAATATTCGACATACAAGTCCAAAGAACTTTCTGTTATTGTGGTTGTTGTTTGGCTTTTCTTGATAAACAGCATTCAACAAAATTTTTGAATGTTAATGGCTTGTACATTAAATTATTGCAATGAATTTATACTCGTGTGCCATTTTAATATAATTACAATTGAGTTATTTCATCTGGTAAGTTGATATTGAGTTTACCCTGCTCAGTCAGTTCTTTATAATGCAGAACTATATAAAAATTAAACAATTTAATTGAAATAAAAGTCTCCTTTGTCCAAGCTCTAACTCTCATTTAGTTTACTGCTAAGCTAAATAGTGATTTTCTTACAATTTCAATATGCCACAAGAACTTTGAATTGCTGGATTCATTGACAATAGGCCTTTTGATAGTTGCCACCCATCCAAGTTGTTAGAAGGCATCATCACATTTGGTTCACTTGCGAAATCACGGAATACCACAAAGCGGGTTATTTGAATACCTCTATTCGGTTGCGGTTTCCTGGTTACTGCCTGATAGACAACGTGCAACAATGTCGACGTTTCCGTTACCATTGCTATCTACCGCATGGGCTCTCCTCGTTGCTGCAGGACAAAGATTGTCCACAAAGTGGAATTAATTGTATTTGCATAGCATGTAAACATCATCACGTTGCTGGTTACCTGCCTGCCATAGAGACCCTTTAGTTGCTGTCAGTGTCATTGTCAGAGGCGTTTGGACTATTTCTATTTAACATAAGCTACAGCCTCAACATGCCTCAGTTGCCATTTGCCATCCGCTGTTTGGGGGGCACAAAAGGCACGTCATTGTATCCTTTGGCTTCCTGTGGCGCGATTGTGGTGCGGGCGTGTACTTTGAGCTGCCACGTTGCTGATTACGCTTCAGTGTCAAGCGTCCCCCTCTCACGCAGAGACAGACGTATGTGCGCACAACAACATGTCATATGGCATCAAAGAAGGAAGTGGAAGTAAAGTCGCTTGAAAATGTTACGACATCAACGTGTTGAGGCGGAAATTGACACGCTACGACACACGGGGAGTCCATGACATAAGCTATAGTCAGAACTCAAAGATTTCACTGAAGCGTCCTGCAGTTGATTGAGCTTTGCATAATTTAGACACTGCCACTGTGTGCACCGATTTGTGGGGCCAATTAAGCGACCTGCAAGCAAATCGATCGAAAATCATTTTATGCCACATCCCCCTTCCACGCACATTACGTACGTTACGTACCAAAGCTCATTACGTACTTATACAGTTACGTGACGTGACTGTATACGTTGTCATTAAAGACAATTGCGTAAACATAAGACACAGCGACAGTGCATCTTCAACTGTAACTGTAATTACAAATTGCTTTCAGATCTCCTTCTATGTGTGTTTGTGTGTATGTGATTACTCACAAGCAATTTCTAATTAGCAGCAAACGCCACTCGGGGGCCTAATAACAGAGCTGAATGCGTGACACCGCCGACGCAGCGAAAATTGACAGCTGAGTGTGTACGACAGAGAGCTCTCAAATGCACTTAAACTGACCACAGAACACAGCATTCAGCACAGTGTCCCAAAGCCAGTTCAAAGAGTGATAAATGCGGAAAGGATATGAATTCAAAATTATACAATTACTCTTCTCATTTTTAAATATGCTTTAAAGTCGGAAAACTGTTTAAAAAGGTCCTTTGACAGATTTACAAAGGAAAATAGTTGTAAACTAAGTAGTAAAGTCCTTTACATCTGATCAAATATATAAGACTTGAGTATAGAAAATTCTTCTAAAATGATGAGAACAATTGGGAACTATTTAGGCATCTGCATCGATAATCCAAAATCAAATTAAGTATATTAAAAATTGTATTAAGAATTGTGTTATAGTCAAAAATATAATTATTGAGAAAAAATATTTAACAAGAAATCTGATCTTTAATTAGTCAAATGGCCAATTGTGAATCTTCCTTTTTATATATTTTTGACAATTTTAATTTTTAGGCGATTGTTTTAAGTCGAGGTAAGATTATACAAATTTTCTAAAAAAGGATTTTTAAATCATCTAAAATAAATTTTATGCCTTAGGGTAAAGTGTTTAGTTTTGAAATGCAATATCTTTGTTCACTGTGTAAGTAAAGTGCAAAGTCCTAACCATTCTGTAAGTTTGTCAACTGTGTGTAAGTGCGTTGCAACTTTTTTGGCAAAGTGCGTTGTTGGCAGTTCATGTCGTCATTGCCATGGCGGCCAATGTGAAGGCCAATCGATCCAGTTGGCATCCGTCTCCATCTCCATACTGCATTGGCAATTTATGTTCATTGAGTTGATGTTGATTTGTGCGCCACGGCATGACTTTTTAATGGAATGTAATTTTATTTCGGGGCGTGGAGTGCACAATTTGGACTTGTATGTAGAACAACCCAACAGCCAATGCCTGACTGACTAAATGGCTGAATGGCCAACTGGTGTGCGTTCGATTGCATTTTGAATGTTTCAACATTGGCCGTGTGCCAGAAACCAAAACCGGAAAGAGACCCAAAAAAAAAAAAAATTGTTTGCCCCAGTACGAGCATCAATTGTGCAGTGTGCTGTCGGCGGCGCATGCTGCGTATGCGTAATATGATGTGCATTTTAAGCTTAAACTGTGGCCAAATAGTTGGCTTAATAAAACGGAAATGGGTAACATTTTCAATTAAGCTTGCCAGCCATTAGTACACGATGGATACTGAAATTGATGGCACTCTGAAATTATAATTAATTTCCTTGATCAAATGCATCACAAATTAGAGATAATTTTACTGAAAGAGATGCATGCCTAAAATAATATGAGCTTAGATTCTTAATGAACTAAAACTCTATTTGAAAGTTGAATAAACATGCAATAGATTGACAGACAATAAGACTGACAGACATGCAATTATAGTGATGACGATGACGACAACGGTGCGATTTGCTGTGCAAACACAAGTTGACTTTATGGACGGAAAAAAAAATGGGGATTTAAAAAGTACATTTGTCTTATTTGTGAACATTTACTGTCACAATTGACACCGTATATAAATCGCATTGCAAATAAATAAGTCTGCTGTTGGCATTAATAAAAACACAACACCCGCTGACAATAAGCACGAGCATATCTCGTGGGAGAGAGATTCCGTGCTGAGCTGCTGTTGGAAGTTCAAGTATTATGAGATACTTGTACTTGCCATGCAATACCGTACCGTAAACGGATCCGCAAAATAAGCAGCACAATTTTATGGAAATGGCAATCAGGTGAATGAACGTAAACCAGAGTGAAAGCAATAACTAACTATAATTTAAATTCTTATTCTTTCTCAGAGAAACTTTCATCACATTGAACTTTCCGTTCAACTTTTCCAACACCTTGACATTTCCCGGGTTCTTTCGCTCAATTAAAGTACCTTTGAAATGGAATCTAAATCTGCGGGCATGTCTTGCGTTTAAAAGTCGGGCGCAATTCACAGTTGGAAATTATTGAAATAAATAGAAATAGAAGAGAAAGGGGGCGGTGGAAGGAGGGTTGGTACTATTGCTATTCAATAACATGCACAAATATTTTCTAATGAGCATTGCGATAAGTGCCATTTAATTGCACCTCTCAATGGAAGCTGAGCTGGAGAAACATTTTGCACTCATGAAAATGTTATAAGGCTTATTATTATTTTTATTTTGTATTTGTATTTGAAGCTTTTAATTAAATGAAACAAGCAATGCCTTTTACTCATTTTCGATGCCAGGCAGAAAGTGTGCATTTCAAAATCATATTCGTAATCATTTAAGTAATAACCAATTAAAATCTGTTTAAATTCTTCAAGTACTTACACACTGTTCATATATTTTATTTGTAATTCCCACTTGTATCTACACTTTGTAATATGAAATAATGTAAATATTTATTATTAAGTTCTTGTCTACTTCAACTACATAACTTTCTGTGCAAACAAAAAATCAACTCACGTTTGTTGATTGTTAAATTTGTTTAAAGAAATATAGCGAAATCTGCCTCGCCTTAATTTTGCCAAATATCAAAATCAACAAACAAGATGTTGGATTTTATTTACAAGAGCGCAGAATTTAATGGGTAAAACAACACATAAATATATATATTGACTATATGGCGTGTACGTAATATTGACTTGTCAAATAGGTATATTGCGTATACGTGCCGTGCTGCGCCACATTTTTTTTTGTTGTCGCGTGCTTGTCGTTGTAATAACTAGCAAACTCCCGTTATGTAGAGTTTCAACAACAACAAAAAACAACAACACAAAATCAAAAACAATTTGCCAAAACAAACAGGCCGCGAACACAAAGAGCAATTCAGCTAAGCAAATGAGCGGCGCAAAAAAGTGTGCTACGCATTTGCGACGGGATCAGGAACTAAGCCACAGGCATATCACCCTCTGTGCAGTGATTTGACAATAACGAAGCAACAACAACAACAAATACGACAAGGCTGGCAGCTTAATAGGCATCGTGGGAGGAAAAGCCGACATCGCGACGTCCTTGCTCATTTCGCACGTGAAGCTGACAAAATATTTTGGCATAATTATCTCTGATCTAAGCTAAGCAGCTGTGCAGAGAGTGAGCTGTGGTTTTAGTATGAAAATTGTCACATACTTTTGCAATTAAAGTTTTACCAATGTCAAAGGGACAATAGTATTACGCCATTTAGATTTCTCATTACAGATAGAGGCAGAAAGAAAGATAAAGAGAGAGAGAACACAAAGTGTTGGCAAATGCATTTCCCCAGAACTACCAGACGAATTGGCGGCGGATTATATTTTCGACTGAGAGCACTTGAAATGTGTCGTTGGCTGATTTTTGAAATTAATTGAAATTGTTTGCCGTTAGGATAAGTCTGTAGCCGGATAAGCAGCAGGCGCTGACGTCAATAAAATGCGTAGTTTCACAAAGCACTGCATAAAGTTGTATCGCAATCAAATATTAAATAAGAGATTAGGTTTCTTTGATGATATTACAAGATGGTCTTGCGACTTTACTTCACTTTGTCATTGAAAACTTTACGAAAAGTGGATTTTCAGATTGAGTGTTAAATGAGCATAAGGCACTACTTAGTCAAATTATAATTGTTTAAAAGAAAACTAAATTAAAATAACATTAACTATTATTTAATATTTATTATTAAGAATTAACATATTTTTACTAAATGTAAATTATTTTAGTTTACCAAGAAAAACATTTTTAAACCCTAATACTTAAGCGGCAATTCAGCCGCAAGACTATTTGTGCAGTTTACTTTAAGGGGACTTGTCTGCTCAAGCATTTCCTTATAAAATCCCATTACAACATGACAAATCAACTGTTTGTTAGTGTATACAATGCCTCTCGAGCCACCAGAATTTCAATTGAATTAAGTAAATGCAGCGACATTTACGTAGACATGAAAAGAACTAAGTACACACTTAAGCTGGGTGCACTTTACACTAAACTCGCCATTGTAGGTTGTCGTATTAGTTCCTCAGCTCTACTGTTTTACTATTCCACTGACACGCTGTCGCGCCATCACACCATCACATCATACTGTGCGTATGCTTAATGCGCTGACAGAATCAGCAATGGAACACGTGAATGCGGTTACAATATCAAAAGCAACAATTGTGAACGCATCATTTCCGCTATGGGTTCTGTACTGCACTAGACAACACAGAACAAAAAATAAAATACAAATGAACCCAGCAAATTTCAATGTCATTGTCAATGGGGCTTACAGTTTGGGATGCATTGTTCATTTTGATGAATTGCATTCGCCTTCAATCGAAGCTTTGAACCTTTGACTGAGTGGCCGACTAGCCGACTAGCCGACTGACTGACTAGGTGACTGACTGGCATTTAATATTGATTGATATGCGCTGCTTTATATTATTCATATTATTTGCATTGAGTGCGAAAATTGCTAAACCGTCTCGACAATTGTTCAAGCTTAAACGTAGCAGTCGTTGAACGATGCAATTCAATCAGACATCGCGATTCGAAGTAAATCGAAATCGGAATGGAAATGAAAAGGGGAATAAAAATCGGTATCAGACAGACATCGAATAAATTTCATTAAATTGCATTCCAAGCAGTCGCTTAACAAATTCAAGAAAGTCGCTCGCATAGTCACATATCAAACATGGGGGAATTATTCTTTAGCTTTGAAATCTCGTTTCCTGACTATCATTTTACCAATTTCATTTCTCATAGCTCGAGCTCATAGCTGCACAGATTTATTGTATTAACTGGAATGCATTTCCATTTCAAAAGCGATCAATGAATAGAAAAGTATTGTTCCCAACGGAGTATTGTCATGTTGCTGCCGCTTTGATTGCTGCTGTTACTTTTATTGTTGTTATTGCTACCGTTCTAAGTCAACAGTCTGACAATGTCCAACTTTATAGAATGTAGCGCAATGTACCTGACGACACTTGCTTGCTCCGACTTTCAATGCCATCTTTTGCGATGCGACTTTTCTAGCTTTCACTTTCACTCCTTACGCTCTTCCACGTTCAACTGCCTTTTATTCTGGGACAAGCGGAAATTGTTTTACTCGCAAATAAATTTTGTTATAAACAAACTTTTTCAACCTAATGCAATGTAGGGGGTGAATTTGCTGAACTTGTGGCGCACGTGGCAAATATATAAAAGTTAACTTTGCCCCAAATCCTAGAACAGAAAGTAGCCTTAATGAAATTATGTTTAATATTCGGCTATAATCACTAATGAGCAAGAAATATCCGCAAAATATTAAGAAAAGCAGAAGTTTCGTGTAATTTGTGTTTACCGTTAAACCAATGGAAAGATTTTTAAGCTTAACTAAGAAATCGTTTGCATTAATATGTTATCATTACTTTTATATGCTTTTGTAACTTTTTAAATTTTAAAGAATATAGAGAAAAAAAACATATCTTTAAATTCAACTGAAATATTCTGTTCTTAATATAAGACCATTTGCAGTCCAAATAACAACAACTTGGAATTTTAATCAAGAACATCTACAATTCAAATTTAAAAAAAATTATAATAATCAAAATCGCGTAAGCTGAAGTAGTTCAATTTAATTTTGATTAATACGAAGTTGTCAAAGTAAACCAGATCAAGATTCTATACTGTACAGAGCACTTCTAGTTTAAGCAATAATAGTTTCAATATAAATATTATTTGAATTGATTGACTTTTAATGATTCGGATAATGACCGAATTTGTATCACCCTCAGATTTGATACATTTGAGTGGGCACGATTTTGCTTAGTCTTTAGTCGAGATAGACACTATGTATATTAAACTACACGTATTAAAACACTTGTTAGCATCGGCATTGCATCTATTTGTGACCTTTTCCAGCAAATTTATTCAAATGTACCTATTAATAAAAATAATTATAATAAATAATGGCTGCTAAATAGGGTTTAAAAACATTTTATGGGGCTAGTAAGCGTATTTATTCATAGATCGTAAACCATCCATTTCTAACACTTTGACTTTAAGTCTCTGTCTATATATTCTACTTTTTCATAACATTACCTTACATACTTTGTTCTGAGTGCTTTTTCTGTTGCAAGTCTTTCATTCTATTTTGCGTTGACATTATGCAATTTGATTTGCTTTTGAGCATGTCTGAAATAATTTCCAATGACGTGACATTTTTGAATATTTAATTGTCGGGCCGGCATACGGTCAATCAGAATGAAATCCAAAGGCAATATCAAGAACGGGCTAAAATTAAATATGTATTCCGAAATGCACAAGTCTATTTATAGAGCACGCTTTAACCATGTGTGTGACATCCCACGCTGCATTTCCAGATACATTCAATGTCAATAACTGTCAAGGACACAACACGCAATGGCTCCAGTTGATAGGGCACGGAAATTAGTTTGTTCCAATTACTCTTCGATGAGCACATTTCCTTTTTATTGCCTCTATATACTACAAACCTTATCGTACCTAGGTGAGCTTACCCAAAGGTCATAAAGTCCTCTCTCTCTCTCTCTCTCTCTCTCTCTCTTTTCTCTTGTTGTTGCTGTCTTTTGCCTTGACTAATTGAATTGTTGGAATTGACTTTGGGCCAATTTCAGGCTCAGTTTACAGTGTGCCTACCCCAGGAGGCTGACTCAGCGCTATCAACTTGTCAATTGACTGTGCGAATTTCAATTGCCAACAGAAACCACAACAAAAAAAAAGGCAAAAACAAGCTTTTATAAATATTGATGAATTGTCTGTTAAACATGCATTTAATTAACAACTCTTTTGAGTGGTTATTTCGTTTTCTTTTTTAATATTTATTTATTTTGATTTTGTCACCATTAAAGTGCTTGACTTGCATTTTGCATAACTTCTTGGTATTCTCCGTGTGCGTCATTGGTTTGGTACGGCTTGCCCTTTATATATAGCACGCTTTGCACTTATGCAACTCCAATGCAATCGACTCGGACTCTAAATTAATGCAGTAATTTTCCATACGGGAATTTCCAAAGTCAATCAATTGTGTTTTCGTTGTACTGTATCAATGGGCCCACTTTGTCTGCCGCTCTGACAACGCCCACAACAACTGACGCTTCTGCTACCAAATTTGGTTGGTTGCTCTTCTGGCCAGAGCGTCTGACCGGGTTTCTTCAGCTCTGTATTAGTCTCACTTGGTGTCTCCAGCGTTGTTTTCAGATTGTATATTGTGTTGGGTAAGAGCAAGAGCATGACATCAGCTGGCAACGGCAAATTTCCGAATCTTGGTGGAAACGGAGGCTGCGGAAGCGTGTCAGTGGCTTGTGGGTGCCATTATAAAGAAGAAAGCAGTTATCATATAATTTGCCACGCACACTACAAGAAAAAGTATCTGTGTTTAAATAACTTTGCAATCTTAAGCTTAGTTGTTAATAGACTTAAATAAAAAGATAGTAAGAAAATAAAAATAAGTAAGAAACTTAATAATAATTGTTATAATAGAAAGGTTCTCAAACGCTCTCAAATAAAAGTTATAGTTAACAAATAAATAATTATTTATTTTAATATTATAATCAGTAAATTCAACTGAGAATATATTTGACATTTTTCAATGATACTCTTAAGTTAATTAAAAACGCTTTAAAGCTCCCGTATTAATACATGACAATTTTCTGTAAAAAAGTAATGTATGCCCTAAAGCGTAATACCTATTCGACTTTAAGTAAACAAGAAGTTCGCTGGCACACATTCATCTGTTGTTGTTGGTTTTGATTTTTATTTTCGCTATGCCGCCGGCTTGGCTAATAACCGAAATAAAAACTAAGTCCTAATTTGTCAAACAAAATAAGAAAACGAACAGAACGACAGAACAACAAACAAACTGGGGAAAATGAAGGAGATGGAAGAAATCAATATAGTTTCACATGGCGCTTAGGGGTTTTGAGGAAAGTGAGAAGCTCTACAAATGTCATAAATAAGTAGAAAAGTCGAAGAGAGCTGCTCTATTTATGGGACCATAAATAACGTTAGTTTCTTCGCTATAGTCCACGCGCCATAAATTGTATTTCTAGTTGTTTGCTCTCTATCTTGGAAACTCTGCTAACGGAGACGATAAGAGATTTGTGAATGAGTTAAATGAGTTGTATAAATCGTTAAATTTGTTGAGCAAATAACAGAATTAGGTGGTCCGTTTATTTGTTTATTTTTGTGCATTTAAATATTTTTTAAAGTGACGCCAGCGATAACACATCAAACTGAAGGCAATTCAAGTGACGACTGGCTGAATGACAAAATGATTGACACATGCAAATCAGCTGACGTTTCTGCAGGCGCCATACCCACAAATAAAATATATACAGTAAACAGTAGCAGCACACACTTTCAATAATTCCTGGGTTCCATTTATCATCGTCATCATCAGTCAGCATCAGTATCAGTGTGGGCCTTCTAAGCTTATTCACTCACTCGGCCAGCTGTTTTTGATTTTGGCAAAGCCATTCACTTGCTTTATTTATCACACACTCGAAATACTCGTTCTCGTGATGCAGCAGTGCACCACATTGCGTATACGCCAAAAAATAAGGCATCCTAAATGTAGTGTTACTGTCAGATTACAAAATTTAGAGGTCAGTCTCTCTTCCCCCGGTTGTTGCCATCTTTTTCCGCGCGTGGTGTAGGAAATACTCGCATCTCATGCGCCATTAAAGCATGTGTCTGACCCACAAATCTTATTTCGTATTTCGTTCATTACACTCTTGATTTATTTAGTCTTTAACATTTTTAGATTGCTTTAATTAATTTTGAAATTGAATTGTTCTTCATTTTAGCCAACGCAATTTTACAACCAAATACATTACCTCTTATATTGTTATTGATTGCTTTTATATATGTATATTAACTAATTTAGGGGTATATTTTAGATACTGTTTAGAAATGTATGTACATTACATTATCACAAATAAAATGAAAAATGCACCAAGTAAATAAGAATTTTAAATGCCAACTTTAACAAAAAAAACAACAACAATGCAGACTAATAATTATTAGAAAAATAAATCATAAAAAATATGTATATTGTATAATTTAAATACCTTAATCAGTTTACTTTAACATTTTATGATCATTGTTATATTACCTTTAGTAATTAAATTGTTTATTTAACTACTTTGCAAGCACTTTGCAATGATTAAAGTAACAAAGCTGCTGAATAATGTTGACAATCGGTATTTAGTTCAATGAATAATTCGACAAACTCCCACCCAACCTGCAGGAGTATGTATGAGAAAGAGGAAGTTATATTTGATAATTATATATTTTAAATCTTAAAAATGAAAGCGGCTAGCTCTTGACTTGACTACTATTAACGATCCAGAATATTTGTATAGTTTTCTACCTAACAGGTATAGCCCAGCAGAACCTTCCCAGCATACGTGGTGTGCACGTCGAATGACTTAAGCCGCGGGGAATGCTGACTTTTCCATCTGGTCTACTACTAACCAGCATTGTATTTTACTCTGGCTGACAGTTTGCTTAATTAGATTTGATTTCGGTGCGGAAAAGTCCACTTTTTTTTAGTCTTTTGGCACCAACACTTTGTGGCTAGTACTTTTAATAGCTGTAAGGCGTGGCACTCAATGGAAAATTAAACAAAACAAAGGCAAGCCCAACCGGCAATTAAGTAGAACAAACGCAACTGAAGCTGAGCTGAATCAAGCATTAGTAGACAGACATTGCCGAGGGCTATGTCATCGTCATCATTAGTAATTAATCGAGCAGTCAACCAACCTTAATCGACCTCAAACAAAAATACTTTTCCTGCCTATGGCACAGCTGCCAGCTGAAAGAGTCAAATTAAAATTTCAAAGATCTCTAGTCGTCCAGCATTAAAAATTCCCTGGCTCATTTGAAGCGGATCGACGCCAGTTTGTCTAGCCATCTCTTAAACTAAAAGTCAGAGTTTGTTTCTGGATTTTTAATGTAATTCGCAGCTTTTTATCATTCTATTATTTTTTTTTATGTTTATTTTTAGCAACCGCCACAGAAACCACAATCCAATGAATCTAATTATATTTATTGTATATATTTTATTTTTCTCTTTTGATTTCATAAATATTTATGCGCTCGTTCGATATATTTTATGCACACACATGTTCGACTGCGAGGGTTGCAGGAAACATTTGACAGCAATCCGCACACATAATAGATTCTAAGAAATTTTTTACTGCTAGAAATCAGAAACCAATTTCAATTTACAGATGCGCCATTAAACAAAAAGCACCATGCTCTGCGGAAAAGCAAATACAATAGATGAGTTTTATAAAAGGGAATCCTCTGGTTACCACTTTTTCAGCAGAAACACAGCGCCATTGTTTGTAGTAAATACTTCTTTGTATCAGTTTAACTACTTACTAAATCGTCAACTAAAAACTCGTTTTAAGTCGAACCAGCTTGAAGATCAAACAAATCAATTTTAAAGGTCATAATTTCGTAACCAATACAATACCCAAGCCACAATCAAAAACCAAAAAGCTCAATGAGGTGTTAATAGATATTTTATTTTTGTCGTATTTCTAATGAATGTAAAATACAAAAAATATATATTTTTATATTTTATGCTAATTAAATAGTAGAAATATAAATCTATATTTAGCGATCACAAGAAAAATAAAACAAATTAATATGGCAGTAAATAAAAATTACAGAGTTCTATTTCTTTCTGTTTCAGCCCTGATTTTGTTAAGTGTTTCGATTCCATCGAAGAGATTCAGATATCACCAGATGGACCTGTTCGCTTTAGATCGTGTGTTATAGCACTCGTAAACATGTTTCAGCTCCAAAATTCACAACACATTCAACAAATCAATACCAAATGTGCTGCCATTTATCGGTAGTTTGTAGTTGTTATTTCTTTTATGCATCTATTTTCCTTTTCTTTTTTTTTTAATTTAACCATGTTAAATCATTAAACATACATAACAGACACAGGCATAGTTAATTTATGCTAAAACATTTTAGTTTTTTAATTATCAAAGTCCAAAAAGCTATAGTGTGAGATCTCGTTTACAAAATACCCTAGAAACATATTCAAAATTTACTAGATGAGCTCGTCTACTTCTCTGTGTCTTCAAACCGACGGACAATAAACAAAGTTACTTCTAGAGTTTCTGAACTTTAAATATATAGGGTATATAGAAAATAGCCCAATAGCAGTACACACACAGGTAGCATCGCTTGAAAATCGATATGAAAATGTAAATTTAAATTAAATAGTTTAATAGCAAAATTGTGTGGTTGGTCTGCTGAGTAAAGGCCAAGCCACATAATTAGCACAGTGTGTGTCATAAATTAACCAAAAGACAAATAAACACAAAAATAAAGCCAAATGCTAAATAAAATCATACTAAACTAGCTCACATTATTGTATAGGAGTCCAAAAGCTATTTTATGAGACGCGCCCATTGATTGCGCTATTTATACGACCGTTCCGTGTGTCTCGTATGTGGAATGAAATCATTATGGCATTTATTATCGTGTGTACCCCAGACCGAGAGCTCCCAACTGGGGAGCCCTGCACGCGCGGCGTCTCATTTGGCATGCCAATCAGTTGTCGCGCTTATTGAGGGTATATGTATATACTCCAGACCCTACACATCCCAAGTTCAGGCCCAGCTTAGACCCAGCTGATTGCCAAGGTAGGGGAGGGCGAACGTGCGGCAGTGCAGCTCCAAGCGGAAGTGTTTTTTGTTTTTTTTTTTTGTTGTTTTTGCATCACTTTGGCAATTCGTTTGGAATTCTGCGCAACGTTCGCGTGCCGCATCTCGCCAGTCTATTGTTCCGTTGTTATTGATGAAAGACAGACGAATTTCGGCCGGGAAATGCATGAGCCTTGGCACATCTTTTGCATTTTTAATCCGACTTTCACAAAGCCTCAAAACATGACAGGCAGACAGGCAGACAGATACTCAGAGTGCGGAAGTCGGGCTTGTGCCTTTCGCATCATGACACATCAGAAATGGTCTATGGAAATGGCAACAGATAAAGCCGAAAGAGCTGAGGAAATACGAAAATAAATGCAAGAGTTAACAGTCTAAAAGCAGACACATTGAGAAGTCAAAGCAAATAAAAAGTTGTGTATAATTCCAGTTAAAAAAATCGATTTGCTGTTAATAACTGAAATTGAAAAATTTGTAAATGAAACAAATTTAATTATCCGTGTGGTTGGATTAATATATACTGAATACATTAAAATTATATCATATATATCATATTATCAACTAAAAAAATATTGAGAATTGCCAATATAAATTGCAAAAGAGAAATTTAAATTTATAATTAAATAATTCATGCACAATTATTTCCATGTAACTCGCCATAAATGTCAAGTGAGCTATATTAAATTATTCATATGAAAAGTCCGAAAAATAGAAAAATAAAAGATATTGAAAATATTGACTTTATATGCGGAATGCCCTTTACCCACATTTCATCTGCCATGGTTAATGAGAATTTTAAACGTGCGGCAAAGTCATTCGTCAGACAAACTAAAGCTAAGCAAAAATCATAAATAAAAAAAGCAGAGAGCAAACGCTTTGGACAATTAAACAGCTCTCTCGGTCAGAGTCCATTGTGGTCGAGAAGACGGCTTGTCGCCGGTTACCAAAGCCGGACCTGAACACGGTTGAGCTTTGCTAATGGAAATGCCAGTTGCCAGCAGCCAACAGCCAACAGTCAGCAGCCAGTTTCTAGTTGCCCGGTTATGTGTCTGTCTCATCTGCTGTGTACTTTGACAAGGTGCAAAGTTCACGAAGAGACGTCGTTAGGTAGCGTTGGATGATGACTTCATGTACCATCTAGAGATGGTAAACGGAAACTGTGGGTACTAGACCTCGTTGGCGCCGTTGACGTCAACGTCACTTTGAACCACTTGAAACGAGTGTTGAGTGTTTTTGAATGGGCCAAGCAAATTGCATTTCCAGGTGCACTGAACTTTGCGTTGAGCTAACCAAGTATCCGTTGAATGAATAGTCTAAAGTCTATAGCATTCATATTCGTACGTCTGAAATCTATTCATAGCCACCGGATGCTGAACGAAAGACCGTAATTCAAAGCTGTCACTACCAAATTTGTTTAATCTGAAAAGTTTATGTTCTGTGCGCAATTAAATGATATTATTTAATGCTGGCTAAATCAAGATAAAGTGTATAAAAAAACATAAAACGTGTTCACCCACACAAAAGACACACATCTCTGATGTCGCTCAACTCTTTCGACCAGGTCAACATAAAGCTCCAAGTCTGAGTCTGATTGACCCTTTCAGTGCATTGTCGCCGGATACGTAGGGCGCATTGCCCACTGTCTACCTGATGATTTGTTTTGTTTTTATTTCCCCAACATTTTTCTTTATCTTTCCTGCAAATTGCCAATTGTTTAAACTTTTCTGTACGAAAACAGAAGAAAGAACGGTGCCGAGCGATTTATAATCGATTTTTAAATTTATTTACCAACCACATACAGCCACAGCTTGCTTTTACCTGTGTTGATCGATTTGTCATTTTAATAGCACGATTGTTATCATTCACCTTAAGTCGAAACTCAAACTAATTTGGAACAGCCCAAAAACGACGCCCCCAATCGCAAACTCAACTTTAATCTCCATTCAAAGACGACGACATGACAGTCAAATAATGCAAACTACTTATAAATTATCAACAATAAAATCGTAAAACTCACCATGATTATCTCCTATTTTATCAAACTCATTTATTAGTTTTCAAACAAGTTTGCTTTTCGGTTTTCATTCAGACTTTGAATTAAAATCAGCTTAAAAGTGTAATCCATTTTTTTGTATTTTTCAAGAAAAAATGTTTAAAGAAATGAAAACTTAAATGGTAAAAATAAAAATCCTATGATAGTTATTTTTGCAAAAGTTTGAAACAATAATTACAATGCTCAGAAAGTTTAACAATGAAATAAAAGACTTTAAATTATGAATAATCTCAACTCTCTGAGCTATAATGTTTTAAATATCACACAACTGCACTTAAGCTGACCGAATTTTCTTTAAAATACATAATATTTTTGATATAATAGCAAAAATTTATTGCCCACTGTCCATCTTTTTAAGTGGTCACGGGTCACTTCCACTGCGCATTCCACGCAGTGCACAATCATTTTTCTTAAACAGTCTTTGAATTTTTGTATTTTTGTGGGTTTTTTCCCGAAACAAGAAGTAAACAAAACGCAAAGCAAATCGGAAATAACCCGAAGAAAACGAAAAAATTTTATTATTTGTCTTATGCGCAACATAAACAACCAAAAAAAAAAAAAAAATCCGAGCCAAAACAATAGGCTGAAAACAATTCAATGGAGTGGAAAATATTCAAAAACTATACTAAGCGAATAAACATTTAAGCAAATGCTTTGAATACATAATTGCCAGTTAATTGTGCTCAAAATGGAAGGGCAAAGATCACGCAGAGTAGCGCCAAAAACTTACAATTTCATTAAATACGAATCATTAATCAGTTTAATTTTTAAGTGTTTTATTTTTCTTTTTATTTTGTTGAGTGCGGAAAGTTTTCCTAATGGGAAATATTTAACAGCAGCGGAAACATCTTTCAGCGCCGTCGATTTTCATGGGAAAGGGGGCAGCTGTCAAAGTTATTTATCATATGGAACACCCACTGCTGGTCACTAAAAAGAGAACGACGATCTATATGTAGATAAATTAACAGTGTGGCACGCTTGACCACAAAATGTTGCATGTTTTGCAGCTGCTGTAAATTCAATTGCAGTCACATGACAATGCCATAAAATTTAAAAAATTCTCCCATTTTTGAGGGCAAAATGCAACCGCAAGCTAACGTCAAAGCCCCCAAAGTCCCACTCTCAAACGACAAACAGCTGCAAACTTGCCCTGGGTCGACCTTGACTTTGCCACTGCCAATGGCCGACTTGGCTCCGACTCTCCGAGTCTGGGCCCATTGCCTCATTCGATTTTATAACTGCACAATGTACGATTGTTTGTTGACTGCTTCACTGTTTGGTTGGTTTGGTTTGGTCTTTTTGTTGCTATTGTTGCTGGTTTCAGTTTCGTGGGCCAGGCACGGCATCAACTGAACTCAAATAAAGTGAGAAATGGTTAAACCGCAGTCGCATGCATATCGATTGCCATGACGCCATTTGAATTTCAATCGTGCCACGAGCCATGCAAGAAGAAAACAGGTAAACACAACCACAACCTCAACTCGCATAACATCCTATTCTAGTTGCCCACAGTCCAAACTATCCCTACAAACTTACATATCATTCTCCATCCTTATATTTGAAACAATGTCTTTACAAGCGTATTCCCATCTCCGGGTCGGCAAGCGTTGTTGCATAATCGATGTCGTTTTTCATTTCCACACGCCCAACCACTTTGTTTGCCCCACTGGCAAAATGCAAGGAAAATACCCAACAATATGATTTTTGCTTCAGTGCATTCTGTCTGCAGAGATATAAAGTAAGTAAGAGAGTGCTTTTTGCACAGTGTTGCCATCAAGTGTGACTCTCCATAGCAATCACAATGAAACTGTGAATCGCATCGAAAAAGTTTTTAAAGAGTTCACAAAAATAACCTTGTACGATAAAGAAAATAATTGTATTCTTGAAAATAAATTAGATAATTCTTAGTTTGATTTACAATTGTAATTAATTATAGATAGGGCACCCTCATAATTAACTCCCATACAAAATGAGTCCCAATTCTTTAGTTACGCACAAATAGTTGGGTGATTTCTCTACGGTTCTTTTTTTTTTCATGATAATCTTCTGCTCATATATTACTATTACTATATTACTATTACATATATTACTTACGCTTGGGCTCGAGGACGATGACGCTTGCCAGGCAAAAGTACAAAAAAGTCCTCTGAACCATGAAGCAACGGCAAAGGCCTGGCACTTCATTGAGTGTATGTGTGTACATGTGTATATGTGTGTGTGCTTGGGATGGTGTGGTTGGGTGGTTTGGTGGTTTTTGTGGCTGATGGTTAACCCCTAAGTGTTGTCGTGCGCCTGCTGCACCCGGTACACTTCATTGCCACTTTGTTGCCTGTCGCTTGGCGTCAACTGCAAAACTCTGTAATTTTCAGCAGCTGACGTGAGCAAAGAGTAAAGAATTCAACAACAACAACAAGTGCAACAACAACTACATCGTGACTGTGAATGTGAATTCGGCTTGTCTAGCTTGTGCCTCTTGTGGCCCCAGCTGTTTACAGCGAGTGCATCCTTATGTACAATTCCAACTTACTTTTACATTCACTCATACATCTTTAATTAGACTTTAGGCTAAATTGATTTGCTGTCACCTCCGTTGCTCTAGCAATTTATTTGCCTAAAAAAGAACTGAACTAAGTCAGGCACAAATTTGAAAAGAAAAAATAAGAATTTCAAATGCCAAAAGTGCAACAAACATGCATCGGCTTAAGTAATTTGTAAGTATCAAAACTTTCAGTACATGAAATAGTTAACTAATAGAGATAGTAGATTTATAACGTTTATATCACTATAAACCTCTTTTACTACAGGCTTCCAGATTTATCAGTACATTCTATTCAGCAGTAAGAACAGTAATGACTGCTATTTGACACGTCTGTCATTAAGTGTCATTCAAAGTAATCAGTTTACACTTAGAGCTCCAGAGCTATTTGTAGGCATATATATCTAAACTAGAACTTAAAACATCTTAATAAGTTATTTGTTTGGGCAAATTTTAGCTGTGCATATTAAACGCTCTAAACGCTGTAGAAAAGTTGGAGAGCTTGCAGACTGGTGTAAGGCGAGTTTAAACACTTTACACATATTACGTATACGCCGCATGTGCCACACGGCTAAAGCACGTTTGCCCAATGATTTTTGTGACAACAGTTTAACACACAAGCAAACATACATATATATATGCTATAAATGTAGAATTTCTCTTATGTTCCTTCGCTCTCTGGGCCAACAGTCGACTTTGTGGCGCCCAAATGAAATAAAAATAAAAAGTCAAAACAAAATAAGAGAAAAATCTGTCGAAAAACTTATTTGCTACTTTGTCTAAGAAATGTTATTGTGTACAAGTATTTTCTTAACGGTTTTAATAGGGTCTCTTATGGCGCCTGATGCTGACAAGCCATGAAGCTAACTCTATAGTTGTCGTTGTTGTTGTCGTTGTAGCTGTTTCGACGGATGTACTGGGCACTGAGCTCTACAAATATTTGCTTAGCTGTGTATGAGTGATGCCTGTTAAAGTTTCTCAACAAAATAAGTTCAACTCTGCTCGCTTTTGTGCAAACAAGCAAATCAAACAGCAGTTTGAGAGCGACGGTTATGATATTTCACTGTAAGAGTAAGCAGCAGGTTGTAAACTTTTTTTTTATGTTGTCTCCGCGCCTCTCTCTCCTAAAGAGAAAACAAAAAGTTTAGGAAAAATGTAAAAAACATACTTGGCCCTCGGCCAAAGTAATGAAAAGCGCAGTCATCTGTAGGCAATAATCCCCAATATTCGATTTGAAGAACCAAGAAAAAAAACCAACTGCAAGCTGACGGCAAATTTGCCACAAATTCAATATTATTTGCAAATACCTGGAGACGTTTTTCAAAACGATTTTTCAACTGTTTACCCATCCACTCAGCTCCTTCTCTTATTTTGTTTTTGTGAGTTAATAAATATTTAAACGGCAAGCCAACTTGGCGTATTGCAAATTTTATAAAGATGCGGAAATAAATTATTTCTGTGCTGCTTTTAGCTACACAAGTGTTGTGTACCCCCCGCAATTATAGTGTAGGACTACTCGGGGCGTGACGTGGTGTGTGGGAATGTATCCACCAAGAAAATGTGCATCCCACCGAGCACCGCCTGCATTCTCTGCACTTACCCACTGCCAAGAGCAAAGTATTTATTTTGGCAGCAACAACAGCAAGCAACCAGATGGCTGCCTAATGCTAAGGTTGACAACAGAACTGCCAGCCGCTTTTAGAAAATCGAAAAACTAACATTTATTTTAAAACACAGGTAGTGAGTTATTAAGTATGACCCAAAATGGTATTTGTTTTTTTTTAGTTTAATAATATTTATAGTAAATATAAATGCTTGGATGAAATATTTATTTTCCATTTGAATGTCTTGTATGGAATGATCACTTAAGGTCATAATTCCTCCAAAAGTCAACACAAAATATTATTGTATTCAGAAAATAATATTTGTGAATGTCGCTACATAATTTACATGTTGTTTATTAGTGTGACAAGTAATACTTATAAATAAGTATTTACTGTCTCAAATACTTAGGAACTTTGAGTCAAAACATTGCGCTATAAATTAAGCTAATTCTTAACCAAACACTTTTCAACTTTTGTTGTTTATTTACTGAGACATGCTCTGTTTACAATAAAATGAACCAAAAACAGAACAGTACTATATATACTTAGTTTTTTTTTTAATTATATTTAAATTATAGCTATACAATAAAGTTCTCATTAAAAACTTGTAAATTAATTTCAAAGCTGTTTATGTAAAGCATATTCAATGGAATTAGTTTCTGTTTGATTCTTAGAATCACTTAGCACCCTTGATGGTTGTCTTCTTAAGTTGAATTCTGTACATGGTATGGAAAATATAATGCAATGTTTGGGGTCTACCAACGGATGTTTCTACTTGAGCACGATCCGCGTCTTGACAGCGACGTTTTCCACGAATTTGCGATAAAAACATTTGCCTGGCGAAGAATAATAAATTTTATTTTTGATGGTGTCAAAAATTGCAGCATTAAAGTTGTAGTTTTTATATATCATATGTGTGCACATTCGAACGTTTTACATTATATACATACTTAGTTGCACCTCAGGAAAGAGAACTAAATTTAAATGAAATGCACTTGTGAAAAGATGAAAGAGCCAACCACTTAATTGAAAAGTGTCAAAATATATTGCATATTTCTTAACGTTCTGCTCAATTTGAGACTTGGCAGACCTGTCTCCCTGATAAGCATGTTTTCAACTGAAAACTTACACACAAGCACTGTTCAGCCCTCTCCTTGCGATGCCTGGTAAACATTTTGCAGCCCGAGACTATTAAAAGATTCCACTTTTTTGCTTGCGCTGTGATAATATTTGAAACGTGTCATGGAATATTCCAGCAAGTGAGCATCTGGGCATTTGAATCAGAGTCTAAAGCCAGGGCACCTCTGACAGCATCAAAGCATTAAGGCATCACAGCCTTGATATCCTTGGTCTCAGCCAGCACAAGTTCAAATATTGTCAGGCAACTCTATAGATGCCCCTTAGTTCAGGAAGACATACATATGTTTCTATTTCAGCTATGACGTCATGACAATAAACAACAGACAACAACAACTGAGAGACAACTTAAAAGTTACGATAAGACCCAGTCACCCAGTCAGGCAGGCAGTCAGCAAGTCAGATAGTCAGTCGGCATATTTATGAGCCCATTTCTACTGCAAAATCCGTAGAAAGATATCAAATTAAGCTGCGTGAGAATGACACAGTTATCTGCAAAAAGATGCGAAAATACCAAAGGCTCATATACTTTGAATTTAAGTACGACTATTTAAAAATATACAAAGCAAGAAAGAGTGCGCCCAACTATCAGATACCCTGTACTTACAAAAATAATATTCTCTTATTAAATCAGACAGTTTCATTGTTCCAACTTATTAGATTCTCCAAAATTTATAATTAGTATTTGGTATTTAAAAATAAAACTAATAGAACCGATATGTCATATCAAATATCTTCCTGACGTTGAACAACCCTCTCTAGGCTTATATTGGTTGCATAAACAGAGTATATATAGGCATAATTGCGCATAGTAATAATAATAATAATAATAATGAAAAACAACATCAGCCGACTTTTGTTTATATGCAAATATATTAAATCAAGCTGTTTTTAGATTTGCAGCAAGATAAGCTTCCATCCCAGTTGATAAGCGCCACCATATATTTACATATTACTCGCCAATGGGCCAGTAGTACTACCAGTAAGTATGGGTACTTACCCTGTTTAAGTATAGCACATAGAACCTAACCACATCTGCTCTATGTTGAGCCGGGAACTTAACTTTCGGCTTGGCAACCAAAGTGAAATAACAACATTTTAGTTTGAGCACAGCTGTCGTAAATTTTGGTTTGGGCAGAATGCGGAAAAACAAGGTAATTGTAATACGTATAGTGTAAACATTTATAACATAGATATATCAATCTTCTGTTGGATGTAGATAGCAGCCAAGGGAGGCAGTGCAACAACCGACAAAAGAGCTATACTCAAGGCTTTTCCACGTATCTGTCTGTGTGTGATTGGGTGTAAGTGTGTGTGTGCAATCAAGTCAATGCACTCGGATTTCAAGTTCACATGCAAATTGAAAAAATCCAGAATTGGCGATATTAGATTTATGATAATGATTACCACAGAGGTGTCTCATCAGTGATTTATGTCATACGATTCTATGCTGAACGCTTTGACAGCTGCCGAAACTTCCATGCGGTTCATTGACACTCATCGAAACGCTTGTAGGCTGCCAAAAACCAATAGCAAATTTATCAGTTAATCTACATATGTACATATATAGCGTTCGATAATATATATCAATATATTAGGTGTCAGCTACTGACTGCCATACATCCTTGCCACCACCTTTGACGCAGTTTTATCCTCGAGCTGCTCACATTCATTTCCTCGTGTCTAATCGACAAATTTGTTCAAGTTGACAGCAGCTTGTCCACCCACACGAACAACCCAAGTAGTCCCAAGAAGCTGTCGTTTCTGTATTTCCCCACCTGACAGCCGAAATTTGCTCATTTGCTCAACTCATTCAATTTTAAGCATTTGAATTCAATTTATTCATTTATTTTGTCAGCAAAAGAAAAGAAAACAAAAACTGTGTCGCTGTGCCAACAAACAATTTTCTTCTAATGACTTTTGATATATGTATATATATATATATGCATATAATTATATATACATGTATAGCTATTGTAAGTCCAATGAGTCAAAATTCTTCAATATTAATTTAAAAATTATTTTAATTATGCAGCTATTCAAATTAGGCTTGGCTTGGCTTTTAATAACTTGTCTAATTTGACATTACGGAAGCAGGTTGACTTTTAAGGCAATTCATTGTGGGCTCTCGAAATGCAAGAATAATCAGTTGATTTTGTTAAACACGGACTTTACTGTTAAATATGGCTTTTAAATTAAGAAACTGATTTTAACACTTTAGCATATTTAATGCATGGTCTATGGTCTAAATGTGAACTATTTAACACAAGAAAATTTTGACGAGCTGATATTGGATTCTATGTATAAGGAAACCTAGAAATTTTTAGTAAGTATATAAAATTTTTAAGGAAAAAAATATTAATATAATATTAAACAAAATTAGAATTGAATTGTAAGTTTGAGAGTTTGAGTGAATGAAAGGAAAACCGCATATCATTTACGGCAAATGGCCCTAAATGGAACAATTGTTTGTCAACTGACATTAAGAGCTCTAAATGATTTTGAAGGGCAATCAAGTGTAGATGAAAAGTGACTAAATAAATCGAATGCTGATTGAAAACTTCAATATTTATGATCTCAGCCAGAATTTAAACTCGACTTGCTGTAGCGAAACGATTTCATTGCTTGAGCTGAAAGTTAATTTGATTTGTGGTCTATTGTCAACTTTCAACTGGCAATTGTAATACGTACTGTAAATCATATTTATAACTCCCATCTATTTTATATACAAAGCCAATCCGTTCTGTTTCCAAAGCTCATCAAAGAGCTCATCAAAATGCAGAATAAATCTGTATTATTCAACTTGAAATTCTGTTTTCAACCAATTTTGCGCAACAATTGGCAAATGTGAAAGCAACAATTTTTTTTGATTGCTATACATATATTAATACATATCATACAAAAATGTATACATGCTTGTGTGACAATTTTCACGCATAGTTGAATGCAGTGAATCATAAAATAAATAAGCACAGTAGCATGAATGTAGGTTTTTGTTTTAGATTTTGCGACTGCTTCGGTTTTTGTTGAGGCTTTGTTCCGCTGCCGGTTACGGCGACCGTTTGGTTTAAGTGACAGCTACGCATCCGCTGGAGCTGGGAACTGGGAACTTGGAGAAGAGAGATAGGTGCTGATAGGGTCTCTCACTTTGGGGTTGCTTGGGTCATGTTGATGTTTGTGTATGATATAAGTATCGCAGAGCTATCGCCCCATTGCAGTAAGATAATAAACCTGGGCGACAAATGGTTGATGGGTGAGTCACCTGCAGGTAAGTAAAAGGTAACAGTACTTGTCATATGCCAAATGATTAGTCACGCCCACTGTCATTATCGATGTACACGCGTTGGCTACTTTAAAGAACACGATATTGATCGCCAAACCATATTGCCAAACATTTCAAAACGCCCATACGCCCCGTTGCCACCAAATATGATTTAACATTGCCCGAACAGCAACTTGCTGAGTGCTTAACTTCTAATAAGCAGGCAAACTCGTTGACAGTGGTGGTTGTATTGATTGTGGTGGTGGAACTCGTCACCACTCAGCAGCACTTGATTCTAAATGTGCCGGCTTGCTACGACCCCATGCCACCACCATCTGTGACATTCAAGTTGTTATACAATATTCATATTTCATATACATTCTTTTTGTATGAAAAAAAGCGTTCATTAAGAGACGAACTGTAACCGCTTATTTTTTCTTTTCATTGAGCGCCATCCAAATGAATCAATTAATATGGTCACAAATATGGAAAAGTATTCGCAACAGTAAATGAAATGTTGAACTTGTGCGCCCTAAAGTCAACACTCTTTTCAAGTGTTTGTTCGTGTTCTAGAGCTCTTGTTCTGTATGCGTGTCGGAGAATTGAAAAGAGTTTTGTTAAAGAGGTTAGATCAATAAATTTGTGAATACATATGTAATAAAAGCTAGCTATATTTTATACTAGATACACTTCTATGAGTTTCGTGCCTGAAAAGCTTTTAGAGTTGGTATTTATAATCTTATTTATTACCAGAAAAACATACAGTACAACAATAAGAATTATGATTGAGTTTTAAAATCCGAACATAATAATTATGTATGATTTTCTACAATTACACCGCAAATAACAATTATTTTTGATTATTATTTTGTTTGTCTACTGATAGCAATTATTTAGGATTTTTTTTAAGTTTTCATAAAAATCTGGAACTGAAAAACATTTAGCATAAAAATCATTAACTGACTTTGATTTTGTAAGCTCCACCACACATTTTCTTCTCAAAGTATTCGAATTTTATATCAATGTTGATTTTGCTTAACTCTTGAATCGCACCTCTGGCAAGCACATATTATAAAAGTATCTCTTGGTTCCATATGTGAGTATGAAGATTACGTGGGCAATCGCTGAGCAAACAAGTTTGACTGCAACAAAAAATAAATTAAAGTTCAGGCAATAAAAAGTCATAATAATTAATTGTTTTTAAGACACATATTCTTTTATTTAAATAGTTGTGTTTCTGTTGGAATACCTTTTTTTTTCTTTTTTCTTTTTTTTTATAATATTTAGCAGCATAACTAGAAAATGCTAGATTAAATTGTTGTCTGTGGTTAGCTACCAATTGTAATTGTACTGTTGTTAATTAGTGTGTTGTTTTCTTATAATTTCTTTTCTTTCTTTCGTTCTTTGTTTGGTTTCTTTTCATATCGTTTCGGTTTCTGCATCTGTTTCTGTTTCTCTTTCACTTTATAAGCTAATTTGTCACATCGAATTTGTGTTTTGTTTTTTGGTTTACATTAATCGTATATAGCATTTGACAGTTGCATTAATTAGAAAATAAAAAAAACAGTGCTGTCTACACATATATATGAATATATATATGTTTTGGTATGTAATATAATCTATTAATACATGTTTTAGTTAGTTTTTAATGCTTTCACTTTCTGTCTGCTCATCATCACATGAATAGGTTTTTCTTTTGAAATTTCTGGGAACTGTTTTTTTCTTGTATTCTACACACAAAGATATTCAATATTGTATATATTTATAATACATAGATATAAATTTCTCATGTAAATTTTTAGAAATATAAATTCGAGGTTGGTTTTTTTTTGTTGTTTCATATTTATCATAAAATTACAAAAGGCTCTTCTAGTTATAAGCAAGTTGAATGGCAGCAAATTAAATTAAAGAATTGAATTGAATTGAACTTGGGTATTGTAAAGCTTTCGGTCTGAGTTGGCATATATGATAGGGTTAGAAGCATGCCTCACACAAGGTATGACATGTACTTCAAAACCCGTTAACGCATCACTAAATATTGTTTTGTATTTTATATTGTTTAAAAATAAAACTAATGAGGTATTTAGCTGCACGCAATGACTGAAATTCTAGACAGCAAATTGACTTTAATTATACAAAATAAAGTTGCGCTCATTGATCAACTGCGAAACTGGCAAACTGATAATATTGACATTGCAAAGACCGGCGATAAAAGTTTTCAATATGAAAACTGCCGCTTGCAATGCCAAGAAATAGTTTGCATCGGTTCTTTCTCCTCCTTTAACAGCACTAGGTGCCAGTTCAAGAAGTTACAATCTATATAGTATAATATAATACACATTTATATGCTTTGCACATTTACTTAATATAAAACTTATAAATTGAATGCTTAGCGTTGGGTTTTTAGCCAGAATGTTGTTCTTTTTTGTTTTCAGTTAAAGCTTGTCGTGTTTGGTTAATAAATATTTATATTAACTTAAATGGTAATAAATTAATAGATGTCGTGCTTGTTGTGTTTGTGTGTTGTTTGTGCATGTATGTGTGTGTGTCTGAGAGTCTCAAGCAATTGACGGTATTTTTCATATGTTTAGACAGTTTTTAGGTACTTGAAATTGGCTGCTTGGTTCCCGTTTACAGTTTGATATTTGTTATGATTATTGTTTACTTTATAAAATATGTTTTAAACATTTTGTTAATATTTTTGTTTTTCCTTTTTTTTTTGCGACTTGTACAGTGTTTTGTATTTTTGAATTATTTGTTTGACAAAGGTACATTTTGTTGTGGTTGCCTGTGAATTTTACAACAATTACAGTTTGACAAGCACAGGCATATTACACACACATAGGTATGTATGTATGTGAGAGTTTTTATAAAATATTTTCAATATATCTTAAATTTTCTTTTTTTCATTTTTGGCATGAGAAGCTTCTAGCACAGCATTTTTGTAATAAGTGTTTATGTGTTTTTTTTTTTTGGCTTAAATCTCTAAACTTAGGACATTACGAATACTGTTCTGCGAATTCTTCAGCAAGCAATCAACATTTAGTAGTTACTTAACACTAGATTTCGGCTTTACTTAGACCTCCGTTGGCGCTGACTGGGCGCAGTTGGACTGCAGCTTCTTGGAGCCGCCAAAAAACATATCGAACAGACCACGACGTGCCTGAAACTTGGGCGGTGAACCGGCAATATGTATATGCTCCACAATAGTTATGCCCCGTTGCAACTTGGGACGTGCGGAGCGCTGGGGTGGTGGAGGTGTTGCCTCCAATGAGGGCACATCGTCCGAATCCGCAGATCCCTTGGTGTGGCCACCAAAGTTGATGATCGTGCTGCAGCTGCTGTTGGGCCGCAATGTCAATGTTGTATGCACCGGCGTCGTTTGGCATTGGCTGATCACAGAGCTCTGGGGTGTGAGATAGCGGCAACTATTGCTGCTGTATTGCGACAACTTGCTGCTGTTGCGTTGCAGCTGAGCGGCATTGCCAGATGAACCACCACCAGCAGTACCACCTCCATTGGTCTTAATGCTGCTACTATGATGACGCTGCAAGGCGCTGGCTGCATCAAGGCCAAACAATCGCTTGACACCGCGTCGCACACGCTTGTTGCGATAGGCAAAGATGAAGGGCGAGCTGAGATTGGCCAGGAGAATCATGAAGATGGCCAGCTGGGTGGAACCGCCAAAGTTGGCAGCCGAGAGGCGAGATTGCAGCAGCACCAAGAGGCCATAGGGCAGGTAGGAGACCACAAACATGACCACAACCAGAATGCTGATGCGAGCGGCCCGAGACTCCTCGCGATACTTGAACAACGAGCTGGCGTTGCTCAGACGATGACGCAGAGAGCTCATGTAGCTGAGAGCCTTGGGAGAGGCGTGAATGGCGGGTATTTGCAATGCATGTCCTACTGTCTGTTGACGACCGGAGCTAAAGTGTGTATGCAGTTGTTGATGTTGCTGCTGTGTCGGCTGCTGTTGCAGTTGCTGTTGTGAGTGTTGCTGCTGTCGCTGTGCATGCAACAAATGCGGCGAATTGCACTCATCACTTAACGAATCCTGCAGCAGCTCCGTGTACTTGTGCAAATTCGGTGAACTGTGCACCTGACGTATACCCTGCAGGCGATGCAACTCCTTCAGATCCTGCGAGGAGGTTCCCAGCAATGGCAGCTGCCTGGCCGAATAGTTGCGTTTAATCTCCCCGCTGGCTGTTTGCAGTGTCAGCAGGATGTTCTGATTGCGATCTGCCAACGTTTGCTCTGGCACACTCATCAGCTGATGGCCGCCGGCCGTGGTGCTCTCCACATCGCCATCGGAGCCATCATCGGAGATGGTCGGTAGCAGCACCTTGGCGGCTGAATCGCGACGCAGGCAGCTCGGCGAGCTGCGCGGCCCACGCTGATCAATTTGCATCTGTAGTCCGCCAGTGACAACGCCACCGCCATGAGAGCTGGCCGATGATATGGAATGTCTGTGGACGCACAAACTGTTCGAGAAGGGCGTCGCGGGTGTAGCCTGTGCATGATTGGTCAAGTTTAGGGCACTTTGGAGCAACGGCGAGGAACCATTCTGTCGCATACGAAGACCATTGCCGCGTGCCTCACTGAAGATGCGCCAATACATGCCACAAACGAATCCAAAGGGCAGCAGGATGATCACTATGAAATAGACACTGGCAAAGACCACACCAAATATGCTGTTGGTGCTGCTGATGTTGAAGTATGTGGCAGCCAGACGTCTCTCCCGACTGAACAGTGTGTCTGCCTCAAAGTCCAGCACACGGAATGCCGAAAGTGCACCAAACAGTATGCCCACAGCCCAAGTGAGTGCTATGAATATCCAAGTTTTCACACCCGAAATACGACTGTGATAACGCAATGGATCTGTGACTGCACACCAGGTGTCACCTACCACGAGGAGAACCGCCAGAGCGCCCAATGCTGCTGCCATATCAATGGACCAGCAACGCAGCTGCACCGTTGGCAATTGAATGTTTTTGATATGCACCGTCGGCACACTCAGATTTTCGCCCTGGGTTTCCGTCTCTGTGATAACAATGGCACCATCGCCACGTTCATCGATGGTCAACTCCCGGCAATAGGTTCCATTGCACTTGTATATTGTCTCAATGGTGTCAACGCTGCTGTCGTTGCCAGTCTCGTTGTTGTTGCTGTTGCTGCTGCTGATGTTGCGACGCACCACAATGCCATCCTGCTCCACAAGTTGGCCATTATGACGTATGGTAAGCTGATGATTGCCGGGCTTTGAATAGTATTGAATGCTATCACCGGCAGCTGTTGCTACCGCTGTTGTCTGCTGCGATTGATTTTTCACAGCACTCAGAAACAATGTGGGGGCCAAAATGCAACAGCCGATCAAATTGATGATCAGCAGATTGATGGTGAAGCGATTGGCTGTGGTGCGCAGTCCCGGCGTTATCCAGAATGCGCACAGCGCCAGCAGATTGATGATGAACGAGATGAGCAGCAGGGCCAATATAAGAAAATCTATGGCCATTTCTTTATGCGCTTAACGGTTTCGCAATTATTGCTTCCGTTTCTATATCGAATTGTCTCTGTTGTTGTTTTTGTTTTTGCTTTTGCTTTTGTTTTTGTCGTTTTTGTTGTTGTGCTTGTGGCACGCACATCACTTTACAGCTTGAAAGCCACTTTGATACGATCAACACAAGTATTTGCTATGTTGCTTTTGCTTTTGCTTTAGCTTTGTGCTTTGAGTTTAGGTTTTTGCTTTCTTGTTGTTTTCGGCATTCACGAAAAATTTCACTTGGTTTACACGTTGCACTGTTGTGTTTTCTTCTTATATTTCTCTCTCTCTGCTTCTTGATAACTTTTCCAATTGATTGTGTTATGTTTTTTTTTTTACTTTTTGTAGGCTTGTTTCTTGCAAACGCTTGCTAATTTCCGCGCGAAGCTCGTCGTCGATATTTGAACAAAAATTTCTTAAAAAAATTTCTTTTTCTTTTTTCACATGTAAAAATCGTACACGCCAATTTTCTGTTTTAAAACAAAGTTTGTCGCTTTTTTCTTATTTTGATTTTCTTTTTTCTTTTATTATTTTCCGCGCGTCGATCGAGCACGAACTTCACTACGAAGCGTTTCAAGCACAACTGTCGTATGCTTGCCGAAACGCCTCAAATTATATGAGAGTCCGGAGTGAGCTCTGAGCGACGGCAACTGTTGTTGTCGTTCACTCTGTGCGAGCACTGTGAGAGCTAAGAGCGAGCTGAGCAACAATTGCTGCTGCTGCTGCTGCTGTTGTTGTTGTTGTAGTTAATGCGACTGCTGCCGCTGTGATTTGTAGTTCCCACGCTCCGCTCAATTAATACCGTAGCGACTTTGAATTTATGCTGCTGCTGCTATTGTTGTTGTTGTAGTTGCTATTGCTGTTGCTGTTGCTATTGCACGCCACAATGTTGCTAGTTGGTCGTTGCTTGTTGCCAGCCGGTATTTATCAGTTTAAGACTTTGTCTGAGGCCGTTTGTTGCCGTTGCTGCTGCTGCTGCTGCTGCTGCTGTTGTCCTAGTTCGTTGCAAACTCACAAATTGTATAATCTTTGTGCAATTGCATTGCGGCTTCACTTTTGCTGCGCTCTCATTACATCACAATCTGCTGTTGCCGCTGGCTGCTGTTGATGTTGCTGCTGCTGCTACTGGCACATTTTCCAAACCTCATTTTCATTTGGGTTCTGTACAACATCCAATGCAATGGCCACGCTCTATTTTCTATGCCATAAAAATTGAATTTTTATTAGGCGCAAGTAAACAATTATAACTGTTGGCTTTGTTGTTTCTGCTATTGGTACTGTTGGCAAGCAAACAGCTGATGAAATTCTCAGCCCAGCAACTGCAAGAGAGAAAGAGATAGAGTCAGACAATATAAGATAAGAGTCTCCCTTGCGCTATTTTAATAATAAAAAAATATATACACATAATTTACAGACTGTTTTCATTATGAAATTAATTTAAAAATAAATATGCACCATGACACAGCATATATGTAATAGCAAATTTCTTGTGACTCAGAAATGAAGTTTATTATATAATAAATATCTGCATGTTGCATACAAGACAAGCACGTTTCTTCTTAATGCTCCATTGACTGAGTAAGTCTTCTCTTATCTGAGTACTAGCCACAATGACCAGCAACAACTTGTCGATAAGCAATCAAATCCAAAATCTTCACGTACAGCTGACTAACTAATTCAACGACAATAGCCAAATCAAATGACTACACGCAATAACCTCATGTAAAACACAGTTAACTATCATTAGTTACTCATACTACGCATCAAGTTGATCCATCGAACAATCAGTTACTTTCAACATGACCACTAGACAGAGAGATACAACTTTGAACCCTTAACAGCAAACGCATGAGCTCATCAGAGGTGCGTTCTAGAGTTCGACCAGTTGAGCACTAAGCTCACATTTCAAATAAGATCAGAGAGTTCTCTTTAGAGCACGCGACCGGAGACTGTGAAATGTAAACAAATATCGTTTTGGGGTCGGCCTGAGCGGAGTTTATATGCCCTACTTTCGAGTCGGAGAGTCAATCTATAAATAATCAGCTTAGGTTAATGACAAAAAAACGTTGAAACGAAAGAAAAGATACAAAACTTGGTTTAGGCCAAGAGTTGAGTAAAGTGACTTATTTTAAATACATTTATATATTCTGAAACCAATTTCAACTTAAATAGTTATTATTTAATTTTAAACATCTTTAGTAAGCTCACTTTTTAATTTCGAAACATATATTCTTAAGTCAAATATTTAAGTTTTTTTTATTTCTCTCCAAAGAACATGGCAGACACAGTTTTAACTTATTAAGAATATATGAATAATTTAAAGAAATCATTAGATATCAAATGTTCTTCAAAGAATACCCTACACTTGGCAAATAGAACTAAGCTCCCATCAAAAAAATAAGTAAATAAAATGTGAGCTTATCACCAACCGGCTGTCTCGATATCGAGTAACGCCCCAATCAATTAGCCAACACGAGCCGCACAAGTATCGATTGCTTGTGATCTTATATCAATATTAGAGATAATAATTGACTCAAGATCAATGAAATATTTGAGATTTAAAATGTTTTCCAAGTGCTCAGACTAGTTGGCAATCTTTTAGCGGCACTTTTGGGGGTGTGAATTTAACGCTCGTTTTGTAAACTCTACTTTGTATACGGCTAACAAATATTGACGCGAAAAGTGAATCAAGGCAGAGACGGACGCACTTACTTATGTACTATTTATACTTATAAGTAAAGTCACACGTATCTCTAGCTCTATCTTTAGGTGACTTTGCTTGGAATCAAAACTGTTATTTCCTACCTCTTATCAGTGGGGGCTAAACAAATGCTGTTCTATTTCTTTAATATATTGACAGATAATTCCACGGAACAAAGGCAATTTTCACAACCTCAAATCTTGTATATACTTTTATTATTAATGTCTAATGAACATAAGTTTCACAGATCAAATATTGTATTTGCTTAACTTGTTTAATTGAAACATCCGTTCGCGTGGCACTACGCAGAGATTTTGAACATTTCATGCAACGATATGACAATGCATGACAAACGATTACTTGATCAAAGTACAAAGAAAGCCGCTTGGTGGCAAAATAAAATGCATAAAAAATGAAGAAAAAGTTTAAACTAACAAGTGTCTGGGTTCGGATTTTGTTTATTTTTCTGGCGAGGGCATAGTTCGCTTTTTTTCTGGAGAAACAGCAACAGCTCCGCCCCCTCCCCAGTGAGTGGTGGGAGCGTATAAACAAGTTGAAGAGAATGCGCTCATTTGCATGACTTGGCAAGAAACAGCAAGTTGAACACATTAAGATAAACATGCGGCATGAGTAAACGTGTTGTTAGCGCCTCCTCTGTTGTTTCTCTTACTGCTTCTGCTTCTAACATTGCGCATACGCGATGTGGTGGCAAAAATAAATGCACAAGCAAGTTTTAACCACAAAATATATAGCTTCAATTTAAAGCATGAGCCATCCAATCAACAAACCACCAAGAAAGAGAGGCACGGCTTTAATTTTTTGACTGGGGGTTTACTCAGCACGTGATACGGTTAATGAGGCGATCTAGATGGATCAATGTGAACCTGTTGTAAACACATGATCAGACTGTGATTCCCAGCTCACAAAGAACTCAAACTATGTATGGCTCACACACATATTAAAAAAATAAAAAAACAACAGCAACAACAATAACAGTTACAACAAAGAGAATAACAACCAGCAGTCACCAGTCAATGTTCAATGTACGACTAAAAGCCGGTTTTTTTTGCTGCTCTTTTGTTTTGTGGCAACCGCCTCTTAAAACGTGACGTCACTTTTGACGTTGGTCATATCGAGCTTTGGTTATATTTAAATACAAAGTTTTAAACTCACTTTTGGACCGACACCCTGCAGCCAGTGGTGCCACTGTCCCGCTATCGTACAAATTGAGGCACTTAAGCCTCATAAGTCCATAAATAAATTTGATATAAATGATATTTAACCCATATTTGTTGCTGACGATAATTTGCTGTATGCGCGCTCCCCAAAATGGGCGTGAAATTCCACCTTCTTCTTCTTCTTCTTTTGCTTCTTTTTGCTTTTTACCAGCCCAATATTTACACACAATGAGCTGCACTCAAAGTCCCCACCTAAAATGGGCAGACAACCGTCATTAAGAAATATATAGGTATACTTTGTCTTTGCTTTAGGCCACGTTACGTACGTAAATATGTCCTTGAGCTGGTAACAGTACGAATAATGGCCACAGTCACGATGACTTGGGACTTCACCAGACAGTTGATTGGAATATGATCTACACTCCAAAACCCCCTATAAGCCTTCGATAATGACAGAATGTAACAGAAAAGCTAAACTACTTTTAATGCAGCTGGAATTGAAAAAATTCTGTTTAATTATCGACCAACAGGTGATTTGCATTTTCTGTGATTGCAAATTGCTCCAATAACTGTTTTGCACTTCAACTGAACTAGTTTAGATTCTGTAAGGTTTTTCTAAATAAAAAGTTTATTGATTTTATTGATTATATATTTATATATAGAAAATTACCCAAGATAGAATTCTATTTACTTAGAAAGTAGTATATAATATAAATAACAAACGGAAAATATTTCTCTCTCTTCAGATTCATATCCTTTACTGGAAACAAATAGCACATTTTCTAATTAAAAACTTTTATTACTCCCACTTGTAATTGTAGCGCCAATGTCACAGATTAAATAAACTACTTTAAAACGCATTAAACAATAAATGTTCTACACAATTTGGATTTAAAGGATTATTGCCCATAGTATTATATAGTCGACTATGAAATGCGGAAAGAGTGTGATAAGCGATTAGAAAATATTTGTTACACCTTTAACAAGGTCTCAGTGTGTCGCATTTCCTTAACGGATTGCTAATTGGTTTAACACGTTGTGACAAATATACAAGTTTATAAGACTTTTAGTCTAAGCCTTGGTTAATTTACAGCTACACCTGTACAGGTGTAAGACACACACCTTAGCGCAAATCAGACGTATGTGAGACAGTATGACTAATATCCGAATATCTGTAAGTAAGTACATATAACCGTTAATGCGTTCAGTTCCGTTGCATCAGCTGTTTCAGTGTTGTGACTATGATAAGACTGCGTTGGGGATGAGCAGCTGATAAAACAAATTCTCAGAATAATCACAATGAATGATGGTCAATCAAAAACTAAGCTGAGCTTAGCCAAATGCCATTAACGTAAATCCAATTTAATTAACTCTGGACCTTCTTCATCATCAACTGTCCAGCCAAAGTTTGTTCTTGCTATTAAATTGATATAAGCATGCGGTTCGCCTCTTTATCCGCCTATAATTGAATAAAAGGCGGCTTTATCAAAGGCAAAAGCAAAAGGCAAATATTGGCGCAACTTTTTATCTAAGCTTAGGAACTTTGTCATCGTACGGAAAAATACAACAATAAACCAAATATTCGTGACCAGTCAACTAATAGATACCCTCACAAAGGAATAACACAGTACAGATCTTAACTCATATATGTATTAAACGATTTTTCTGTTTCTTTGAAATACCTTTATTAGACTCTTCATTATTTGCACATTTACTATAATCAGATTATCATCATAATTGTCTTAAACGATTTGTTCAAATTAACAACTCTCGGAAAAACATATTATATATGATGCATTCAGGACGGAAAAAACATGACTTTCTGAGTCTGCAGTTGTTCATAATAAAGAATACATCCAAGTTCAGACTAGGGTCAACTTTTATTTATTAATTTAATAGGTACCTAGTACAGAATTCCAGCAAAAGTTTGCAACAAACACATGTAAGTGTGCCAGCTGGGGAAATGGATATGTAAGACAAATACAATTTAATTGTAGTTCAAGCTGCAAAAACATGGAAACTTACAAGGCCATTACATTCTTTACATATGTTTCTACATGCCAAAATACATACTCGCATGGATGTGGATGTGGAGTTTTTATAAATTCTATAGTAGTAAAAACTTTTCCATTAGCTCGTTAGCTAGCCAGCACGACAATAGCCATTACGAAAAAAAAGTAAGTAAAAAAATAAAAAACCATCACATTAGCATCGTCGCTAAGTTTGTTGTTGTCGTCTGCCTGTCATCGATTCACATTCATCGTCTGGCGAGCATCTCGGTGACGTTTTTTTATTCCCTCCCATTGGCCAGTGGAAAAATATTGCAACAAAATGTAGCTAAATGTAAACATGAATCAAATATGCAAATGCACGGTAAACGCTTAGCTGTTATGACGCTTTGTAGTGATTACTTTTTGCCTATTATTTGCTTTAGTATACCCTGTAGACATTAGAAAAAGGACCGAATGAATTGGACTCGTAAATTACGCATTCAAGGCGATATAAAGTTTGACGGCTGTATGTCTATTTGAAAGTAAAAATTTTTAAAAAGGAATACATAGCCTTTGCAACATTGCATTCTTTTTAATTTTGGAGTAACTTATACTCTGGCATTTAAGTAGTTAAGGACATGCCATGCTTATAAGCAGAATATAGGGTATTGCCGAGTCGATTAATCTTAACTGTAACTGTTATTACTGTTGTTAAATTAGAGATGACAGCGTGAAATTCTAAAAATACAATTTCCATTTCATGATCAACAAATTAATTCAAAACTTTGCTAATTTCTGATTAAAAATTCGAAACAAGTGATTTCGACTCAAGAGTTTTCTTACATAACGTCTCAAAAGTTCATCTCTATTTAAAAATGCCAAACGTTCAGTCGCGTGTGGCTAATTTGATATGGCGGTAGTTAATGTGAACAGAGTTGCAAAGTTATTTCTGCAATGTATATTTTTATATGTACATATTAAGTTAGTCTTATATCAGACAGTATTATGAGATCGAGAATGACTTGCTCCATTACAAAATCTTCCCATCGAGCGGCTACGCAGCGTAACGGTTAAAATGCTTGAACAAATGCGACCTCGACGTGGTCTGAGACTGGAACTATATGCCACAGCCTTCTATGTACAAGCCGAGGTGATCCGTAATCACAATCGGCAACTCTGACTATAACCAGTACTACTAGACTATACTATTTTTAGACCCAGTACTTTGAAAAAGTACAAATGGGTCTATTACGTTTGTGCAAAAAAAAAAGTGCGTAACAGGCAGAAGGAGGCGTGGCAGACCCCATAAAGTATATATATTCTTGATCAGCATCAACAGCCGAGTCGATATAGCCATGTCCGTCTGTCTGTCTGTCCGTCTGTCCGTCTGTCTGTCTGTCTGTCTGTCTGTCTGTCCCTTTTTGTGTCGCCTAGATCTCAGAGACTATGAAAGCTAGAGACACCAAATTTGGCATGTAGGTTCATCTATATCTCCCATTGATCAAGTTTGTTTTTGATTTTTGCCACGCCTCCCTCCGCCCCTGAAAATTGATATACAAAATTTCGAAGTCAAATTACAAGAGCCCCTTGAATACTAGCACCTTGATTTTTGGTACATGTAATAAACACTATAATCCAAACCTGTCCAGAAAAATTCATTCCAATCGGATGATAAACGCGGAAGTTATTCAACTAACAATGTTACGGGAAAAAGGAAGAAGAAGAGACGCTAGCGACCTCTGTGTTAATTAACTTATTTCGTAGTGGCGCCATCTATTGCATGGTAGGGAACATTGAAAAACAATCTATAGTGAACGCTTTGCTCTCAAAAAGTACTGGGTCTCCTACTGTCGAGCTTGCTCCACTGTAGCTTACTGCATTTTCAAGATTGCGGTTAGACTTGTAGCTTGAAGAAGATGAATAAACAAAGAAAACAAAGAAATTGAGACAGAAATGCGTAGAATGCAATTTCAATTTCACATGCATAAACATTCCATATCAATAACAAACTGTAGACATAGATGATATGTTGAACAAATACTTGAGAAACAAGAGTACTTCAGATATGGGGAGTTTCTATAAATTCCCCGAGTACTCGGAAAATTCTGTAGACGGTTTATATTTTCTATACTTTTATTTAACTGAATACAAGATGTACGTTTTACTGTAATTTAAAGTTTTGCATAGCTGTGTGAATTTAGGATCAGAACGCCAGGTGTTGGCAATTGACCCAAATCATAAGACCTTACTAACTGCATGCACTTTCAGGCCAATTAACAGTGGCCCAATCAATTTTCTAACCCTCAAATGGTGTAATTAGCTAAACTTGTCTTGAAGTATCAATTACAACTTGTAACCGACTTGCACTAGAGTACATGCAACTTTTAGAAATATCTGAGAGACTGTTGCACCTGTCGATTGCAGTCAAAAAGGGCCAATATCTCGCATACACATTGATTAAAAGTTAATGCAATTAATAATTAGCCAAATGACAAGCTGTAATGGCTCTATAATTACATTAGTACGATGTCTGAGTCGAGTTGCAACACACACCTGTAATTATGAGGTGTTGTAATGTGATGGCTCTCAAATTTATGCAAATGGTACAAATGTTAGCAAACGAGTTCACTGCACTTAGCTAGCGCCATTGTCTGTTTCCATTTTTGCTTCAAATTACCCGCCCGACAAAACTAAATACAAATGGAAAGAGGAAGGGGCTACATGTGGAGGTCAAAGTGCTTGCCACAACATATGAGTAGCCAAAGACAATAGAAAAAATGCCTGCGGACTGCTTTCTTTCATATCAAAATATAAGCTGTGCTCTCTACTGCATATGAATTGATATCTCTGAATGAAGACTAAAGATGTGTCAGGGTCAGATTTCCTTCTAAGGTTATTGTACTCCAGCATCAACCAAAAAAGCCAAATATGTCAATTTCCCATCTCTAAAACTGGACAATAAAGATGAGCTCAGCTTCAGTATGAGCCTTAGTCGCGACATTTGTCATATCAAGCTAAAGGCCATTGGCTTGAACACTTCCACATTCGACGCATTGACGCATATGGACATGCCCCCGATTTCAATTTTGTAGCAAGGTCAGCGACTCTCACGCCATTCAATTGGAATATTGTGCCTACGGCTGTTTCTGTTCCGTTCTTTGTTTGTTTACTAGGCAATATCGAAATGAAAACAGAAAATGCATTTATTTATAGCTGGAGACTTTGGCATGCAGGCAAACTGACCTACATTCTGTTCCGTGTCTCCATATCTCATCGTCAAGTATAGAACATGTTAAAATATTAATCGTAATATTCGAATATATAAGTTATATATTCGTATGACCTTAGCCAAGAACTAGCTAGAATTATGTCTGATTTATGCTGATTGACAAGTTTACAATACACGAAAACACATTTCCGAAATATTTCATATACATTCTTGACTAATGTGTACAAATTAAAAAGTTATTGAACATTAATTATAAATTCCAATATCAAGCAAACTGACAACTGTCCTTGTCTGTCTTACCAACGACTGTTCACCCTAGATAAGAACAGTTATGAACCCACGGGCACGTGCCCACCAGGCGTCGAGTCGTTAAGGTATTCGAAAGTGATATATCACACATATCTATTCATACTTCCAGTTTGATGGATGTGCCTAGGCTTAAGCGAACCGCCAACATACGGAGAAATTTCATATTTGCATAAAGACAAGTGATGATTCATTGCGAGTTCACTGGAATTTTAAAATTTACCAATAATTAACATAGCTAATACATATATAGTAAATAAAGTTGAGTGAAAAAAACAAGAGACATGTCTGTAGTTTCAAGAATTAAAAGCTGATCAATTCAACATAATAATTTCAAAAATATCTTATTACCTACTTCAACACTGAAAAGTTTGTCAGAGTAATTACTTTATTTTAGTTTTTGTTTAAAAAGAACATCACTTATTTGAGCTATGATGAATTTATAAGAGGAGTGTAAGACATGGAATCAGAACTTATAAATAACTTTGCAAAATCCCTGGACTCCTTCTCCCGCAATTTGTACCAATATTTGGTCAGCATTAACCCCCTTAGAAATCTAATATGCTCTCCATTCTCTATACAATCTTGCGCTGGAATGTTGCGTATGGGCGTAGAGGATGGCGGTGAGACTGCCAAAGAACTAGATGAAGGACTCAAATTAAGTTCCAACTATGCCACAGAGATTGCGAATGGGTTCAGCAACGTGTTGACTTCTTTTACGCAGTGCAAAGTATTGCAAATGGCCAACAAATTGTACATCATGAAGGACCATCCAGTTTGCGAGGAATTTAGTGATATATTGACAAACAAGTTTCACACGGAACCGGAGAATATTGATTTCTCAACTAGCATTGAGGCTGCGGACTCTATCAATGGATGGGTTGAGTCTAGGACGAACAAGTTAATAAGAAACCTTGTTAGCCCTGATGCACTAAATGAGAGCACTCGATTGGTGCTTATCAACGCCATTCACTTTAAAGGCGAATGGTCAGTTAAATTTCAGGAGAGTGACACGCGCAGCGAGGATTTCTTTCTTGAAAATGAAAACATAGTGAAAGTGTCAATGATGTATGCGACAAATAAATTTGATTTTGCCGATCTAACAGAACTGGATGCAAAAGCATTGCGATTGTTTTATAGAGATACTGATTTATTCATGTTAATCATTTTGCCAAATTTAAAATCGGGATTAAAGCAACTCGAAAAGAAATTGCAAGCAATATCGCTGGAGGATATAACTTCTCAGCTAACTTTATGTAAAGTGTTTGTAAAGTTGCCCAAATTCAAAGCTGAGTTCGAGCAGGAGTTGACGCCAGTCTTCAAGCAATTGGGCATCAATCGAATCTTTAATGATCAAGCTAGTTTTGAAAAAATGTTGGAATCACATGAAAGTATGCACGTCTCAAAGATTTTACACAAGGCCTTTATCGAGGTCAATGAAGAAGGTACCGAAGCAGCTGCCGCAACTGCAATGGTTATGCAAGTAAGAAGTCTGCCGGCTCCTGAGCCAGAGCCACAAATATTTCATGCTGATCATCCCTTCTATTTTACCATTTATGATGCAAATCATGGTTGCCTTTTTGTGGGTAACTTCAATTTACCTGATGCGAGCAGAGATGTCGACAACGTTCAGGTAATTTGTCACTGCAAGAGGAAACAATTTGCAAAATAGATATAATCAATTTATATTTTCAACAGATTGAATAAGGACGGCGCTAAATTCAGCTCAAGAATTTATTTGAATAAATGGGAAACTAACCCAAAATTTTATTAAGTAAATTTATAGTAATAAATAAAGTTTTTTATTTTCTACATTAATCTTTTAAAAGTACAATAATAATGTCATTAACACTCAGCGCTTTACGATGTCAACTCCCACGTCTACTTCAGCTGTGGCTATCCTAGGATATTTACCTTTTGCTTTGAATCTCAAGAAATAATGACTTAATCAGCTGTCTGGTTAATTTCCATAGTGATATGCAATTTTGTATACTCTATCTAATTAAAGACGCTCCCCACTGAGCTCACATATCAAAATCAGAGCCGACAATGCACGCGGCTGTTGACTGATAATGATAATGAGGCCCTTCGAGGCGCCAAACATGACAGTCAAATAACTTTCGATAATATCTAGTAGATATCAGATTCTCCCCGCCCGTATCAACAGAAATGTAACTGATAAGCAGAGGCCATAAGATAGTTATAAATTTAAGTTAAATATTTGCATTTACTTGTGACTCAGTTGAGCTAGTAGTTAATAGTGGGTCTGCCCTTCAAACACCACACAATGGCCTAGTCTAGTTAGTTATCTACACTATTATCTTAATCTGAGGCAGTTAACCAAATGCGCCTATTTTAAACCTCTTATCATAAAGAAAAACATTTCAGTGGGCGCGTTTTATGCTCATTTAAATGATTTAATTTCATAAAAATACGAAAAGTATCTGATATACAAAATTGAAGTTCGTAACTGACCTTTCATGAAAATGGCCAACTAAAGGAGCAGTCTGTTTTTATTGGCCTGAATAATTAATATTGTTCAACTAAACGTTTCAGTTCTGGCGGTCACAGCTGGCCATTCATACAACCACACAACAGTTGGCTTTAAATACAATTTTATTTTTAATTTTTGTTTGTTTTATTGTAGCCTTTTTATGTTGGTTGTACTTGTATTGGTGTTGTTGTTGTATGCAGGCACTTAAAAAGTTTTACCTGCCCTGTAAAACAATTCAGCAAACAACTTTTTGTTTTTATTTTTTTATAATTTACAGCTGCTAAATGGTATGTGTGTGTGTAAGTGTCAGTTGCAATTGCTGTGACCTCTTGGAGGTTGCTGCCGCTATTTATAGCCAGAGTGGAACAAGGTCATGTCCAAGGTCATCAAGTGGCATAAATCTTTCATATAAAGATGTAAGTATGTTAAAAGAAGACGAGAAAGAACAACTAGCCGAAAATGTTGTACACTTCCGCTGATATATTGCAATTGCAAGCAATTAATCAATCAAATTTTCAACATTTAATCCATAATATAGGTACATATAATATATAAAATAAATATTACGTAGCCAACTAGTAAATTACCCTCTATAAAACCAGCAATGACTACTTAATTTATAAATATGTAATGATAGTGTATCTGGAAACATTGTTTAAATATTACAAAGCCTGAAAGATAACAGAGTATAAATCTTGACTTTCATATTGCAAAACTTTTATAAATTGTATTAATAATGTAATAGAATGTACGCATGAATATTTATAGGAAATAACCATTTAATTTACTGCAATTGTGTCATACATTATTACAGATATTAACTCCACTTAACTATCATTTCAAGTTTTAAACCTTTATGGAATAATTCTCTGACTAACAATGCACAATTAACTGTCTGAACTAACCAATGTAAGAAACTTGTTGCAAGTCGTTACCAAAGTTCAACATTTGTTCGCGAATGTTTTGCGGCTTTTTACTCTTAAACTTGTTTTAAGCGTGGTTTTTAAATGGCTGACTGACTTTGTTGCCCGCATTAGTAATCACAGAAAAAAAAAACCTTTCCATCTTGCACTTGGCTCTGCAATTATTCAATGATTTGCATTTGTTATTTATTTAAATTGTAGCTGTAATTTACTTCAATAGACACAGAGAATAATAAAATTATACTATAGTGGAAGCTCAGATGTGCTTCAGTAATTGTAATCTGTAAAATTACAATATAAGTGATGAAACTATTATTTAATTTTTATGTTTTAAAAACATTACTACAACTACTTCAAACTGAAGACGTAATATATCAGACTTTTTATGAAGTAATCCATAGATAAGTAAAATTATCACTGAGTAGTAAAGCTGTAAAGATACATTTTGAGACTTAAGCAGAGGCACGACAAGTAAGAAATTTCTAGATGAAATTATGTATTTCGACAGAAAATTAAAATGAGTTTCTCAGACTCATACTAAGTGTCTTGCGTGAAATCTGTCAATCGTAATGCGAGAAATCTTTAGGCTAATTAAAGGCTTCAGTGCCCAGGGCCAGGTCAGGCATCTCCTTTAGCAGAAAGAAAGGGTTTCCTTAAAAATTAATAGGCTTGGTAATAAATGCAGGAGACAGACAACAGTTCTGCAAATTATTTTCAAAGAGGAAAAATAGCAAAAATTTAACAATTGCAAGTGTGCTTATCTGGTCTTTAGTTGATTTCTTAAATTCGAAGAATAATCTTTAATGGTTTGACAGTCTCACTCGTAGTTATAATTATCTGTTATTTGAATCGATTGCATATCAAAATTATAATAGCCATCTCAACAAACAAAACACTTGATAGTTAACAAGTTGCTGCCAGACATTTTGTTTTTGTGACGTACCAACTGGGCGTGTAATCGTAGTCATTATTTTTACCATAATCGAATTGCGTTTTCAACTTGCCACTTGGGTTCATTGCACCATGAGTTCCATGAGCTCACCAAAGGCAAGTGGACTCAATGAGGGCTTTGAATTACCGATTGAATAACAAACTATATATTTATAATAATTACCTGCGGTCATAAAATGCAATCGACTAGAAAATTGCAAGGTTGCAAAAACCAAAATTCAGTATCAAAACTATGTTAGAAATATCGGTATCGAAAATTCCCTTATTTTAAATTAGACTTACAGAAGCTAATATACATAGTTGTTTGCTTCACTTAACCTTTGGCTGTTTACAGAGCCGATAGTGAGAGGTACTAAGATGAAAACCACCAACTAGATGAAAAATTAAACCGGACAAACCTTCTGGCAATACATATTCATATAGCTGCAATTTCTTTAATTGGGGCGATAATGGATCGCCTACCGGATATGGAAGGCGAACAGTGAGAGTACAAATAGTAACTGTTATTAATTGTATTAAATAATACATAATAACCGGTTGTGAGTTGTTTTAAAATAACTCATATTGGTTTGCTTAGAAATTAGTTAACAAATGAGAACTGCGGTGTTAATAAGTGAGATTTATAAATCAATGAACTGCGATTAATCTTAGCAAATAGAGGGAGGTGCCAAGTACGGTAAGTAAATGCAACGCCCCTTTTACAAATGGATTCAAAATCAATTATTTTGCACGACTATTAAATATACTATTAAATATAAAGTTGCAAAATAGTATGAATTCATTTACTGTCTTTAAGTTAAATAAGAAACTTTGTTCAAGAGTTATATAAATCTAAAATAGATAATAGAACACAATATTTTGAGCGATTCTTGAAAAATTCACCAGCTTAGCTAAACAACTATTAATTAAATAAAAAATTAAGATTATTAAAAAAAAATTAACACAAATAAATTTTCGACATTTTGCAAACTGAATTTTATGTACAACTTCAAATTTCAAACTCACAAACTGGCTTTTAAATACACCGTTCGCTTTAAGTAGAACGTGCCAAATGGTAATTCAAGAGAATACAATTTTTTTATGTTAAAAAATGTCACTTATAACAATTTATATATACATATATATATATTCAGAGAAGCTTATATATCACATTAATTTTTTTCAATATCAAATTACATTTTATTCTTGTGAAATTAAAAGGCAAAAATTGTGAAACAAGTGTTTACAATTGAAAGTGACCACCGACAATGCCGACTGATAAAGTTAACACCTTTAAGCCGAAAAGAAATCAACAAAAAGATACAAAACATGAACAAGGAAAATGACGAGGCAAACACAAGCAGCGACAATTTGGCAAAACACGAGCTCTGACAGACGAGTGAACTGACACTTAGACACGAGGTCCAATTTGGGCTGCCGAAATTTGAAAATCGATATGACATGAAGGAAAACATGGGCAATCCGGCCAGCAAGTGTCAACGTCACAGGCCACATGCCCCAAGGCATCTAGCCACATGCCCCATTCACGTCAAAACTGTGATGTATGAGGCCAACTTTGACTTTTTGACTTCGAAAGTGAGAGAAAGCGTCAACAATAATGACACACAAATGTAAGTAATTGCCAAACCTTTGACAAACAACCACAAGTCAAGTCAGGCCAACCATCAAGGGGTTGAGACAGTAGGGTTCGTGGGTCAGGTCACAAATAAGGGGTCTGATTCTTCAAATAGGCCCGAAATCTCTCAAATACCCGACATTCCAGCTGATAACGTCATGAAATGACTTGCTGTTGAGAATTTGATATCAGCACAACATGCAACAACAACAAATGAACTAAAACACAACAAGTACAAGAATTACATTTAAAACGTGAGCAACTTTTGTTTCCTTTTCTTTTTTCTTTTTCTTTTTGTTTTGTTTACTTTTGGCTTGTGGCCAAAAATGTGCGGCGAACTTTTCTTTTGTTTTTGCCTAGAACTAAATTTATTTTTCTAGTGAATGGACGTAAGTCAGTGTGTCTGCGTGTGTATGTGTGTGAGTTTGCATTTACCTGTCTCTGAATGAATACACTACACAGTGGCACTGCCGGAAAATATTGCTCAAGCACAACGTGAGCTGGAAGAAAGATGCGCACACGCAGCGTATGCGTAATGTGTTATACCAGTTTGAATACATTGCGTATATTTTTATTTAGACGTGTGTTAAAAAAGCAGTTCTAACAATAGAAATAGCCATTTAGCTGTGACGTCTAGATAGTAATATATTGCATTTATATATTCAATTTGGGTACAGATACAGAAAAAGTTTAGTATGTATACTCATAATAAACTTGATATAATTTAAATATGCATAAAAATGATTATCAAATAATTTGAAATCGCTGACAAAAAGACTTTTTAAATTTATAATTTAATAATTAATATAAAAATATGCACGTAAATTTATCTGTACCCAGCAACTGATCGATGACCCAGATATTTTCCTCAAGCATTGCATATATACAATTTCATTTTGTATATATGTATATGACTTAATAGTTCGTTTTAGTCAGGCAAGTCTTTGCTGTCCATAAACCTAAATATACACAAAATATTGCTCATAATTTATATACCCTGTAGCCATTAGAAATGTGTCGAAAGGTGTTATGAAGCTCTTGAAATATATTCAAGAAAGATTAGCTAGCAGCTGCAAATCCCCAGTTTAAAGAATATGAACAAAAGTTGAGTACAACAATGTACACCATATACCCTTTCTAAATAGTGAACGAGACTTTTATTCAGAATCAATTTAAAGGCGAAACACAGGGTATATACCAGTTGAGTCTTTTAGCATAGTTTGCTCTTTGCTGTTTCCCTCACATGCTTGGCTTCACAGTTAACGATTGTTTATCTAATAAACTCATAACGCCATTTGCTTGTCCCTTAACTCAAAGCTATTCGAGTACACCCTAAGTGTATCTGTGTAGGTCTGAGCTAAGAGTGTGGTGTGTATGCCGCATGATTAGCTATTTCAAAAAGCTGACACTTAGCTGACGCATGAATTTTGATGTTGAGCACGACAGACAAGACTGTCGCCTGCTTCGGGATGGGGAGTATCAAATATGAAAATAAGAATGGGATAAAGTCGACTTTACGAACAGTAGACGAGTCACTCAACACAATGAGCATCATCGAATATTTGTACAGCTGCGAGATGCTTGCTTATTGTTTAGAAGAATAAAGGCAAGCAATTTTGTTTTTTGATTAAAAATCAATTAAAATTGAACAATTCTGGCGCCGCAATTGCATTGCCAGGCAGCTGCAATTTTACTTTTGATGATTTAGCTGTTTACTTATTTAGTCTAAGTTGAGTGGCCAAAGTTGATCATATTGGCAGGAACAACAAAATTTCGGGGAGAACTTGGCAAGAGCCACATTTATGTGGCAGCTAACCATCAAAATTTATTGGTATAAAAATAAACATTTAACGCGCAAACATAATAAATAAAAGGAGAAGAAGTGTTAAGTACTACACATACACACTTTTAATGTATATATTTATGTATATGTATAATACTTATAGTATTATTAGCTAGTCATAGTCCATTGCCAGTGAGCCGGATACGACAGCCACGTTGCTGTTTTTGTTGCTGCTTTTTCTGTTGCTGTTGCTGTTGCTTGGGTGGGTGCCTTACTTTTCAAGTGGCTTCACTTTATGGCACCTCATAGCTGGAACATTAATATATCATCTTAAAACAAAATTGCTGCAGTTAAGACTGCTCAACTAGAAGATATGCTGTAAAATCTCCAGCACAATAACTAAACACCCAAAAAAAAATCCATCTTTAGTGTCAGATAGACTTTTTTTCTGGTTACAGGGTATTATGCAGATACGTATACAAGATACTAAGAATCGCGCAAAGTGCAACAAGAGCTGCAAGCAATTTTGTGTTGAATGAGTTGCACTCCATAAAATGTGCAAGGAAAGCATAAAATGAAGTTTAATGTTTATTTAACGAGATAAAGACAAAATTCTGTACATAATTGCTAGTCATTGGCCAAGACATTGAAATAAACTAGATGATGAGCATGTAGTATCGTTAAGTTTAAACTGATAGCTGATAATTTATTATAGCCACTATCTGCTCAATAGTTATGACAGGAAGTGCCCCGAGTTTTATTTGCCAAAAGCATTTATTATGTAGGTTAAACTTATCAGACACTTATATGCCGCCTTATATTTCCTAAACAACTCAACATTGGAAACTTGAGACATGTTTAGACCCCTTCTCTTTTCTAATTATTTACAAGCTTATTTTGTTACTGCCTACTAAAAGCCCAAGAGCATTCATAATGCCCTCAAAGGTAGCGAGATTCGAGAGCTACTTAGATGTTTTTCCTCCTAAGTAACTTGTATTTCTAGTGGATATATATTGATCATATAAGCACCAATTTAAAGCCTCTTATGTAAGCAAAATACATTAACTCACAGTTTAGTTGAGGAAACACTTCCCCGTAGTTCACATGCAAGAGTGCTTATACAAAACTATCCACTTTCGAGTCATATGTGCACTGCATGCGTAGTTTCTTAAAATCCCATATGACAGAAGGCAGGGAAATCTCGGTTAAGTACTCAATACACAACCTCAATGAGCAGCGGAAATCTTAAGGCAAACTAAACTGAACATTACTACAATGATAACAAACAAAATAAATAATGTAACCGGATTGTTTAGCTATTTTAACAGAGAAACCACTCAGAACTATGAACACTCTTGACAGCCAAAGCAAATACTTAGTATGTATTCTCAGCAACAGAATGAGAACAATAAATAAGCTCAAGTGCTCAGTAGCATTTGAAAAGGCCGACAAATAAAAAAATAGCAATAACAATATGAGAATAAAAAGGAAGACATTAAAGGAATCTATATTTATCAATGCCTGACAAAGGATGAATACAACTGGACTATTACATAAATGTGCTAATCAAAAATTGCAATATTGATTGGACATCTACTTCTGCTTGCCCAAGCTTCTCCTTTTCAACAAAAACAGATCCATACATATATTGAATTCTTACTATCCTACGAGTAAAATTCTTGAAATTGCTGTCAGGAGATTTTCATTTATTTGGCAGAACAAAAATATCAATAAATATGTACATATACGATTATGTACACATGTATGTGTTTGCTCATGTTTCTGTGCTTACATACACGTGCCAACAAAATAACTATTATTTCCGGTGCAGACCCATGCAGAGAAATTCTGACAAAATAACTGATTGAAGTTTTCATCAATATACCAAAAGCAAAGGAAAAGTTTTCCTGCTACTTCCGAAGCTAAGATACACTTAACAAAGTAGTTAAGAAGGGCTCAGTATAGTATAAATGACTACTTATGGATTTAGTTCCATCAGTCAAGTGCGCAAAGGATAATATAATGCCATCGTATTATTGTTAGTAAGCAGTAAATTGTAAATCTGTTTTGAAAGAGACTAAAACATAAAATACTACTCTAGAAATGGTAAAAATGGTTTCACAGGTTATTTTAAGGAGTTTAATTATAAAAGTCTTATAGCTCAATAAGCTCTCAAAAATTAATAAAAAAAACAATTGTTAAATGTATATAAACTTTGAAAAGAAGTGTATTACAACACTTCGACTCTTACTCTACTAGTTATTAACACTGGGAATTGATTACAAAACATTGACTTACTTCTTTTCCACAGACTCAGCCCGGAGAAAATTAGTTGCCAGCTACTATGTATACAAGTTAACAACAATGTGGTATTGGCGTCAACGTCAGGCTGTAGGCAAAACTGCAAAATAAGCAAAAGAAAAAGCAAGAAGATACGAATACAGTATAAGAAATGGCAATCGGCTTGTGATATTTTGTTTTGCTGCTGCTGACTTATTAGCATTTTGTGAGGGAACTTGACTACGAGAGAATGTTTAAAGTAAAATAGCACCATAAATAAATGCCACAAACAGTAAAAATATAGTTCAGTCAAATAGAGTGAAAAATGTATAAGTAAGACAGGCTTAAGCCACAGAACTTTCTCAAAACACAACTCATAAATTCCAAAAACTTCTGTTTCTCTAACCGGACCAGGACACCTTCAACCCTTGGCAAAAATATACTACTTGTAAGTTCATTGAGGTCAGGTAGGCAGTCTGTTCCTTTTTTGAGAATAAACAAAATATTCCGAATAACAATGGCCTCCATCAATGGCTATCACATAAATCAATAAATATAAGTTATGTCTGCCAAAAAATATTGACAGTAAACCATTTGAATCAGACCCCTGTCTTGGATGCCTTAAAATGTCAACTACAGTCCCTTTTTATTTAGGAATCTTTACTTTTTTTTAATATTCCATATTTTTATTGTATATTATCATCTTTATATTAGACTGATGCTAATATACCATTTGCTGTCATCTGAAGAGATGGAGTTGCTCCAACTAAAAAATTTATTTATTTATCTTATCTTATCCAAAAAATGGAGCGTAAAATATAAAACATAATCCAATTCAAAATGTATACAAAGGCAAACATTGCGCAGTTTATAAAAATATATTTCCATTTGACTTCCACATCAAACAAATGCTAATCTTAATATGAATATTATATAAATTTCCCCGTGGGGTAGGTAAGTTCTCTGACAGGGTTCAGGGGGTTTAATGCACTAATGCCTACGGCCAAGGCCAAGTCAGTCGTATATAGAATGGAATTGTATTTGCTAATGATGGACGGAGACAATTTCCATTAGTTTTCTTTTTTTTTCAAACTCTTTGTTACGTAAACAATAATTGACAACAAAGCTGCTCAACCCTTAGCCCTGTGAAATCAATAAAACCCAGTAATTGTGATGGACTTGCAACTACCTGTACTCGTTTATATACTATGTGATTCTGATAAGTATTGACTACCCAAAATAACAGGGGACAGAGACAAAAAAAAATATTTTGAATAGCCACATTTAAGAGGATTTATGGGCCAAACATTGAGGAAATTTCAGTTGCCCTTTACTGGAGCAGACTGACAGAAAGATAGGGAGAGAAAGGGAAAGAAGGTGCACAACTGACAGACTGACTTTTTGGCTGTCTGCATCAACAGAAATCAATTGAAGAACAACAACATCAGCGACAGTCAAAGTTCAAAAGTGCCACTCAACGATATTGTGGCATCTGCACACCCCTGTGAACATCAGTACCAAGAATCTCTAAAAACTCTTCTTTTTCACTCTTACTCTATAGCATTTGCCAAAATATTTTCAGTGCCTGACACTTGATGGTTTCTCCTTCTCTACCCGTGTGAATGTGTGTGTTGTGTGCGGAATGAAGATTGACAGCTTAATGTATTTTCGCTTACATCAAACCGTTGCTTTTGTTGACTAATTTCCCGACGGTGCCAAAGACGAGACCTCGCCTTGATGTGGATTTAAGTGGCAACACGCAAATTTTGCATCAAGTGCAACAATTAGCAAATTAAATGAACTGTATATCAATTCGCTGAACTTTAAGTTGTGGTAACTTTTATTTCAACAGAATATAAGTAAATAAATAAAAATAAATGTTTAGATCTTTGCATGTGACATTGAAAAGCAATTAAAAAATCTGTCAATTGGGTTGACAATTTAGTTGATTTTTTTTGGAAAACTTTTGCTCAGAGTCTTTCACAGACAAGCATGTGAATCAAATCGCGTGGCATAATTCCGAATTGGCTTCAGTTAAGGCTGTAAATGAATGCCAATTAGAAATATCGGAAATTTACTGACTACAAATTAAATAATAATGCAAGTTTTAAGTTTCCACAAAAGAGCTGCAAATGTTTATAAACATACTTTAAGTGATTCATATGAAAAACACGCTATCACAACGTGATAGTAAGATCGTAAACACACTCTAAAAACATATTGAAAAATCCCAATCACGCATCTCGATATAATATTGTTTATGATGTGCGAAGTTTCAAATTGAGTTAATTCGTATCTTTATCTAATTGGTACATTAAAAAATGGCGTAAGGGTGAAATCTTGACAAATTCCGTCACGCCTTTTATAGAAAACATAAAGAGGTAAGTGAAGATATCTCCCTCATATAAAGATGTAAGAAAATATAACAGTTAAAAATAAATTTTTATAATGATAAACAAACAAATTTTGGTCTGCTTATTGGTCTGTGAAATGATAAACAAACCTATTGATTCATGTTTGTGAACAAAGGCAACTAATTAAAAAGAAAACTTATAGAGAACTGAAAAGAAAGTTAAATAAAACATCAACAATAACAATGCGTATGTGGATTAGGTCTACTTTAAAAATTCAGCATTCATCTGAGAAAAATATTACTTTTTTCATACATTTTGGAAAAAAAATTAAACCTTCTTTTTCATAGGGCATAATAATATTAGCAAATATTTAATATCACCTTTAATATTAACAGCTTTCTCTTGCTTATGGCAACAATAGAATCTTTAAAGAGTCAAATTAAAAATATTTAATAATAATATTTATTGAACGAATTTGTAAATGCAATTCAATCACAACAACAACATTTATATATCATGTTAGATATGTAAAAAAATCAAAATAACCATAAAAACTCGAGATTCAAGTTTCTTTGTGATTCAATTTGTTTTTGTGTGCTTTAAGGTGTTAATGGTTAATGACTTCAATAGCGAAATATGACGCCCTAACTTCATCAACTGGAAAGAGAGGGAATGTAAAGAAAAGAGTCAGATTGAGAGGGAGGATAGAGAGAGAATGATATCTTCTAAATACTGTGTAGTTAACACTGTACACGTGCCGTGTAGGTGATCGATCAATGTGAGGAGAAGGAAAATAAAAACAAAATTCGCTGAACTGATGATAATGATATTGTGATATGACTATGCTTGGCTTTTATGATGCCATCAGATGACACGTGGCCCTAAGCGAATTTAATACCCATTTTTTTGGCCATTAATCTTTATGGGCAAGCGATCGACCGCAAGATGCTGTGAAACGAAAGGATTAAATTACCAAGCACAGTTTGAGAGGCAAGAGGCAAATAATGTGTAAAAGTGTTGCATGAGTGCCGTCTAAGTAGGTTAATGTCCTGGCGTACTTTAACCTCTAACATACACACAGCTTTAAATTCTACTTGGCTTAACTGGGTTAGTGGCACAAAACCATTGAGCTTTTGACCCAACCAAACACTTGCCAGCACAATGCATTGTTTGCAAGGCTTCACTTCCATCTCGTTTCGTCTCGCTTGTGCAACAGAAAATTGTATCAACTATTGGCAGCTAATATGGCATGTACAGCATTATTGATTACAAATGGAATAATGCAGTTTTTCGTTTATGCTGTCCACAAAGTTCACATCAATCATACGCCGCGCATGACACGCATGCACAAACACTATTTTGTCCATGCAAATTTGATTTATTAACTACAGTGCAGTTGACCCAAAGAGCAGTTTGGCCTTAAAAGCATTTCAATACAATCATAATCGAATACACCGAATGAAACACCAATCACTGATGTGTAGATACACTGCTTAACATATAATTTAACAAATTTTATTTAATTTCGTCGATTTAAATAGTTTTACACATTAAAAATGAGCAATCAATTGTTTATATATATTTTGTAATACTTCTGATATTAATTTGAAATATCAAACGGGTACGGAGGATGAATTTGCCCATTTTATAAGAGTACACGTACAGTCAATTTTCTCGCTGACTTAATTTATTTACTATTAAATTTCATTTTCATTAAGTTTTTCTCGGTTTCCACATTCACCGTTTGCCCAGTTTTATTATATTTACATGCGAGTAAAAGCACGAATCGTGTGAGATGCAAGTCCGAGTATCTGAAGTGGAACTGTGAGTACAAAGTGATACGCTTTTTGACTATTTGCTTCTGGTGTATCGGAGAGAAGGAAGCGAGCAACGGTAGGTGAACACATATTTGCAATGGTGCAGTTCATTAAACTCGTGTAAATAAATAATATGTAAATATTATTAATACTTAATAATACGATAAATTAAAAATGCATGTAATTTGCAACCGTATTCAATGTTCATTCCTATGGTTCGCGAAAAGAATTGCACTTAAGACGTACCTCTGGGGCCACCCTCTGACCCTCAGAGTGCCGTGCATTGGCTTTTCAGAGATTTTGGGTTGAAGGGCGCTCGAGTTCAGTTGGTTCTGTTATTCTTCAATTGTCAGCGCATTGACAAGCTGATGGCTGGTCAAACTGAGTTCAAGGCGGAAATTTTCTGACAGCGAGCAGATCAACATTTGGGAAAACAACAAGCTATACATCTGGTAATTCACAGATAGGCCAATATATCGCAACGGGTCAGTTTGAATAATATAAAACTCGAATATTTTACAAGATTTTGTTTGCTATGAAAAGTACGTATGTATGTAATTAGGAGTTAAAGTGAATAGTCTTCAATTCCAGTATTTACCTGAAAATTGAAAAGATTTAAGCTTTAATGTTTTCCGTTTTTAAGTCTTCCTATACCAGCTTAAGGATATCATAGCTGCTGTCTCTGCAGTATCACAATATTTCAAATATTAATATCTTCTCAACTGAATGTATGCAATACAGTTAATTAATAAAGATACTTGTGTTTACATACAATGTTAACAGAATCACACCTGTCCCTTATATTCTTCTCAGCTCAGACGAAGTTGGTACAGTTAACTCCCAAGCTATCTTGTGTATTCCTCAGCACTTAACACTCACTGTTGTTCAAGGTGAAATCGGCCATTAGGCTAACAGCCCAAACACAAATCCCACCAGTCAATAGCTTTCGGCCCAGTCCCCTAATCCATTTACAGCCACGCGTCAAAGTTTGCGTACAATTTTCACATACAATAATAATATAGGCCCCCCATTTTTATGTAAGCTGACATGTGATTGCGGGTGTTGGACCTTGTTGTTGTTATTCATTTAATCAATTTGTGCGATAAATATTCATAAAAAAAGTAAAGAAAACAGAGCCAGTAGCAACTGTTTATCCAGCCTTTTAACATACTCTCTCATGTATGGCGATTTCTACTCATATTGCTAAATTCTCTACGGTAATTGTTATTGCATTGCCGTGTTGTTGTTGTTTTTTATAAGGCAACATTTGCATTGTTTAATTTGTTGCCAAAAATAAAAACCGTCAATTAAATGTGTAAACAATTCGAGAGCTGCGAATACGACGCGTGCACACAACATGAGCCCGTTTCTGGTTTTATATGGTAGGCAAATTGAGAGCAAGATAAGAGTTAGGTCTTGGCTAAGCTATTGCTTGGATACCCTGTAGCCAAATAATTATATTACTAAAAAATTTAAATCATATTTTCTATTATACTCAATATTAAATCTTAAAATTTTATTAATATGCATATATTTTTATTAAATTTTAATATTTAAATGTTTAGCTGACTTCAAGTCAAAAATATCCCTTTAAAATTTTACATTACAGTGTATTATACAAATAAAATAAATATTAATATTTATTTTGTTCATATACATTTTAATTCTTGCAGCCCAATATAACCTATGCAGCCTTTCCATTACAGGATACTCAATACAAAACACAACTTAATTTGCTGCGTAGCTAAAGACCTTGTTGTTTTGTTGTGCATGAAATTATTTTCCAAATGATTGATTAACCGTGCGTCCATGCAAATTAAGCATACGCACAGTTGCACACACAGTTATCCCGTTTGCATTGTTTTTGTATGCAAACTGTTTCAACCTAACTGTGGTCCGTTTAATTCATTATATTGGCCTCATTTGCCATCGCTGAAGTGTATTTAAAACAAGTCAATATTACAAAAATTTCAATTGTAAATTTGAAAGCGAATCTTAAATGCCAGAGATTGAGCAGCCGCAATGACAAATGGATTTTCAATGGCATTTCAAAATCACTTTCATGATATTAAATGTCCTAGTGATAGCAGGAACTGGACGGTTTGTGGTTTATCATATTTGATTGCCTTAACAGCTCGTAGTCAGCTGACAGAAGACGAGTTCATGGCATTTTATTTATTTCTGTTTTTTTTTTTTTGTATTTTATTCAGCTTTCTAGCCACGTGCAAAAATGTGACAAACAATTTTAATTTAAAATTTCTCAGCTCAGAGCAACAGCAGCCAGTGAAAGCCAATCAAGTCTGGCCAACAATAGACGCAAGTAGACATCTTTGAAAGGGCTGACTGACTGGAAGCCGCATCAATGATGCGATTAGACTCTCAGCTTTCAACTTTTGCCATTGGCCACGCACTCAACTGAAACAAAGTTGCTAAAGTGTCGCCTTACTCCCTTCTAGCCAAGTAAATAGAAATGACAAATGCTACCACTCCCCCTCGATTTAAACAAAGAATGCAGCACAATTGGGCATCAATCATGCGCAAAATTGATTAGTTCAACTTTGAAATAAGACGAGTTTCAAGGGCGCCATAATGTCCAGCATCAAAAACTTTTGCAGCGCATTTAATGCGCTTTATTGTGATTAATGACAAGCAGCTGACTGCAGTCAGCTTATGTTGTATCAAAAGCAAAAGGCTAAAAGTCAACTCACGTGTCCTTAAATGCCAAAATATGCTCTATCGTGTCATTAGTTTACGTAAAGCAACTTACAACCATATGCTGGTACACTTAATTGCTAAAAGTTATGCAACCAATTGACTTGAAACGAAACATTAGAAAAGTACCAACATCAAGAACTTTCCTCAGATATCGCCCCTCAAATCCTCAACCATTCTAGTTACTAACCACACTTTAAAAGAGGAAACCTGGGACTATTTAAAAACCTAATCTACAGTTTTTGATTGCATCCATCAGCCAGATAGAGGGGTTACAGAATAAACGTGTCTTGCCCAAAAGCTTAGCATACATTCGAGCGTCACTTGACACTGCACACGCGTCTGCACTTTGGCAATCATTGAATTCACAAGAGTGGCACCAGATGACAACAACAACACAAGTTAATAGCAACAACTCGTAGCCATTTCCTGCATGTCACACATTTTTGGAATGTTCCGTAAAGATGACAATTTTATTTCCGTACTTGGAGCGTTTTGTGCCAGCATCTGCAGCAAAATGGCGCCGCAAGCGTCAAGTGTGCACATTTTCTTCAACTACTTTTTTCAGTTTTCGCACTCAATTGTTGTTGTAGCGGAAATGCATTTGAAAGTGCGCACGGATTTCCGGCTTGGCATTCTACTCTCAATTGCACTTGCACAACAACTGCAAAACTTGAAGACGCACGACTTGTTTAATGCACAAACGATTGCAAATGGCGAATTCGCATTGAGTGAACTTAATGGTAATCGGGGGAACAGAAGAAGAAGGACAAAGTTACATTTCCTGTCACGTGGACGCACAATAAATGAACACAATTAGCAACTGCACTGTGGAGCTTCAATAAACGACATTTCCTAGATTTAAACTGACGCTTTCAGATTACGAGTAATCCAAGATGATGCCATAGAGACAGACATCAGGATTTGTTAGTTTATGGCTTTGTTTACAGCATCGCTCTGAATGTCAGGGTGTGCCGTGTCGGATGCGTAATTTATGATCCTCGCACAAAATACCCATTGACATTTTCCCCAAGCTACTGCAACTCACGCCCGCTTTGCTCATCTAGATAGCGTTGCCAGTTACCAGTTCCAAGAGCGTTGTGTAAAAACCAAAAAATTGTTCACATAAAAGTATGCATTAAAGTTTTATATGTCACTCATACGCCATATTGCACTCCATCCCAGCAGCAAACATTTTACGAACTGTTCTTTTGCGACTCCTACGAGATTGTGCAGCAAGAGTATAGGGATCCACACGCAGCTTTATTGCCCTTTTTTATAATTTGTGTGGAAAAAAGAGAAACTACTCGGAAAAAGTGTGTTCCCAGCCACTTGACAGCAAATGCGCATATCAGAAAACTTTTTGTTAATTTAGTGGAAAATAGCATGCCATTACGAGCATTTATCTTCAGGCAAGCAGATGCTGAAAAGCAATCACGAAACCCAAAGCCACGAGAGTTGTTCAAAGCAACACGTGCTATACAAACACTAAAAAATAAACAGGCACCCTCCAGAGCATAGTGAGTGTTGTGGCTGTGAGTCATGTTTTAATGTCTCATCAGGATGCATCGAGCAGACATGGGTCATGATATGAACTTGATGAAGACAGCTATGACAGGTATTAAAGTATGTACCAGAGAAAAGTGATGAATTACACAAACGAGCTTAAGAAGTTAAACGAAGCAAAAACTTCGAAAACAATAAGAAACCGAAGGAGTTAAAAGCAAACTTAAAGGAAAAGAAATACAGAAAAAAATAACTCTAAAATATTTAAAGAGATTATATAATATTCAAGACAGCTAAAAGTTCAAATATTAACTAATTCACTATTAACTAAAAGTCGCTAAACCAACAAAAATACTATTAATTTTTGTTATTTTGTAAAGATACCAAATGTTAAACTTCCAAATTAACAAGTAAGATTGATTAAAACCGTAAAATAGTAAGTAAATAAAAGAGTAACACATATAAATGATGTTAAAGTGGTGGAAATATGCTCAGTAAAATATCTATGGAAAACTGACTCAACCGTGTACATATTTGACGCCATAAATTATACATTAACTTAGTATCAACTGCAAGTATTATGTTGAAGTAAAGCCAATTAATCTGGCCGTAAGATATTCTAGCATCTTACAACAAATATTTCATGACGTGGTTTCAATTACCCTAGCTACACTTTAAGCGTGTTAATCCACTCGCAGTTGCTGGTGCCGTCTAGACAGACATTGTTCTCTACCTGTTTGTCTAGGAAAATAAGAGTAACTTGAGTGAAGCTTAAAAAATGCTGTGATACAATATATTTATTACGCAGCATTGTTGTAGTACTTGTAGGTCCTGAGCAACCATTAATATGAACACTAACTAAGGTGTTGGCTCTCATGTTGCTGCTGTTGATTGATGCTGCCATTACTTATTATGCATTTCATTTGTCTACTTTTCGCAGTACTCATACGCACCATTGACGTCCCTCCACAAGCAGGCTGTCAATGCCAGCCTGTGGACAAAACTGATTAACGGAAAACGCAAAAAGTTGCCGTTTGCAAACAATGCAAACACGCCACTTTAACAATAACAATTCACATTTGTCGAACGTAGCTGTGGTTGACAGTTGTGAGGGAGTTTTATGCTGTTTATTTTATCGTATTAACGTTTACATATGATTACGAGTATGAAGCATCTAAAAACCAGTAACAAGTCACGCCCCTATTTCAACAAAATGCCACCCACATGCAACTGTCGCGTTTCCCGACACACGAGCGTGCACCCACCCACCGCATTACAAACTTTCCCATCTCACATGTTTTCCCATATTTTCATATATTTTCATTTTCAATTTTCCCATCATCGCACGTTTCGTGTAACGTTTTACACGTGAGATGGAACAACACGCTTAGTTAGATGACGTACGTATGTATGTACCATAAAGTTTTTCCAAATAAAAAGCCCTGAAAATTAATGTGCATATTTTCATGACAGGCAACAATTTGCATATCAAGTGCCTCGGGCAGACATTTTTCTAACGAATGCGAGCACATCACAAAAGGAATATTTAAGAAACATTGCCTTTGTAGGCAAAAACTTTATATAAAACAAAAAACATTCAAATATTACATTTTATTTTATTGTTTATCATCATATTCATATATTTTGATTGCTGTCTAACAAACTGAACAAGCTGAAGGGCAACTTGTAGTATAAATATTTATGGAAATATTTGTAAATAAGTCAAAACTTTTTTTATCTGTTTATAAACAGTTGAACAGTTTTGTGAATTCGTTTGGAAATAGGAAAGAGTGGATGTTGCAATTTAAGTGACAATGACTGTACAATAACATTTTGAAGTAGAGAAAGGTATAGAAATACAGAAATGGCAATGGAGAATTATACCAAATTTTAAAATTAAAAGTTCATAAAAAGTAAGTAATTCCCAACAGCGTCTTTCTTACAACTGTTTACTTGTTTGAGCAAAACAATTCAAGCGACCATTGAGGTTATATATACACATAAAGGTAAATACATATTATTAAGTTGGCTTACAACTGAAAATACATAAACCCTGCTAAAAGCCAATAACTCTCCTTTTTGTTTTATTAATGCACAAGTTTGTCATGCACACCCACATGAAATAACATACAGTCATGGGTCTAAACGCTTCTGGGCAATTAATAAATGAAAAGTAAATACCACGAAATTTGATTATAATTTTTGCTTTTGTTTATTGCTCATTTCTTTTCACACACTCTCACACCCAAACAGAGTATCCAACTGCCGCTGACTGACCGAAAAGCACAGTCCAAAAACTTGAACAAAAGTCAAAGCAGTGCTCAAAAATATTTCCATAACATAATGTTTTAAAATAAACACAATGAGAAAGGTATAAGCACTCGACTAACAGATACCCGGTAAAAAACTTGAATGTATTTGCTTTTCAGAGTAGAGTTCTTTTCTTCTGCCTGTATAGAGAGTTATTTTATGTTTCCCATTTTACAGGATATGTTCATAATATGGCCCGCAGTCATGTAAACGTTTTGTTGACTGAGTTTTGTGTTTTGAACAAAACTCGAGCTGCAACATTGGCCGAGTTGAGGCCACCGAGAAACCACTTTGCATAAAAAACTTTATATATTTGCCATACAAAAGCACCAACAATAGCAACAACAACAACAAACGAGGCAAATTGAAAAATATAAAATAACAACAAATAAGTCAAGTTGAGTTTAACAAGCAGCTAAGGAATTACAGAGTACTCCTGCCAACCACAGGAAGTTGGTCCTGTTTTGGTTCCATAATTTGATATTGCATAATTTTGGTCGTATTGTTCGCAACTGAATCAAATAACATGTTGTTTGTTTTTGCATCTACCTTAATTTGAATGTCATTGTGTTTGTGCCACGCCCACTTAAACTATATTCTTTGCTATGCATGTCAAGTATTTTATTTAAGCAATTATGCGTGGCAATAATTCTAAAATAATAGCTAAGTACATCAAGTGTGTCTTGTTCACACTTGTTTGCTTACACATACACACACAGAAATACCCTTTTGAGTGGCAGTTTGTGTGTGTGATTGTTTTACAAGTGCTTGTGTTTGTTGAGAGCCCACTACAGCGTTAGTGCTGGTAAATTAGCTATTTTGTTGACAAATTTTAAGCTTATTTTAAAGCAGTTAAGCATACTTGAGTTACAAGATTTTGTCCAACCTTACAATTCGATATCCCTCTTCAGTTTCGGCTTTTATATTAACTTAATATTTTTATATTATATGTTAAGTATATTTCAGACAACAGAACAATAAGTTCTACATTTCTCGAGAGAATTTTTAAAATAAAGATTACGGCTTGATTTGTATTAATAACTTCCTTAAATAAAAAGCAGAGTCTAAATTTATAAACAACTTTTTTAAGGAAAAACCAATCGGCACAGTTTTGGCTTTTATTTTAACTTACTATTTTTATATGTTAAGTACATTTCAGACAACAGAACAATAAGTTCTACATTTCTCGAGAGAATTTTTAAAATAAAGATTACGGCTTGATTTGTATTAATAACTTCCTTAAATAAAAAGCAGAGTCTAAATTTATAAACAACTTTTTTAAGGAAAAACCAATCGGCACAGTTTTGGCTTTTATTTTAACTTACTATTTTTATATGTTAAGTACATTTCAGACAACAGAACAATAAGTTCTACATTTCTCGAGAGAATTTTTAAAATAAAGGTTACGGCTTGATTTGTATTAATATCTCCCTTAAATAAAAAGCAGAGTCCAAATTTATAAATAACTTTTTTAAGGAAAAACCAATCGACACATTCACCAGAATGGTTTCCTTCCTAAAAACGTATGTCATTATTGTATACAGAAATTTACACTGACACAAATATCTAATTTTATTTTATATAATATGACTATAAAATAAAAATCAAATAAGATTTAATATTTTTCAAAATAAAAATAAAATTTATTATTTGTCAAATGGAATTCTCTTTAATGGATGTCATTTAGAACACCCGGCTTAAAATATGTCTAAAGAATTTTTCTAAGGACCTGCCATCACTGATAACTCGTGCATTACACGCAACTGTAAAAAAATAAAATTGCAGCAAACACAGAGCAGAAAAAAATAGAAAAAAAAAACGTTTACCACCGACAAAGTGTGTTGCTGTACTGTGGTTTGGTGGGTTGGGGTCGTGGTGCTACCAACTAGCACTGTGGTAATGTCACCGCCGCTGGCCATCTCTAACTACACAAACCGTTCACAAAACAAGAGACAAAAATGCTTTCAGGGTTCCTTTTGTGCTGTCCCTCGTCGTAGTTGTTGCTGCTGTTATCTTCGTAGAGGGACAAAGGCATCTGCTTGTAGTGTGACAATAGCATATTTTGTTTTAGTGGCAGTTTATTTAAACTAAAAAAAAAAAGGAAGAAAAAGTAACCAGCAACCGGCAGCCACTTGAACGGTCATTTCACCTTCGCAGAAAAGTATGCTACGGGAAATTGGAAAATGGCTGACGGCTGAGTATGAACTTAAAGAGTTGCTGCTTGGACTTTAAAGGCCATTGAATATTTGTGTGGGAGGGTAGACTTGCACGCGCCAAAATCAAATCATAGCTTTCCTATTCAAATGCTGGTCATTATCATGGGGCATGCAATGGACGCAACCTTAACTTGAATAAACAACAAACCAATGAAAGAAGAAGACGACGACGAAGAAGGAGCAGAGCTGAGCTGATAAACCGGCAAGTGTTCCAATGCAATTTGGTTTGGCATTGAGCACGCGTCGTGAGTCGCCTGCAAGCTTGCAGATAATTGCATTTAGACGCCATTCTTGTCATTGTCGTCTCCTGCCCACCCACCCCCTGACCACCTTTTGCCCCACTCGTTGGCGGCACGTTGCTCGCCTTGAGTGCTACCCACCGTGCACACTCCGCACTTAATCAAATTGAGCACTTGGCAAATGTCACTGAACCTTGAAAGCGAATGGGAGAAATGTGGGGTAAAAGTGTATTATTTGCCAGAGTTGTGCACAGTTGTAGCATTAGGTTCAAGAACAACACAACCAAATGAACTTGACGATTGCTAGGACATTCGCCTGGCCAACACAAACACAAGCAGGAATACACAAAAAGAAAAAAAAAGGAGTATACAACAAACAAACAAACAAATAGAACGACAACATCACGTACAATTGTCAGTGGCTAGCTAAACTAGCGCAAAGTCTGGCCAATTGCTTTGCACCAGGTGCCAATAGCATCTAATTGCAACAAATGTTTAAAAAGGAGTGTCAGCTCAGCTGCTTGATGCTGATGCTGCCACAGCTGCTGTGTCACGCGCTTTAAATTTACATTTCCTGCTGGTCAGACCATAAAATAATTTGTTTAATTCCATTAGTTCCCTGAACTACGTGCTTGGCATTAAAATTCCAAACCCAGCGCACAGCATGGCGTGCGGCATGTGGCATGTGGCATGCAGCAGTCCCTGCAACATTTGTGCCAATTAGAAGGAGTCTTGTCCAGCGCCATGGGGCGTCTTGTCAACGCCAGACGGAACGTAATGCCTCGCATCAAACTGCGTAAATCAAATGTTTTGTTTTCCTTTTTTTCAAATTTTTTTTTATTTTAGATTTCACTTTGCTATGGCGTAGTTCCTTCTTGGTAAGCATATTTATGTACAAACTATAGTGTGGTACGTATAAAATAATATATACTATATATACTATATATATATGCATACATGTAATGAATTTTTAATGCACTTTGACCTTGCACTTTGAGTGCGCTGCGTTGGCCAGCTTGTCAACTTGGAGACACTCGTTGAGGGTCAGCCAGCCATCACTGGGTGTGTCTTGACTATTACAGTCGTCAGAGACAAGTTTTATACAAAAACACATAATAATGCGCATACGCAATGTTGTGCATACCATGGTCAGGTCACCGGTGTTGTCAGCTTCAATTGATTAGCTTTAGACGGATAAATTAAGTTGAATATTGCTATTTTTAAAACTTCTGTTTCTGATTGATGTACTTTTTATTTTTTGTAATCCTAAGACTTAGCGTGGGGTCCAGTTCAGATTGCCATGCTTAAAGAAATATTTTTGGAATAAATCTACTTTATTTTGCACTTATATCAGTTCAAATGAAAATTTAAAAAGCTTTCCAAATTCTTCACAGCCAAGCTCTCTTTAAATAGGATTCTTATTGTTCTGGTAAAATATGTTGAGTCATGAATGTTATTCGAATGTATTAAATATATTTTAGAGTTCAGTTAATGATTACGCCTGGTATGTCAGAACATCAATGTAATATTATATTTATTTATAGCTTAATCTATTTTCGTCTTCAGTGTAAGTTTCGAGCTCAAAGATCTTGTTTGATATCTGAAATGGCGATTATAGTTGAGATTCAATTGATTGAAAGCGTATTTCTAATATTCTATTCTATTTATTTTCTCACCCTCATAATTTTCCAGCTACCGCTTAACAATTAAATGTAATCCTGGCATTAAAAAAAGTTTTCATTGTAGTTTTCATTTGAATATTGAATTTTATAACTTAAGCACTTAGATAACGACTTAACGTATTACTGTTCTTAGAACAAGTCGTAATTCAATTTGTGCCTCATAATTTTAATTAGCTGGATAACAGTCAACAATTCTGCGAAGTTAAATCAAATAGACATATATGGTTGCATATTTCCAGGCGTTGCCCCACTGACCTGCAGTGTGTGTAATGGTTGTGTAAGGAATAGAAATAGATATCGCGTTAAGCTTGATGGGTGAGCCAATTATTTTGTGTTAGCGGGCAGTGCCAATGAGCCACATGCAACAGCATATTGCAACACACTACATTGGCATTATCTGGGCGTTACTTTTGCCAAGAGAGGTATGAATGTTTCGCCTATATACTAACATTTTTTAAAAGCCCGTCCACGGCACACTATATGAATAATAGCAGAGCGCTGCTGACAAGCCCCGCTTCTCCAGCTATTTTCCCGGGCAACGTATGTGTGCTAACAATAAAAAATTGCTGAGTCGAAGTCATGACCAGGTCACATATTGTCTGTGTGTGTTGGCTCTGCACATTTTATCAGCTTTCACTTTTGACGTCTTTCGGGGTAACATTTTTCTTTTCCTCTATCGATTTTCCACGGGTTAAACCGTCGCCATTTTTAATAGCTTTCATTACTTGCGCTTGTCTTACCCTTCCTGCCCCCTTTCCCATTTTGCAGCTATGTGTGGGTTGATTAACAGTCGCGACGTTGTCCTTTAGACAACTTCTTCACGCCACGTCGACTCTCATTTATCATGAGTTTAATTATGAGTGTTGCGCGCACTGTGCATCACTTTTATTAATTATTAAGTACATATATCTACTCGTGGGTATAAGTACAATAAAATGTCGAGTACTTTTGGATTAAGCCAAGGCTGCCTTATGCCCTACAGGTTGCTCACTAAAAGGTTAAAAGTTGACCTTAGTCAGGTGCAAAACTACATTGAGAGCCAGCTGTTCATTTTATATTCTCTGAGACAATTCTAATGCTCAGGCCTAACCCTTTATTTTTATTGTAAATGTAATTGGCCAAGTGGCGTGCAGATAATTTAAAATAATTGGTTTGATTTTGCCATGGAATAAAAGAGCAGGATGAGATTTTAGCAGAAAATTCAAGGTATTTACTACACAATGAGCACAATTAGGAAATGGACAGTTTAATTTGAAAGCATTTTAAATGCTGAGGCTAAAACTGAAATATGAATTAACTATGGATAGTTTGCATACCAAAAATAGCTTTTAGAAACTATTGACAAACCGTTCTCGCATATATTCATTGAGTCAACTGCCGTCAGTAGTTAATAATTGAACACCATTTTCCATTTCAAGCAAGATTCAACGCATTACGCATTCGCCGCATATAACAATAAACCGATGCCTTGGCTATTAAAAGAGCAGGTACACCACGCACATTACCAACTTAACCAATACGTGTTTTCTGGCTAGAAGTAGGCTAGAAATTACCAACGACAACATGCAACTAATGGCTGCCTGGCTGGCAAGCTTGGCTTACTGACTGACGAGGTGGAGCAAAAGGCATTCATCATTAAATATTTACACTTTCATAAATGTGTGAGTGCATTTACGTTGTTAAATATTTTACGATGATTCTGGCTTTGTAGACACTCAAAGAAGACAATGCCGGCCCAACACAAAGTAAACACGAGTAAAGGTCTCAAAAAAATAAAATAAAATATTGTTGATTGTATAGCGTGAAAAGCCATGGAAGCGTGAAAATCGCTTGCAACGCACTCACTACCTGTATTTCACATTTTAACAGGTGCTCGCCATTGGCTTTTCATCATTTGGCCAAATGATTATTTTTGTTCCATTACACAAAAAGATGAAGAAAAGTTGTCTTAAATGTTAAGTAATTCGCTGAAGCATTCTGAAAAGTGCCGAAAGGTATGCGTAATTATTTTGTCCCGCAAATATTTTAAAAAATATAATCCAAATGGACGTGGGTTTGTCCTTTTTGTGGGTTGTCATTACAAGTTAAAGTTGCAAGTTCCTTGAACCAGAAATGCAAAGAAAATGCCAAAACAATACTCAAACTAAAGTAATCTTGAAATATGTAAGAAAAAGCGTACTTTAATCTTTGTAAATTCACAACGAAGCCAGTTTTCATAGTAGCTTAGTTTATACAAATACATATTAAAAGTAACACAATTACACTTAACAGAATAAATCTAAGGTTGAGAAATATGCAGTTAAGTCTTACATTTCTTAAAGCCAACTTTAAGATTTATGAATAAACATTGATTTGAGTTAATTAACGGTATATTTAAATGAAATAAATTCAAAAGAATTTCAAGCAAACTGAACTATAAATTTATTAATTTCATTAAAAGTTGCACTTAAAGAATAGAATTAAAGTCTATTATTCTACAAACTTAGAACAGAAATGCAATTGATCTCTTGAATGTATTATTGTCTCACAACTGTTTAAATTTGTTCTGGTTTCCCGCAACAACAAAATGTATATAGTATTCTATCAATATTTAGAGATCAAATCGAAATGAATTACTGTGAAAAGCATTCTGATAAATGCATATGAATTAATGGCCATTTGGCCTATTAAATGCCTGCAATCATTAAACACATTATAAGTTCCATTTGCTTGATCATAAATTTCGCACTCGCTTTGTTAAACAATTTATCATTTATAATGTGGCTATTGCAATTCATTAAACTGGCGCAATTAGTCGTAGGCCGTAACAGCATAAAACATTTTGTACAAATTCCAGTCATGTCAGTGTACAGACGAATCTAGTTGAGGCTTTCAGATACCCTGTAAACGGATTATCATATTTTACGATGTCATTGCCATTTTAGAAACTTTGAATAAACGTCCCAGACAGATAAGATAATTATTTGTGAAAGATTATGCATTTCATGCCTTTTTACTTCCATTAAATCCTTTTTATCAAATGTATAAGTACAGGGTATACAAACGAAGCAAATACAACTGTGTTATGGTTGAATAAACAGACAAAACAATTTACAGCATACACATATGTATGTACATACGTAAGGATATATAGTACTTATATAGGCTCTTCCCAGAATGTATGTGTATTGTCACATGTGCTAATTAAAATATACTCGTACATGCCACAAAACACAACATAAGAGCCGCCATTGGGGCGGAGACACCCACAATGCGTCAAATGTGGCGTATACGTAATATACAATTAAACACACATTGTGGCAGGACTTGGTCGAAAGCAAAAAGCACAGTAAAGCAGCAACAACAGCTGTGGGCCGGTGTGTATTCATGTCTGTGTGAGTTAGCCCTCACTATGAGCCTTTGTCCTTTTTCGTGTTATTCTTTCATTGACTTGTAATGAACAAGGAGCCTTTCGCTCGTGCGTTTGCCTAATTGAATGTAAGCAAAGCAATATAAAAGAGCGCTAAAAGGCAACATTAAGCAGCGGGACCAACACGTCTCATTGGCAAATTACCGCTGCGCACTGCCTACACAGACCTGGCATTAGCCTTACCCGGCACAAACCTCAACTAAACCGCACACTCCCCTTTAATTCGAATCCATCGCAAGACGTTTTCGCTGCGAAATTGCGCAATAAAATTGCATTGTCTTTATTTTTAGTTCCAATTCCATGACATGGCATATAATGTTAATGTTTGACTTTACCACACACACACACACACGCACACACAAGCACACGGGGTCATTCAGTCAGGAGAAAGTTAAATTAAAATTTCATGGCTGCTCGCATTCAGTTTGAAACCTTGTCCCCCACCTGCTCTCTATCCCTTTTAGTACCCTCAACACACGGCAGTGCTAATCAAATCAGCAACCATCCGGATCCTAGGAGGCTACGTCTGTAACTTCGCAAATCTTTACGTGCAGTTCACCGTAGTCTCCTGCTTATGGTGACACAAAAGCATTGATTGTATAGTTGTTTAACAGACTTCAATTACATGTTGCCTTGGACTTAAAACACTTTACAAAATGTTTTATAAAGACTATTCATTTTCTTGTGTGCCAGTTAAAATATTAAATAAACTAAAGTATTTATCTGAGCTAACAAGAATTTTTTAGATTACCTTGTTCCACAAATAGTTTTACAAATAATCATCACACATTTATTAATTTTAAAGACTTCCAGAATATTATTTTTATCAAAATTTCCTAATAGAGGTCGGAAAAAAAAACTCTGAATATTTAACAATATCGCTATTTGTGTTAAAAGTTACTACAATATTTTTTGTTATTTTGTAAGTAATAAAAATGTATATGTTTTACCTAATCAAATCCACGAACTTTTACTTTTAAAACCAAGCTATTTATAAATGTATAATCAATTTATAGATCAAACCATGACCAAAATAACATTTCGTATGAAAATCAGTTGAGTTTTAACAAAGTTACGAAAGTTTTAAGTCTGGTAACCCTTTGTACTGGCAACTTTATAAGTAAAATTGGTTTGTCACTTTTGTTTAGTTTTTTAATTTTTTAAGAAATTAAAAATCAAGATTTTTTTATTCTTCATTTGACAAAGTTATGCAAGATTGAAATCTGTTGTGCCTTGGGACTGACAACTTTAAATTTCTGGTCTTATTTGGCCTGATTTTTTACATAAGGAAGAAACTCCCCAAAATTGAATTTATACTAATTTGGGCACCAGGAGTTGATTAAAAGAGAAAACTCATTTTTTTTTAAAAATCCAAAGCATTTCCCCTATGTAAATTTCCAAAAATAATGAAAAGAAAAATTATTTTCCAAAAGGAACTTTAAATAAAGAAACAATAAATAGAACTAATTCATGATTGAGTTTTGACAAAATTATTACTCCTCAGAATCGAATTTAAAGTGTTTCATAGCTTGACAAACTTTACTTGAACTTCCGAATTTTCAATCAACTAATATTAATTTTTTTTCAAACTAACAGTAAATTTAAAGCAATACTTAATTAAACAAAGTAAAGTTATCAATAAAAGCAAAATTATAATCATTTCTTGGGCTTATCACGTTTAATGGACTTTCACCACAATTAGAAACAGAGTTTTTGTTAATTAATAACCAGGCCCAGAAAACTTTTTGACCACAAATTAGGCTTATCTTTTGTTAAGCGGCACACAATTCAATTGAAAGCAATTTGCGAATGGATTGAGATCAAAAGCAAGAGTCAACAAAAAAATTATTATTAATTCAAATTGAAATTCAAAACAAACTCACTCAGTTAAGGTTCAGCACCAAATTTAATTACAAATCGTTAAACAATTAAAATTTCACTCATGCATCGCGTGACAGTTCGTTTTTAATAATTTGGCAAAGCGTTGTGTTAATTATGCATTTTAAATGACACTTCAAATGTAACTCAGTTTTTAATTATTTTTAATTAGTATTATTATTATTGTTATTATTATTATTATTTTTATTATTATTATTATTGTTGTCTGTGCACTCTGAATGTATTTATTTTAATTATTTTTTTGGTTGAAGCGAAGAGAGTTTTGTCGACCTTTGTCGATAATATGCAAATGACACAACAAGTCGGCAGCGACTGATTCGAAAGTGCGGCAAGTGTGACTTGAAAACTTGAACGCAACGAGTGTTGTTGCAACGTCGGGAACGAACACAAAGTGAGCAGAGAATGAGTTGAAACTCTTTTGAACGATGACGACAGGACAACACGGACCTGCCACCTGCATGGACCTGAACCTGCGCCTGCCGCTACGTCTGCTGCGAGCTGCGTTCGTTGCGAAACTGTTTTTTCTTTCTTTCAAATTTTACTTTCCTCTCGTTCGCAACAGCAACTGACTTCCTGCGCACAAGTTCGAGTTGGAACTTGTTTAACTCGATTCAGTTCAGTTCGGTTTGTCGGGGGTCTGGGGGTGGTAAACACAACATGCGGTTGCTTAGGCAACGCTCTTTAGGACATGGCTAAAATGACGTAAGTTCTTGTGGCGGCGCCACTTGCCACTTGCCACTTGTTGGCATGTTGTTGTTGTTATTGTTCTTGACTGGAAAGTATAACATTAAGTGTTAGAAAGTATGTTGGCCCACTACAATTTGGGCTAAGAACTTGGCATCCTTTAACTTTGCTAGTTAATTGGCCAAGTTTTTGTGCATTTCAAGCAACTGTTTAGTTTCAGAAAACAAGCCAAGTAAGTAGCTGAATTTTGCTTTGAAACTTTGTCGGTATTTTTATTTTCTTTGCTAACTTTTTACTAATATACTCATATTTTATTTCTGTTTTCTCCTTCTACCTCCATCCATAACTCATATAAATAGCATTTACACGTGGCGCGCCTCAAAGTTTCAAAGACTGACTTTCCGCCGAAGGAATTGAATCGAACCAAACACAACACACGAGTGGAATCAAACTGTGTGTCCTTTTGCAACACGTTTGTCTAGTTATAGAACATGCTCGATGTCGGAAATGCGCTTTGTGGTTAGCCCCAACATTTTCGCCGGCTTGCGCAGTGTGGCCAAAACATTCCGACTTTGCTTTGCATTAATTAAACATGTTTCCCCAGCTTCACTGCAAATAGTGCAACTAGGGGACTTTGATTTGGGGAGTGAATCAATGCAATTAACCTAACGTATACATTACTATGCTAAAGTTCACTCATTATATCAAAATTCATAAGTCATTAGTGTGAGGTCAGTTGAATACAGATAAACAGCATCCTTGGCAGACACCTCTTCCAAAAGTTTCAATTACACTTCGACTGATTTCAATAAGAAAAAATATGAGCCAGAGTCTGTGTTGGGTCAAGCACCTCTACGATGTGGACTGGTATTCTATATCAGGTTACCCCGCAGCCAGTCATGTTATTAACCTCCATCCTTCAAAAAGAAGCTGTGATAAAAGACGAATTCTAACTTTTAGCCCTTCAAAACTGGAACACCCACAAATGTGAAACTTCTCAAAGGGATAAGGATATTTTAGAACACAGATCACTGTTCAATAGTTTCAGTTTGCAATGTAATTCAAGATCAAAGGAAGATTATTACACTGATCAATGGACAACAAATATAAACGCTGCTTCCGATCAAAATGTCAAGTTTTTTCTTAGCTTCCTGACAACCGGCAGGAAGAATCAATTACACATTGAGCTGCATCTCCTGTATCGGCGAGCGAGAGCAACAGATGGGACCCAGTTGAGATCACTAACCATCTCAGGTTACTCCAGACAGCACCTCAGCACCTCTACATCTTTTTTATAAGCTTAACATAGGCTGTGAGACTGTGGTGCTGGCAAGATTAAAAAAAAAAAGGCTTAAAAAATATTATCAAATTCATGTATAAGCTGAGAAGCGATGGATGAAATAAAGCTAAACAATTTCTTTTTAGATGTAGTCTGAGGAAGGAAAACGAAACAATAGGTAAAGTCCCATTTCTACAGAAATCTTTTATTCTTTCTTTCATTTGAATAGTATTTGAAAATTGCCGTAGACGGAAGCTCTTGGCAATTGAAACAAAGGCAATTTGTGTTAACAATGTTTGCATCTTGTACAAATTAAGTCGCAATTTGTATGCCAAACTCAAAGGGGAACTTATAAAACAATTTTAACACTAGAAAGACCTGAACTTAATATAACCAATGTCGCTTATAGTGTGCGAGCGGGATGTAAGTACAAAGAATACTTCCATATATCTATTTGTAGCTAAATTAGATCGAAGTTATGAGCACACAGTTATGTTTATTGAACAACTTGCAGTACTTATCCTTAAACGAGTTTATATATGTAGGACAATGAAAACTCTCTGAACCCTGAATTCTCCAAGCAAAGTTGGCCAAGAAGGGCAAAGTGTAGACCAAGCTGGCAAACCAAAACCGAGCAACAACAATGGCAACATGAGATTGATTGATTTAAGCCTGAATTTAATTCTGCTTAGGATTACATCTGAAGACTATTCGGGACTGAATACAAAAATTTGTGGGATTGAAATTATTAAGCCAGAACTCAATACTATTGGGGATTGCATTTTTTAAGGCTTTATTTAAAAATATTTGGGATAACATTTTTTAGTCTTAAGCCTGGATTTAAGATACAACGGGATTCAATTTATTATGTTAAAATTTAAGAATATCGGAATTGATTTATTTTAGCCTGAATTTAAGAATATCGGGATTGATTTATTTAAGAATGAATTTAAAAGTAATCAGGATGGATTTATTTAAGCCTGAATTTAAAAATATCGGGATTGATTTATTGAAGCCTGAATTTAAGAATATCGGGATTGAGTTATTTAAGCCTGAATTTAAGAATATCGAGATTGATTTATTTAAGCCTGAATTTAAGAGTAATCGGGATTGATTTTAAATCCTGAATTTCTTTTTCTTTTTCTTGTAAAATTAAACAGGTTGTTTATCATAAAACTAATGAAGTTAAAATTTAACTAAAACTGATAGAATGATAAACGCCAAAGATACATGATTTTAGGCACTTTTGGCACTTTTATTTGTGATCCGACTACCTCCTATATAGCCCCCACTTAATTGGCAGCACTGCACAGTTTATTTTATAGATATGATCAAAAAATATCTTTCTAGGGTTAAATTATTCACATATTGCCGAAATAGGCAAATAGGCTACGCGCCGCTAAGCCAGAAGTCAAAAGTGAACTGCGCACGCGTTCGTTCCTCATTTGGGATGCACTGCAGGTGAGCTGTGACGACAATACTCCGATATCATGTGGTGAATGCGACCAAATTGACGTAAAGTACCGACTGGCGTTGAACTGGGCGTGCGAACCACGTTGTGGACATGTTGTGCATGGCAACTTATGCGAATCTATGACAAATTATGATGGGTAAATAGAGCTTCGTGTATGGGCTGTCAATGAGGCACCGTTGGGTGCTTACGTGCACTTTGGTTCGTCAGCCATGCCGGAAGATCAGCTATGACAATCTCAGCCCTACGACTAAACCGGAGTAGGTGACGCGAGTCTCAGCCTGAGACTCTCAGGAAGTTATTTTGCTGTTGTTGTCATTGAAATCGTATTGTTTTTGTTGTTGTCGAGTTCAGCGTCCAGTTTTTGCACTTGAAACCCAAATTGCGCACTTCCCAAAATAACTGCGCACACGATTTGGGCGGGCATCAGGTTAATTTAGGGGGGACAGCTGTTGTGTATTTTTAGGGTTGCTGCTTGCTTACAAGCAAAAGTACCGCTACACGCTCACAACAAGTGCGCAAGTGGGCCGTCGCAACCCAACCCCATGATGTCATCTCATTTTCAGATGCGTCGTATTAACTGTTTCAAGTTGTATGCCGAAAATACACGCCCGAACTGATCTTTAAACACCCGCTCCAAATGATATACTCTACTGGAATTCAGACGTCAAGCCGCTTATTACATGAAAAAAAAAATAACTTATATAAAAAGAGCGCAGTGAACTTGCTACTGACAAAGCTTTTAAGGAGTAAAACAATAAATAATACCAAAAAACATGTTTTCCCATGAGCTTTAATAAATTCTCTTAAATTTCAATACAAGCTTGGGTTAAGCAGCTATATTGTTAAACTTTTTTGTAATAATTGTTAAATATTCTAAGCTCACACTTCCTATCGGACCAAGTTTTCTAAGAACTTCCAATTTTTTTTTGCAATGTTTTGTAGATATTAATATTGTCAGGAAATTTGTCTCTCTATCAAAAGAAAGAAATTCGTTGTTACTTCCGCTTACATATTTCTACATGCATAAGGCAAAACATTTGAAATCATTTTTGTTAAGTTTATAAGTTCTGAGAGCAAGTGTCTAGCCATTTCATTATTCAATACAAACTAGTTGACAAAATTATAATATATTCACTGCATCAGAAAAGATTTGTCTGATATCCGTTGAAAAAATTGTGATATGCTTGGAAAATGAAATAGAAAGCATGCAACCACAATACGATATGGTACTCGTCAGTCAGTTGTGCTAAACGGATTTGTCCAGAAGCATCATGATAATGTACTTTTTGGTATTTATACTATTGATAAACTGCACTCCCGAAGTCAAAAGCAGAAGGTATAATTTTCGTATAACGACAAGGACGAACCCAGCTATTCGGACATGGCGGCCTTTGTCCAAACATGATATGGGAGGTTGGCTTGTGAGTATCATAAATGGAAATGGTGATTTTGCCTGTTGTGGAGCATACGTAGCGCCACTTATTGTACTTACATCAGCCAACTGCATGCAGACATATCGGGATAATCTAAATGGAGCCTCCGTTCAAGGCATTTCCATGCTAAATGAGGAGGATAATTTCTCAACTATTGAAACTGTTTATACGCCTGGATGTTTCAGGGAGCAAAAAAATTTTATGGATATCGCCGCGGTTATACTGAGACGTCCCATCAAGGGTAGAAAGGCCGAGTTTATTAAGCTTTGCGATACGAATATCACTGATAATATGGCTATGACCTCTTTTGGTTGGGGCTACAGCAGTTTCTCATTACAAAATCCATCCACAAATCCAAGGAACTTCACAGTGCCCGTTCAAAATATAAATCAATGCAAAGAACAATGGGCAAAATATAAGCGAATTACAATTTCAGATTCTGTCTTCTGTGTCTCACATTCCACGCAAGATCGTCGCAAATGTGTTTACGATCCCGGCTGCCCATTGGTGTGGAATAACGAACTCTGCGGAATCGCCTCAATTGACTCAACTTGTATCGATCCAAGGAAGCCTGGAATTTATACAAACATTAACCACGTCAAAGAATTTGTTTTGCGCATTCAAGATAAGATTGGATCGGGATTATTGTTCTAATATTTATAAACATACATAAATTTAATAAAGAATATGTTATAATTAAAAAAGTAGTAGTAGTAGAAGTAGTAATAGTAGTAGTAGTAGTAGACATACATAAATTTAATAAAGAATATGTTATTATTAAAAAAGTAGTAGTAGTAGTAGTAGTAGAAGGGGTATGAGTAGGGTATTAGTAGTAGTAGTAGTTGAAGGGGTATGAGTAGGGTATTAGTAGGGTGTGAGTGGGGTATGAGCAGGGTATGAATAGGGAATGAGTAGGGTATTAGTTGTAGTATTAAAAAATACAGTATTCAAAAGTCGAGTCATGCATTACCATCTGTATACTATCCTCTATGTTGCTTAGATGAAAAAAACATCGAGACCTTATTTCACACTTCCTCTGATATAATATTTACATTTATAAAAGTTTACAGATTATAGAAATTGTGATGAGGAGAATCCAAATTAAATCGGTAAATCACAAGCAATTTGTGAAGCTAATTTAAGTAAATGCGAATCTAATACGAATAAGCTCCACCTTATCGGCAAGTGGGAAATGTAAGATGACTGTAGGTTTTCTGTTTAGTTCTAGTTACAAAATAGACGAAATGGGAAAACGATTGCCTATGCTCTTACTGCTCCTAATTTGGATACCGTCAGCTTGGAACAAATTATACCCTGGTTCGATTACAAAAAAAACGAAAATTCCAAATCGGCAATGGGGCGGAATGCAATCCAACACGGGATCGAATATGGGAGGATGGCTGATACGGATCACCAATGCTGATGGAGGATTTGCTTGCTGTGGTGCATACTATTCACCACTTTTGGTTATCACATCAGCCAATTGTATGGAACCCTTTCGAAATAATCTTGCCGGCACAACTGCAGATGGTACCGCTCTAACGGAAGATGAGGATGATAACTATTCCGAAATAGATATTGTATACGTACCAGATGAATTTGTAGCTGGCCAGACTAACATGGATATAGCTTTGGTTAAGTTGCGAAAACCCATCAAAGGCAGATTGACGGAATTCATTAAACTGTGCAGCACCCTTCCCGAAAGCGGTGTCTTCTATAATGCCTTTGCCTGGGGTTACAGCAGCTATGTTGTACAAAAACCCTCATCAAATCCGAAGACTGGGGTTGTGCCCTTCCACGACAAGGTCGACTGTGAAAAAAAATTTGGGTCAGGATTTCTATCGGACACAGTTCTGTGCGTAACCCATCCCAAGGATCGTTGTGATTGCCTCTACGACGACGGCTCTCCGATAACTTACAAAAATGAGCTCTGCGGCATCGCATCCATTGGTTCCACATGCCAGAACACCTCCAAGCCTGGCATCTACACGAACATCTTAAAGGTCAAATCGTATATACTTCGAATTGAAAAGGGTGTTAAAACTGGTGCCTTGTCATGACTCAAGAGGCACATACGCGAAAATTCATAGCAAAGAGAAAAAGTTATTGGAATATGAACGGAATGTATAATTGCATTATGATTCAATAATAAATATATAACAATTATTTTAGAATCTCTTGTTCTTTCTATTTAATATTATATAATCAAAAAAGTAGCAAAAAAAAGGGCGTAAAATTTAGTTTTAAGACAATTGGAAATGGACCGATTCGGATTAAGATACTTGCTAAATGATAGATGATAGAATCCACGAAAATTCTAAAGAGAAATGAGTTTTTCAAATAGTCCATTCAAACATGAAGACCAGGTTGAACAACGTTTCAAAATGGTGGCGCCATCTTTTGTTTGTAAGCGCTGTCTCTTCAATTGATGACTTTTAAAACTAGATTTTTTATCAAACAACCCAGCACTAGAGGTGGGAGAACTATCGATAGTTGGGCCAGCACTAGCTCGAATTTGTGCCTACAATTTCTGAGCAAAAAGATCAAATAAATCAACTTTGCGGCGAAGATCCCGAGCCTGCTTGCTACAAAGGACCATCATGGCACAATTGAAGAAGCTCCACATGGCCAGCAGGCTGGAGGATCTGGAGAAATTTACCACAATTCCAGACACACGTCAGAAGAGCATGAAAATGTAAGTGGACACCACACCCGCTTGTCGGCGGTGTGGTACCTGCATCTGAAAGCAGACCTTAATGCTGAGCAACCAAAAATATGATTACTTTCAGGTTACTCAACGTCGCAAGAAAACTGTTCCTGACCGCTGAAGATTACCGTTTAAAAGGAGATCAAGAGTTGGCTTACATTACTTATATGAAGTATTTCAACATGCTCTCTATTATACGTAAGAAATCAGATTATGTACAACACAAGGCGACGGTGCGAGATGTGCTTGGTGACTCCGAATCAAATCGTCGTATTATGGACACGTTGGAGCTGCTAAGCGATTCCTTAAGCAAGCGTTATGAGGTGCTGCTGCCTGTAAACGCAAACACAAATGCAGCCTTAATTAAGACGCCAGTAGAACCAGTTAACAATAAAAGCTGTGTGGAGCCAGCTGAAGCATATGCCACACTAGGTGTTATTAGCTGTGAGGAACTGTTCCAGCGAATGCAACAGAAATCCGTGCTCATCATGGACTGTCGCAGCACCAGTGACTATGAAAAATCACATTTGACCTACTATTGTGCATTTAATGTGCCCGAAGAGCTGATAACTCCAGGGTAAGTCAAAGAGTAGCTCGCTGACCAGAATTGTAATCATTCAAATCTTTTGATCTTGCAGCATGTCCGCGGGCAGATTGCAGGCACGCCTGAGCAGTAGCGCTAAGGCTTCATGGGCCTCTCGTTCTGTCAAGGAGTCAGTGGTGCTAATGGACTGGAACAGCAAGGATGCGCAAGCTGCAGAAACCACAGCTATTTCCACATTGCTGGATATACTGAAAAATGTACGTTATTAGCTTTAACTTTGTATGTACAAATAATAACATTCACAAACCTCCTTTTTTTCAGTGGGATCCGGATGTGATTTATCGTTCTCCCATACAAATACTGGAGGGGGGCTATCAGCACTTTATCATGATGTATCCAACACACTGCACCAATCCCAATGTACAACGGCCGCAACAGAACAACAATATCATCGATATGATCGACGACATTGAATATCCATCTATCAATGATATCACGATGAAAGAGGATATTCTAAATGCCGACGGTTCCAAGGAGAAGCAACGACCCAGTATCAACCGCGCTAATAAACCGACTACATTGCGCATCAATGAGGCAATCCAACAAAATCACCACTTCCAGGAACCAGAAATAAGTCCAATTAATGAGATAATGCGTCATCAGGCCGAGCTGCTAAAGCGGGCACAGTATAATGATATGCTTCTGGATAAGGCATCTCAGAAATGGCGGAGTCTTCAAGCCGAGGGCGCAACACTCAGCACCGGAGAGCAGGAGTCCTTTTACAACCTACTTCAGCTAGAGTCTAAAGCTGAAGATTACGTGAGTACGCGGTAGCTTGAATAAAATAATCAATTCAAAAAACGTTTTGTCCATTCGCTTTCAGAAAAATGAAAATAACCGTCTGCTCGATAAGCTAAATCGATACAAGGAAGAACAGCCCAAGCAACAACTACAAAATGATGTCGAGACCACCAGACATATTGAATCCATGATCCAGGAGCGTCAAAAGCTCGACGAGCAACATGAACGCGAACGTCTCGAGCGTGAGCGTCAACTGGCCATTGCCCGCGAAGCGAAGCGCCATTACAAGCCACCAACTGAGCCAGCAGCGACACCAACAGTCACAACCGGTGATGAATCACCACCCAGTCCAATCGATGAGATACAGCAGTCGATTCCCTTTGACCAGGCAGCAATTAACTCTCGACCTCTCTACGATCGTACTACAAAACCTCGAAATGAAAGAATAAGAACTGAGGAGACAACAACACAACGAGTCCGAGATTTTTCGCCTGTTATAGGTCAAAATGTGGTGAGTGGGTCGCTTAGGCCTATAAATAGATTTGTGCAAATCAATACCTTGGGTTTGCCACGTCACGTTTTGCGGTCGTGGGTTGCACATTTGTTTGCCATAATACGGGTCAGTCGCGCACTGTCCGAACTCAAAGCATGTTTGAGCTGAAACAACGTACAATTTCAAGTGTTTTAGTGCAACAAATGCCACAAATGCCAATTTCTTGGGTGCCGGGTATTAAACTTCAATCGCCGCCTCCATTTAACATTTACATCTCCATCTTTCCACTCAGACGGGTAATTTACCCAAGAAAACTAACCATATTGATAACTTAAATTGAATTCCCACGGAATTAATTACTTTGCAGGGACGGGGTCTAACTGGTCTTAAGAATCTGGGCAACACATGTTACATGAATAGCATACTCCAGTGCCTGAGTAATACGCCCCAATTAATGGAATTTTGTGTAACGGACAAATATAAGAGCCATATAAGTCGCCAAAATAAAACCAATGGTCAGGTAATCGAAGAAGTTGCCGCACTTGTCAAAGAACTGTGGAATGGTCAATACAAGTGCGTGGCCAGCCGGGATTTGCGTGTAAGTAATTAAATTTCAACTTTAAATTGGCATAATTGGATAATTTTAATAATCGTTTTTACAGTACGTTGTGGGACAGTACCAGAAGATATTTCGTGGCGTTGATCAACAAGACTCTCATGAGTTTCTCACCATACTAATGGATTGGCTACATTCCGATTTGCAAACACTAACTGTGTCACCTAAGCAGGAGATTAAAAGACCCTCCGAGAAAGCCTGGCTAGAGTTTACCAAGTCCCAGGAAAGTGTCATATTGCATTTATTTTATGGACAAATCAAAAGCACTGTAAAGTGCGTCACCTGCAACATGGAGTCCGCAACATATGAGTGCTTTTCAAATCTCAGCATGGAACTGCCGCCCAATTCAAATTTCTGTCATTTGAGTCAGTGCATGGACATGTATTTTAGTGGGGAGAAAATCAACGGCTGGAATTGTCCCAATTGCAAAACGAAACGTAATGCAATAAAGAAATTAGACATTTCCAAATTACCTCCAGTATTGGTGGTGCACCTAAAACGGTAAGATAATAAGTTCAGCTATTCAATATCTTTTGTTAATCTTTATTTTTGTTTTTGATTTTAGCTTCTACGCAGATCCGAGTAATACAGGATCCTACATTAAGAAACAAAACTATTTGGATTTTCCGTTGGAAAACCTGGATATGAAATCGTATATTACACGTGCCGAATCGCGTACCCATACACCTAAAACATATCAACTGTATGCGGTATCCAATCACTACGGCACCATGGAAGGTGGCCATTATACGGCATTCTGCAAGAGCGCTAATTACGGGCGCTGGTATAAATACGACGATCAAATTGTCTCAACGCTGGATTCGTCGAGTGTCGTCTCAAGCGCAGCTTATATATTATTTTATACTTGGCTCCCGCCTAAGAATCTGACAGCATAATAGTTTAAAATCAAACTAAGGGAAACTCTTTTTTTTTCTTTATTTTTTTTTGTTCATTTGATTTTTATCTTGTCGGTATTCATTCATCAAAATTTCAGCGCATTTACATTGTATGTATAGCTCTTGAGCTCTAGTCGCTTTACCAATTTACTGCAAACTGTTGCCTATTTTGATTAATGCTTGTTTGTTGTTGTTCACTTTTAGACCTGTATGTATAAATAATTTAAAAGAAAAAAACATTACCATTACCGGTTAAGTTATGGATTTTATATATATAAAAGTTAAAGGTATAACTCAAGTATTTGAGTTATTTGAACGTGTTGAATATGTGAAAACTAAAGTGCATTACAAGTATAACGAGAGAGCGAAATAATATAGTTTATTATATTTTACAAGCATATTTAAAAACCAAATAAACGAAATTCAATTTCTACATTTGATTGTATCACTTCTGTTCTTTTTAATTGGCCGCTTCATATATCGTTCGATAACTACAATAATTATCGAGGTAAACTGAAAGTGCTGCCACGTTTCAAAAAGCTGGCGCCGTCTTTTGCTTATTAGCGCCGCCAGGTGTTATGTTGTTTACTTTTAGAACTAGATTCTTACTGAAGTCTGGCAATGAGCAATTCAGTAATAAACTCCACGTAGTAGAATTTTTTAAATCGGCGGATTTTACACGTTTATATGCAATGTCGGGTGTCTAAGTAATATATTTTAGTTGTATAAGTAAAAAGTGCATAGGAATAACACACCAGAAGCCATGAACATACCAGAACAAAGCCGCTTTGCGATCTACGCATTTGGCATATTTTTCGCTTACTTTTTGTACGGAATCGTCCAGGAGAAGCTTACGCGGGGCCGGTATGGAGATCAGGTGCAACCCGATGGCAATGTAGGCGAACGTTATACATATACGCTGGCCCTAGTGTGGGTACAGTGTCTCTGCAATTATCTCTTTGCCAAAGGTGAGATAACTTCTGCTGGATCCTGTGAGTCTGACATATGTTACGCCCACTTGTTTGCTTTTAGGCATGCTGGCGGTCAAACCACAAAAGGAGGACACTACACGCACAGGGTATTATGCGGCGAGCTCGCTGACATATCTCTTAGCCATGGTTTCAACGAATATGGCGCTACGTTGGGTGCCTTATCCAACCGCCGTTGTAGGCAAATCCGCCAAGCCCATTCCAGTGATGATACTGGGTGTGCTGATTGGACGCAAGTCTTATAGCTGGACGCGTTATGCCTGCGTTCTCACCATTGTTCTTGGGGTTATTCTGTTCATGTTTAAAGAGAGCAAGGTGTCCAATTTACCCGCCGAGACGACAGGTCTTGGCGAGCTGTTGCTCTTCTTGAGCTTATCCATGGATGGCTTGACTGGCGCTGTTCAGGAGCGTATGCGTGCTGCCAGTGCACCGTCCGGTCAGCAAATGATGCTGTCCATGAATTACTGGAGCACGTTAATGCTCGGTGTTGCAATGATTGTGACAGGTGAATAATAGCACTTAATGTATACCTGAATCATCTAATAACCCCTTTTCCTTTCTTCTAGGCGAAGGAATGGCGTTTATACAGTTTGCAATTCGGCATTCGGAAGTGTGGTTGCATCTGTCCATGATTTCGCTTTGCGGTGCTTTGGGACAGCTCTTCATATTCCTGATGGTTGCGAATTTTGGACCTTTGGCCTGCTCTGTAGTCACTACTACCCGAAAATTCTTCACAGTTCTCTGTTCTGTGCTGTTCTTTGGAAATGTGCTAATTCCTCGGCAATGGTTCGGCGCTTTCTTAGTCTTTGCAGCACTCTTTATAGATATGCTGTATGGAAAGAATCAGCCCTCGGCAGCGAATAAGAAACCGCCCGTCGAAGGCAAGCTTAAGGAAGAGCAAAAGAAACTGACTTCATAGAATTTATTATTTGTCACATTTGTAAATGTAATACAAATATTTTATAGTTTAATTTAGTTTGTGCTGTAAGTCGTACAAAAGCTTACTATTGTATATTTAAGTACAACATTTGCATTCGATTTTGATCTAAAAATAATTGTAATTATAAAAAGATTAGTTTAGAGTAGACAACATAAAATTTGTTTTTAATCTTAAATCAGGGAATGAAACCGGAAACATTAACCGAAATTAACCGTTTCAAATGAAGTACCGGAACCGAAATTTGTTTCGGTTTCATTCCCTGTTTTAAATTGAAGCGAAACAATTCACCGATTTCGTGGGGCGCCACCTATGGCTTAGTTTTCAAAGTAGATTTTAACGGGAAAATAGATGAGCTGGCAACACTGGTATGCGTGTGTTAACGAATTTTCGCAATGCACAGTTAGCGTTAAACGCTCGCGGTTTGGATTTTTATTATTTTTGAAGCCGTCTTTAAATTTAAATTGTGTGCTAAACTATAAAATTGTGTTCGTTAAAGTACCAGTTACGCGCGTGGCAACTGCTCAAAAAGGACTTGAAAGCAATTTAACACCACGCATAAGAAACGAATTGCAAACAAGTGTAAAATTTATAGATTAATGCAATTCAACTTAAAAAATGTGTGTCAAAAGTGGTGAATAAGTGATTTTAAAAGTGTCATCAGTGCAAATACTACACAATTTCCGAAAGACCACAAATACTATATTTTCCTATTCGGTAAGTTGTTGTTGTTTTTAGTGCTACCAGCTGTTTGCTTGTGTGTACTGCAAGGGTCGCGGCAACTGTGCGTGTGTGTATGTGTTTGTGTCCGTGCGAGATTAATTTTAGCAGCAAAATAAATGGAAAGTGATTGGCAGAAGCGATAGCAACAGCAAGCATTATTTAAAAATAATCATTTATTTGTGACGCTTCTCATTTTTTAAAAGCAGGATCTGAGACATAGTCTGCCAAAGCAAATGACAGAATTGTTGGCACCCTCACAACACTGACAAACACACACACACACACACACATTTTGAGAGAGAGAAGCACACGTGAGATGCGTTCTCTCGCTCTCGCCAAGCAATGATGGTGGTTGTTACCGTTAACATTTTGCCGGTTGCCATTGTTGTTATGTGTGACGTAAACTTATTCTAGCCGTTTCCCCAAAAACTTTCAGCATTGCATTATGTAAATCACTCAATATTTTTCCACGTTTACTTTAATGAATAAGCCTATATAATTTTAGAACTGATTTATGCTAAAACGTCGCTGTCTGTTTGTTCCACAGATAGCGAGAATAGCATTTGTTGGGCCCTCTTATCAGGCAACAATAAAATATATACATACATATGAATCCAAAAACATAACAAAGAATCATTCTCGTCACTCCACACACAATCATATTTGTGAATATACATATGTATGTAAGAATGGTTTTTCACGCTGATAATTACGAATGAATAATAAAAGGAAAGAAAAAAAACAATAATTAGCAATGCCAATCGTTCGATTTTACATGCAACTAAACTTGTCTGGCGAATCGCTAACGAAACTCAATGTTGACATTGATAATTCTTAATGTTTTTGTAAATTAAAGAAACACAGCCTCATCGGAAGGCAATAAACTTTGAAATATTTGTTATCATTGTTTTGGAAATGTGATAAAAAAAAGAAGCTGAATTCACAAATCGTCGTGTATGATTATATCTTAGGATTTTTGGTCGAGCATTCAACAAGTTGCCTCAAATCTCAGGTATAGATGATTTTTGGGATGTGTCATTGCTTAAAATCTTCACGTGCTTCAAGATGTCTTTTTCTATGGTTCAATTGAGGCCAACATACGCTTTTGACATTTACAGAACGGAATAACAGTGAAGCTCCCTAAAGTGATCAACTAGCAAAACCTAAGGATATGCCTAGAAATGCTAAAGGAAGCAATTAAATGCCTTCGATTTTACAACAATTGTGGTCAATTATTACTAGCAAATAGATCACAATTTCTTAAAATTTGTATAATCTATTAAAAATAATTGAAATATTTCAGAAATTTAAAATCAAAATTGAGTTCGTTTGAAGAACAATTTGGATATTTTTGTACAAACATTGGTTAATTGTAATTTCTTTGTCTCTTTATTAGAGCATTCACTGTACATATACAATGAGAATTGTGGGGCATTCAAATATCGAGCGGTTGTTTTACTATTTATAAACACAAGTCTAGTATTTTTCATATTTCACTTTTTGTGTGCCCAACTGTCTGCCCGATGTGCTTTGTACATTTGTTTTTCGGATTTCTTTTGATTTCATTTTCCACTATCAACGGCATCATCGCTCACCATTTTCACTGCTCACCCACACCAATGATGTCATCCAAGAGTCGGTCACATGTTTGGATTTATGCCCAAAAAAAATAAATCCGTTTCGTGTCCGCAAAGATTTTAGCTTTTAACGAAAATTCGAATGTCCAATAGCGCAAAGTAGATTTCAAGTCTTTTGTTTATATTGGGATATTAATGTTATTGTTGAATGATGGGAGTATCGCGAATACATCTGCAATATATCAAATATTATATTTTTATTTAGATAAGATTTTCATTTACTTAGGCTTGAAAAAGTGCTTAACTCACAACTGCTGATAAAGGAGTCCATTGGAACTATTCAACTTTCACTGTGGAGTATCCTGCATTTTGTATATTATTTGATCATCGTTTTGCGTGAAACAACCCTTAGTTAAAAATGTATTGTTGTATATATTAATCATTGAAAATTAGTCATACCCTCTCAACTGGGCCAATATTACTTACCCTTATTATAATAAAAATATTGCAACTTTTATTCATGTGGGTATTAAGGGTATAACAAAGTTGTGCAACTATGATAAACAGAAAGACGTCTTCCGAGCTTTAAGGGAAATTAGTACAGTAATATAGATCTCATATTCATTTAAATTTTAAAAAGACAAAGTCATATACTTAGTTTGGTTTCGGATCGTTACATATAAATCCACCAATTCTATAAACTTTTCTTACCCTATTTTATTTGAAATTCAGAAAGGTTTGTTTTCAGTGCATGTGGACTTGAAACCTGCCTTATAAAAAGCGCTGCACGCGCCTTTAAAATTTAGTTTAAAACGCTTTCGAGATGTATAAAGAAGTGGGTCTACTTTTGCTCCTAGCACTACTTGGTAAATATATAAAGAAGTTATTTAGAGGACGTGGAAGCTAATCTTTTGTATAGAGTTTTCTGGTCAAGTTAACGCCGAATGTCGTATGAATAATGAATATATTCATAAATCTCATGGTACATTCACCAATTACGATGTTCATGGCAAGTTACATCTGCAGCGATTCAATTATGTTGATGAGGGAGTAATTCTGAATATTTTCTGTCAAGAAAATGCTAAAATAGTATCTCACTATGTTGGGTGCCGGCGTCGCAGTTTAAAACCTGTGGATCCGGTGCCATGCAGAAAGTCAATTGAAGCCAAAGTTCTTGTGGCAGATCCAGATCATTTCTGCCTGGCAACCATGTACCGTATTGGAATTGAAATTAAAAATGAATTTTTCGAGTTGTATCGCGCATGCTACGATAAAGGCAATGTCCGATCATATTTTTCGGATGCTACAATCTATTGGAAACCTATTCGTGAGTAGGAATTGAATAAAAGATTGAATAAGTTAATTTTTTGAATTATCATTTCTAGATCCAAAATTAGATAAACGTCCCTTTTTCTCAACTGATCAACTCATCACACCAGCTCAGGCTGCCTCATTTCAATCCAAAAATATTTACACCGCTTTTGGTAAGATCTATGGTAATAAACAGAATTACATTAGGAAAAATAACGCTGGTGTAGCTGAATTAGTGATTAATCGTGGACATCTGACTGCATCTTCTGACATGCTATTTAATGATCAAATGATGAGCACCTTTAAGTATTTAAATGTCGTACCTCAGTTCGAGAGCATCAATAGTGGCAACTGGTTAAAAATTGAACACTGGGTTGGCAATAATATACCTCAAAGGTCGATGGTGAAAGTTCGAACTGGTGCTTTGGGAGTACTAAGTCTTCTGGATTTCAAGCAGAAACGAACCATGCAACCAGCTTACCTCATTCCCAATACAAAACAGAATCCTGTGCCTGAGTGGATGTACAAAATAGTGCGAAATGCGAATAATCAACTAATTCATGTATTTCTCACATACAATAACATCTTTAATCCAAAGAAACCGGCTGCTCACAGTTGCTGCAAAACAGTCCCATGCCCATTAAAACTGGAAGATTCTGCCAGACTCGGCTTCAGCTATTGCTGTGATCCTGAAAAATTTGTTCAATGCTTACCACATAAATAATATTTATAAAATATACTTAATACTTATATAATCAAAGCAATAATAAACAAATTATCCAACACAGTTTTAGTAACTTTTTCTCCGACACTGATTAGTTTAATAAAAGCAATAAGCTTAGGTATAATGAAAAACTCTTTATTTTCCATAATTTTTCATACAGCTTGTAGCTGAAAAGTAAATTTCAGAATCAGTTCGGACTGCCTGCACCTCAAAAAATGTAATTCCTTTTTAATATTTAATACATTTTATGGTTGGATTGGGTTATAGCTGTGTTTGACGTCAGTAAACTTAACAGTAGCGGGTTTGCTTGTGGCATGCATCAAATTGATGTTTTTTAGGATGTGTTGAATAAATAAATAAATTATTTTGGCAACTTTGAAGAAATCTTGTATTCCAAAAAATGAAATACATTTCAAAAAAGTGTTTTAGCAAACGCCACGAAGTGCGAGGAGCATAGCTAGAAGACATTTTGTTTTTGTGTCTATAAACATAAACAATAATAATAATTCTCTACTTATTTCTTTTTCTCTAGCTCCCTCTATTTCTCTCTCTCTCTCTCTCCTTAGTTCTCTCTCTGTCTTGTCTGCATGCACCTTGTGAATTAAAATTGCACATGTATGCACTCACGTTCCTTACATGAGAGAGTGATTTCGTGTTTGGGAATTTATTCTCACTTAATGCTCTCTCTTTGCAATTGCATTGTTTTTGAACTTTTGTTATTAATTTGTTCTTCCTTGATTGTCTGTCTACCACTTGGGCTCTCTTTTTTCAACACTCTCACTCAGACTCTCTCCTCTCCATCTGTCAATTGGTGCTCGATGTTTTGTTTCGTTTTCAGTTGTCGCTTCGGGTTTGGTTTATTTTGGTGCTGCATTCTTTTTACACACATCTCTTTTCAGATACAACTGTTTTTTCAAAATACGAAATTTATCTTGTTTTAAAAATTCTAGAATTGATCAAACCTGTTCTCAAGAAAACCGACAAAATATGCAACTTCAAATCAAAATAATTTTAAGCTTTTTTTAACAATTGCCGTAGGAGAAATATATTTAACAATTATGGTTACAAATGCAACATATTCTAACGAAAAAAGTATTCCGAATAATGCTATTCTTATAAGTGGTTTCCAAGTAATACTATTAATTTAAAGTCAACTCTTTTAGCATTAAACTAATTTCCCATTTGAAAACAAATTACTCATACGCCGCATGTGGCCAGCGAAACAGCTGACAGATACTATGTTGTTGTTATTTTTTAAAGCTTCCATCAATCAGCAGTTTTATTTTAAATCTCAAAGCACAGCAACGCTCTTTCTCTTTTTAAACGTTTAGCAAGATATTTGTGTTTGTTTTGCATAAAGCATTAAATTTGCATATGTGTTTGCTCACACTTCCTCACTCTCTCACGCGAGAGAGAGCTACCTTGCTTTTGGCAAGTGCATGCAACACTCTCTTCTCTCTCATTGGATGCTAATGCATGTTGTATTGGTTTTGTGCAATTTGTTTTCATTTCCACAAGTAAATGAACCCCAACTATGGCACGCTTTTGCCCACACTCTCTGTGTGCCTTTTCTTTGTTGTTTATCCGTTTACCACTCTGGCTCTCTCTCTCTCTCTCTTTTTCCAACACACTCTCACTCACTCTCTTTGCTCTCTGTCTGCCAATTAGTGCTCGAAGTTGCGAGCTATGTCGACTGCATTTGGCTTGTGACTCGTTTAGTTTTCGTTGTCGCTTTGGCTTTCGGTTTATTTTGGTGCTGCATTCTTTTTTGGCCGCATTTTCGGCTTTTTTCGATGTTATTTTCGTTGTAGTTGTTGTGTTTATTACTGGCCATGTGAATTGCAGAGTGCAGCTGCTCAGTTGCATAAAACAACATCACGAAATCGCATTTGAAACTCGCCAGCGACTGCCTCAATTTTCAATGTTTATTTATCTCGATGACAACAATAAAAATCAATAAAAAAATATATTTTTGATTAATTTATTTGCTGGTGTAAATAAATTTAAAGTAAACTACATACACATACATATAAATAAATTATTATTGATGTGCTTAATTCATTTGTTTGTTTGTGCGTGTTATGCAAACGTTTCGAATTGAAAATGAAACGAATTCGAATTCGTCTCGAAAGTGAGCAACAACAAAAAGAAAATGAAAAGGAAAATAACGTCAAAGAGCGTGTAAAGGTGGCGAAAAGTGCTTAGAGTAAAACAAAAATATTGTCTTTGTTTGTTTTTTTAGATAAACATAAATGTTGAGTGCTAAAAATAAGTAACAGCAACAAGAAATAATTTTATGTGCTCATATAAATTGAGTCTAATTAAATGCTAAATATAAAATTGTAAACATTTTTATTGAGAACTATATAATACTATAATTCAGAATAAGTGGTTAATATCGCTAATTAAATTAGGTAATTAAATCAACTTAAGTTTGTACAATACTCTTAAATTAGTTGATATACCCTTAAATTGCTATCTGTTTACGTGTCAATCAATCAACTATTCATTCAACTATTAATAAATAATAATAATTAATTATTTTCGATAACGATTCATAGTAATATGTCGATTGACAAAAGCTTTAAAATTCCTTGCAATGTTCATATTCTATTTTCGTGCCAAACATTTCACCAGCTCAAGTTAAAATTATGACATATTAGTCACTAACTAAATTAGGCCTCATACAATGTGAGCAAAAATAATTAAAATAAATGTTTATAGCTCATCGATGACGCTGCAAAAATATTTTCAACAATGTTTTTTAATTAAAATTCTTACAGAGTTTAAATTGTTTTAAATGCTTCGCAGAAAAAAGAAATGTAGCAAAATTTCGAGGAAGTCAAGCAGACTTTTATTATTCGAAGCTTAAATACCCTGCAACAAGGTTTGATCTGGTAGCGATAAGATTCTGTCTTCGATTCTAAACAGGACTTAAATAAAATAACAACTCAGTATGCTTTTAAATACACAGAAAAGCAATTCGTTGCTGAGCTTCATGCTCACATGATTCTTAGAACACCTATACACACACTTACTATTACGAGCTGCCAGCAACATATGAAAATTGTCATACTCAGGGGATTGCTCGTAATAATAATATATTACTCATACGCCACATTGTCTGCCGGCATAACCAATTTGCTTTCATTCTTCTTCTCTGTCTCTCTTGTTTACTCTTCACATACATTTTCTAGTGGTCTATTACTCTCCAGGGGGGGGAGGGGACAGTTGTATAACAAACACCACCTGGACTTTACATCACATTTTCCTTTAGTTTGCGACGTTTTCCGATAATTGCTATATATGTTAAATTTGTAGCATAGCTGTGGCTTTGTGGAGCTAAAGAAATGTTACTCTCTCCCCCTTTCACACCTTTTTTCTCTCTTTCTTGGCGCTTGAATTATGGCCAACATTGCATGGAGTATGGCGATAACTGCAAACTGAAGTTGACCTATCGATTTTAGCTCACACTCTTTCTCTGACACTAACTCTCTTACTCTCTCTCTCTCTCTCTCTTGCTTACAGCAGTTGGACCATCAGTGAGTTTTAAATAGAAAATGCACAGCGGCGCTGGAGGAGCCGCTGCCAGCGGAGGTGACTATGAGGAAGTGACCGCTGCTCGCCGCGGCCGCTTTCGTGTCACATCATCGACGCCGGCGGGTCCGCCAGAGACGACGCTAGGACGCTTTCGTCTTATGCCCACATGTAAGCAAAGAACTAATCCACCCTACGTTTTCCACCTTGCCAACTGACTTTTCTTTTCCATTTTCATTTGCTTATTGGCAGCTAATTATGGCGCCATTTCACCTATTCTGCAACGTGGCAGATTCGCCGTCATCCCGGAGGAACCGCAGGCGGGCTCTCCGGCACTGAACACCCCACCACCTGGTGGGCAATCGGAAAGACGTTCACCCTCTCCAGAATGGGATTTTGACATTGAGCAGGTGAGCAGCCAGCCGTGTATTTTCCATTTATAATCTCAACACAAAAAATATGCCGTCATGTCAGACATATTGTTTTGGGGGGCTAGGCTTTGCCAATGTCGTCATTGCAATGCGCCATTTTTATTGATTCGACTGGGCTAACAATGTTATTCATGGAGTTTTCTTCTGCATGCGACTCCGCGGGTGGCGCCAAATGGCGCGTCATTACAAAACCAACCACAAGAACAAAATTAATCTACTTTAGGTGATACATTAGAAAATGTTATCATTATAGTTAGCTAGTTTTTAAGATGATAATTAATCAACTGTCAAAATAAAATGCTGAATTGAAAAACAACTCAAGTTTTCCCATTCCGAATTTGAAATTTGAGTTATTTTCGCGCCACTGCTTGAAAGCTCGCTGCTATGTGACTCACGCGCATATCTGGCAGCACTCAAAGTTGCCAGATGGCCACTGCGCACTATTTGATGAAGTCAATGCACGTTCAAGCAAAGTAAAATCATATATTATAATACTTAATAATTACGATAAATATATAATATTGTTAAATTTAACTGATAATTAAAGTGGATTATAAAGTTTTAAATTATAATTTAAAAAATGTAATGTAGAATTTTATAAAATGTGATCTGTTTGGCCTCTGTCTGTGTTTAGCAATGAATAAGGTTGTTCTCTTTGTTTCGCTAGGTTATTATATATTTTAAATATATTTACCTTTTGGTTCATAAAAACTGGATCTGGTATATTTGAGCTGGTATTTATGAGCTAGGCGACATTTCCTCGCTTGTCGCAGCTGGTCACACTGCGCACAAAAACAATTTAGTACCAATAATTTTTTGTCGTGTTAAGTTGTTTTCCTACTGTCTCGTTTTATTTTGTCACAAACGTTACGTTTTTATCGGTCGTTTTAATGTTAGTGCTCCTACAATTAGCAGCAACAAGTTAAATGTAGTGCAAAAGCTGCAATTGTGCGTAAATTTTAATTAATCTGTGGCCACATCAAAGTTGCAGGCAAAGCGCGCGCGCCAACGCTGCCTCTTGGTGTATGTGTGTGTGCTTGTGAATTTGCGTGTATGTGTGTTTACCTGTTGCGCCTTTTTGGCACATAGAAAAAAGGAAAGAAAAATCAAGAAAACACGCAGCAAAACCAAAAATGTTTGTCAAAGTTGTAACAAAGTAAAAAGACAATTGCATTGCGTTGTAAATAATTCTGTGATAAAGCTTTTTAACTGTGTGTGTGTGTGTTCGTGAAGAAAATTATTACCAAACAAAAGCAACAATACAAAACCAGCACTTGAAGTTATTGTGCTTTAGTATAATGCGCAAAACGCTTAGAAAATTACTCAACAAAAAGGGAAAATGAAATGGAATAAATATAAAAATTCAATAGGCGGCATCAGCTGCATTAATTACTGCGTGCTGTGATCAGCTGTTATACGCATGCAGCAAAAGCAAGAACAACAACAACAACTAATGGAAATTTCCCATAGCAGCGAGTCTCTGTTGTAATACACAGTAAAATTAATTGTACCCTGGGCATCAGGCTAACTCCCTCTTTCTCTCTCTCTCTCTCACTCTCTCTTTCTCTCTCCTGCTCGCTCTCCTTTCATTCTGTTGTTTTTGCTGATCAGTTGCTGATGCGTGTTCCAATTGGAAAGTCCAAAGTGGAAGTGCGGCGGCGAGTCTGCATAAAATTGATTGTTTTTCCTGCATTGTTGTTGGTGCGTGTGTGATTTATTTGGTTGTCGAACAAAATGGCTGATAATTGTTAACAACAACAACAACAACAACGACAACAAGAAAACCACAGCTAGTAACATTAGTAAAATGCTGTTTGCTATAAATTAATCTAATCAGACGTCAACACTTCAACTGTTGCAAAACAACAACCACAAAAGCGAAAGAAAAGAAAGAAAACACAATAATAATTTAATTTGTAATCTTTATATGATGGCTCAAGCAATAATTTAACAACAAATTTAATGCTTTTATTTTTGTAGTGTAATCTTAAATTGTTTACAAAATTTCATCAAATGTATACTAAATACATGAGTGCGTGTGTGTGAGTGTGTATGTGTTTGCCAACCGAGCTACACAATTCAATTAAATTGTATAATACATATATCTACAATCCAACAAATTAAAAGAAATACATAATCAACATTTCCAGTTAGTGATTAAACTCAGGTTTGTTTCCAATTTATTTTTCAATTTGCAAATTAAAACAATACCTTCATTTATATGTATTTTTGCCGTATACTTTCATTGTGTTGATATGAGAGCGCGTCGTGTTTCTTTCTGTTTATAATTCTTTTCAAAAAGTAAGAGTTCTCCAAGAGAGAAGTGTTTTGGTTCTAGACAGATTTTTGTATTTAATTCTATACAATTTGAGCCGACTTAACATAAAATCGGTTTGGCGGAATAAGATAAGTTCTATCTGCAATGGGTTAAAAAATTGAGCTCAAAGAGAAAGAATGATACAGAGATGTACATATAAGTTTGTTGTCAGCTTCTTTTTTAGCTAACATCATAAGATACCATAATTTAGCTATTATTTATACAGACTTCTGCGTTATGTTCAGTTCTCAGTTTTTCGATTTTTCGTAGTGCAAAAGCAATTTTAAAAGCTTTATGATAATACGAAATGTTTACATTTAATGTTTGCGCATTGGGCACGAGTCGAGTGCGCCAATTACCGTTAAATAGAAAACCATATACACATGTACATACATTAACAATTATACACTTTCTATATACATATTTTCAGTCACATGTTTATACAAAACCCCACGAACCGACACGAACTGCCAATCTGATCAGATTTGTCGATCACATAGTTCTCAGAAAGCATGACCCTCGGTATTATTTTGTGTTGTTTTTGCATTTTTTTTTTGTTACTCCAATTTGTTTGTTTAACTGAATAATTAGTAGGCCATAAATTGCAATTGAAATTACACAAACACATGATCATCAAATTCTTTACGAAATTATTAATAATTAATTGTTTATTTTCACAAAAAAAAAGCTTGAAAACCACATAACGAGCTGTACTTTTTTTGTTAACATTTTTTAAGTTTTTTATACCTAATTAAATATGAGAAAATGAGATTACTCGACTTAAAGTTACCCTTTAAGACTGGCTAACAGAAAGCTCTAAAACAAAGGTGATTAAAATTTAAGACAACACTGAAACCTTTTGTTACAGGGTATTCATATAGGAAAAGGAATATAAATAAACATTTTTTAGTTATAGAAGAAATATAGAGTTATGTTTGTCCCGCATTTCTTAGTAATTACGTAATTACTCGTGTACTGTACTTAAGTTCATTTTGGGTCTCTTTTTAAATATTGTATTCTTTCTTTTGTTGTTTTAAATTTGCTTATTTTTTTAAGTTGAATGAACCTCATTTTTGGCCTCTTTGGTTGCCTCGTAAATCAATATTATTGCTGTAAATATTTTGTTAAGCATGTGAAAAGTATTTGTAAGTTGCGTTCAAGTCGCAAAACTAAGTGACAGTTGATTTATTTATATACCCTATACAGATTGTAACAAAGTTGGCTTGTCCGTTGCATAATGGGTTGAACTTATCTAGAGATCAACTTATTATAGAAAAGATGTTCAGATTGCAATCAAATCTGATCAGAAGGTAAACCATTCATATACCAATTATGCCTACTCTATGTAGGATATCACGGCGTCGGGCAGACTCGATTGCATGAAACTCACCTGATTTTGTTTAAGCACTTGCGTCACAATGTGACTAAACGTGTTCAAAGCTGGCTCACAGTTTTGATTTGTGGTATTGTCAACAACAGGCTTGACTTTGTCCCTATTTCGTTGACTCCCTTCAACAGACACATTAATTTAGACAACATAAAGCACGGCATTGTCAAATCAATTATGTATATTTAAAAGCTGTCATAGCGATAGATTAATTTTGATCCTTTCAGTTTAAAGTAGTTACCGATAGAGCGATAAAGAGCTACCGATAGGATTATCACTCAATAATTGCCTCTAATTACTTTATTATACAACATCGACATTCAAAGGTTAATAAAATTTAGATATAAAATGCATCGGAAGAATCTATTTGTTAAGCAGTAAATTTAAATTCTGATGGCCACCTGGTTCCACAGAGAGCTGTTCATGTGCTCCAGTGACTGCATTTTGGCATTAAGAATATCGAGTTGTGAATTGACTCGATCAAGTCTCGTCTCAAAATGCTGCACCACAGACTTGAGCTCTTCTCGCAGTTTTTCCACTTCATTGGGCTGGACAAGCTGTGAGTATTCACTGCTTCCCGCGGAGGCCGATACCGAATCCACCTCTTGCTTAAGCTCCGACAAGGACTGCTCTTGTTCAGGCAGTCGATACATGCAGGCAATGCCGTTGATATATGAACCCACAAAATCAGCATTGAATGTATCCACGGTGTAGCTAATGCCATTTGCCAGTATGACCATGTCCATGACCAGCCTTAGATTAAAGCAGTTCCAGTTGTTGGCATGAATGTAAAAGTGTGTGAGCTTTGTCAACTGCTCAAAGGCCTGAGGATAGTTAAGTAGAAGAATGCTGATATCAAAACTAATGTCAAAAAAAAGCTCGATTAAAATGTTTCTATAAAAAACTGCAAGAGTGACAGTATAATTTCATCAAAACCCTTCCAGTTTATTATGAGATCGTGTTGAAATTTGATGACAGAGGCTTTTAACAAGGATCTAGCTTTAAAATATCCGTGTTCCGAATGTGCATATACCAAGTTCGGAGTCTCTAGCTCTTTAAGTCTCTCAGACTTAGGTGTTTATTCGAACGGAAAAGTATACTTAATGTATCTGACTGTACAGGGTCTATAAAATTTGATTTTGGAAAACTTACAAGTGGATCAATTTCGCTGATGTTATTGGCCGACACATTGAGTTTTCGCAATTGTGGCATGCCACGTAGTGCGTCCAGTGGCAACTGCAGCAAGCCTGTATTACTCATATCCAATCGCTCCAATTGCGGCGTCTGCCAATCTTTTGGCAGATCACCCAACTCTGGGTTATCGGCAACATTAAGATGACGTAGGCGTGGCACATGCGACAGTGGTGCAAGTTGTACAAGTGAATTGTTACGCAACACCAGATGCTGCAGTGCCTCCGATGCAGAGAAATACAACTCCTGGAGGCGATTATCTTCCAAATCAGCATTCGTAACAGCTCCATATATATTGGCACGATTCAAAGAGCAATTTCTTGCCAACAAGTGTCCAGCATTAAGGCTAAGAAGCAGCACCTCCAATCCCGGATTATGTGACACATCCACAAGCAACAGATGATCCGCTGAACGGAATGCGTTTTCTCCGAGCTGTTGCAGCTGATTCGTGTGTAATATCACAGTCTGGAGGCGAGAATTGTGTGACAAGAGATCGTTGCTGATAAAACGCAATTGATTCTCAGCAAGAAATAGTTCCTGTAGTGCGGAGAGTTCCTCAAAGAGTCGATCGGGCAGCAGCTTCAATTGATTTTCACTGAGATCGAGATGACGTAACTGCCGTAATCCCTTAAACGCATCCGGATGTAAGCTGGACAGTTTATTGTTGTTAAGAAACAAATATTCAAGTTCACTCGCATAGGAAAAGCTACTCTCGCCCAGCTCAGCAATGGCGTTATCAGAAAGCAATAGAATTTTCAACTTATTCGCAGCTAAAAAACATTCCCAGCTAATGTGACGCATATTACAATTGCGCATGTCTAGCTCACTTAGCTGAGGCAGTTCGTAGAATAAATGTAGTGGAAAATTCACAAAAGTCGAGTTTTCCATGATCAAAGAGTCGAGTGCCTGCTCCTCGCCCAGTTCATAGGTCTCTCCATCGGGTGCTATGCGCACCTGAGTGGGCAACTCAAAAAATGCCATCTCCTCTGGTTCATCAAAGTTGAAGCCGCTACAGCGACAGATTCCGCTCACTTTTGTTTCCTCAAATTTACAATTTTCCTGTAGGCTTTCCACATTTACCAATCGCTTTTTGTTACTCCGCTCTGTTGTTGTCTCCTCCTCCACTTCTTCCCCCTCCTCATATTCCGTTCTACCTTCGGCAAGTGAAACAACGAGCAGTGTCCCGATGAGTAGATGAACTGCAACACGGACTACCGATTGGGCTTTCATGGCGTATGCGTGTTTCAAGTTACGCGATTCACTAGCAACTAAAAATGCGATCACCATCGATAAGCAGCGCCAGCTTCACATGCCAGCAAATTATTTTGTGTAGCTTTTGCCATTGTTGTTGTTGTTGTTGTTCTTGTCCGCAAGCTCATCAGTTCTATATAATCATTTGTTCTATTCATGGTGTTTTGATTTTGCAAAAAAAAAAAAACAAAAAAATAGCAGCAAATGAAAATGATGAAAAACACAAATCGATCTCAATATTGCCAAGTACCCATAGCAATACTCTTTCTCTGCTGGAGAAATGTACTAAGATAACTTTACAGGTGGCTTGCAATAAAAACTGATTCTGTGCTATAGAATTGTATTAAAATCTAACTTAAATTAAATGTAAACACTTCTTTAATTTTTTTCGTACCTATAGCAATACTCTTTTTCTGCTGGTGAAATGCATTCGGATAACTGTAAAGATTATTTGGCATACACACAGATACTGTGCTTCAGAATTGTATTGAAGTCAAACTTGAATTACGATTTACATAAATGTAAACACTTCCATATACTCTTTAATACACTCTTAATAATATAAGAGTCGTTCTTGCCTTTGTTTTTTTATAACCGACAATTTAGCAGCATATGTTTGTATCTTTTCTTTGTTTATAACAATGAATTTTTCTTGGAAATAATGCCAATTTTTTCGATACAATGATGTTGATAATTGTTTGGTATTCTATAAACTAATAAAACTGATTTTTCTCATTATCAATTTATATAATTTAATTAATTGTAAGATTAAAGCTGTTTTCCTGCTTTCCTTTTTTTATTGGAGGTGCAGTATAACTATAAATAATTATTTATACATTTATCAACCAAATGATTTAGTTCATTTTGTATAATTAAATGTTTTAATGATACAAACTTTATGTCACATTTCATATGACACTCTTAACATAGGGCATAATTCTGTGGAATATAGGAAAAGCTTTATTATTCTGATTACATATAGACACGCTCTGAAGCTATACATACATATAATCTGTTGTATTTTATATATTTTTTTGTCATTATTTTTGACATATCTATAATAATTTTGTTGTTATTGTCGTTGTATTGTTGTTGCCAGCTAATTGAAGCCTCACATCCGCACTGACTCGAAATACCTTTAACGTGGCTATTTATATAATGCCAATGAAATATTTGCACAGTTTGTGACTTTGTTAATAATAATATTTCTTTCTCCAGTTTTCATTGCGCTTCGTCAGCTTTTCATATGCTAATGCAAAAAGGGGTCCACATATGTATGTATGTATGTTGTTGTTGGTCAACAATTTCGAGTAATACAGTAAACCAAAATATTATTATCGTTGGGTTTTATAATACGCAAAGCTGTTGGCTTATCAGAGTCACAGTTCTAGCAGAGAGAACATTTCAGTTCAGAAAGTTCTCTGTACTCTGGCAAGTTCTCTCCCCATATGTTTACCTTGTGCTTTGTGAGAGAAACAAATCATTTTTAGCTGATAACGCTGATATTCTACCAGACAGCTGGACGATCAGAACTATGACTTTGTGGCTGCTTGGGCAAATATTTATTTAGCAGAAAGAATATATGAAGTGTATGTGTCACAGTTAAGTAGAAAGATATCCTCGAACTCGAAACTCTATCTAATCATATTTAGAACTTGATAGACGAATATAGTTTCAGATATTTAATCAATATCGCGTGTTTCAATTCTTACATAAGTATATCTCTTTTATAAACATACATACTTATAAGTATATTTTTCTCTTTATTTACACATTTATTTTCAGCATTTGTTGAAATATTTACTTGATTTATAGCTCTCTATATTTTATCTTTTCGAACAACAACCTTGACAAAAAAATTTCCGTTTAGTTTGTTGCCTTTTTATGTATTTCAAAAATGTTCAAGATAAATCACCAATTAAAGCAAATAATAACAGAAATAATATTGTAGCACGTTTTGTGTTTTAATATAAAATATGAAAGAATGGACAACTAAATAGAAATTACCGAATATACAATACCCTTGCTAAATGATAGACCGGAAAATAGCAGAAGTTTGTTTATAATTTAAGTGGAACGATCTTATGTGTGGTCTTTCTATCATACCTTTACTGTAAACTTTTAAATAAATTTTAGATTAATTTAAAGAAAGTTGGATGGTAAAATATGGTTCTATATATGTACGTGTTTAACAATGGAATAAAATTGTATGTTTATTGATAAGTTGAAATATTTAATTTTTCATATTTATTACTTTAGCTATAGAGCATTTAAAATGCGATTCGATGAAGAAATTTTGCAATAAACAATTTGACGCCTTGTTTGCGTATGCAAATATTGTTAACGAATGTATATGTGTACATATATTATTTATTTATAGTACTGTACATATGTGTGCAGTAGTTTGGCAATTGTTCAACAGGTTATGAGCGACAGTTGGCCAATTTGAAAGCGTCTTGGCCCTCCTTACACCAGCCACAAGTTGTTGTTATTATATGGGACTGAAGGTGCGATAAACGATGAAAATTTTCCATCCAATAGAAATTTGGCATTAAGTTATTAATTAATTGAAAGGTATTAGAATTTCTATACAAGAAGTAAACAAATAAATAAGAATTAAAATGGCTTTGAAAAACATGTTCAACCTGCTTTCTACTTAGTTCAGTTTCGTCCAATCAATTTGGGCTTTTACAGTGCTTAACAAAAGTTAAACAAACCAAACAAACGGCAAAGTAAAGCACAATTAATTTATAAGCAAACAAATAATATTTCAGTAGCCACATCCAATTAACTTTTGGAAAACAGTTTCCGATAAGCACAACAAACAAATAAAAAAAATTGGAATTTGCATTTTGAAAGAGAACAAAAAAAAAAACAAAAACAAAGCTTATGTTTGTTTTAGTCGCATAATTATCGATCGATCTATTTATTGACAATTACTGGTCACATTCTAGAATTGCTTATGCTTGTATGTAGTTGTATCTATGCAAGTTCATATTTAGATAAGATATAGATATAGAGACTGATGCGATTGTTGCTTTCTGCCCTTTGCGTTGTCAGTCAATTGAAACGGCATGACTTCGTTTAGCGATAAATTTTCGTCGTCGTTTTTTTTCAATTCAATTTGCCGCCAATTACTTTGCATACCAGCCAACAGCCAAGAGACCTCCTTTTGCTTTCATCCCGTCTTTATCTTCAATATAACTGGTGTACACTGTACAGTTGGGGACTTTGTGCTCGTTGTCTGTGTTCGCAGTGAAAATTGTTTGTTGCGTTTAATTTAAATCAAATTTTCCTCAATAGTTTTGCTGTGCAAACAAATGTCTATATCTTATACATATGTATGTATGAACGTTCCCTTTGTGTTTGTATATATGTATGTATATTTGTTTATTTATATAGCCTATATAGTCGCATGACAAACAATCAGTCCGTCCGTTTGTCTTCTCTATGCCCAACCCAACAACCGATTGTAACGTTTTATGGCGCTCTCATATATGGTGACGTTAAGTATTTGATTGGCTTCGTCGCTAAGTTTATCATGTGGCAAAATCTAATTTGGAATATATTGTAATAGAGCTCCCATAAGGACTGACAATTTCGAAATATGCTATTATTTAAGAAAGTCACTAAGGTTGTGATTGCGTTGGTAAATTAGTATTCGGAATTGAATATAGAATCGACAACTTATTAAACTTTAACTAACTATAGTTATCAAAGAATGATTTATTTGTTGCAGATTCAAAATATAAATTTTCTCCTAATTATTGTCATCGTTAGTGACATCCAACACTCAAATTTAAACTGTTCGGAAGAACTATCAATAGGTACACACACCTCTTACTTGAAGCTCAAAGGCATTAATTATATATTACTTATATTATATGTAATATATTAGCTTGTTAAAGCTTCCAATAGGGATTATCGAGTAGCTAAAAAAGACTGCTTTAATTTTACTGCTTTAATATTAAGTATATTATTTACAATTTAGAGTATATTTGACACAACACTTGACTTTATCTCAATTTATAAACACTCGCTATCAATTAAAAACAAGTCCGTTTAAATTGCAATTACAATAGAGGAGTTACAGTGGACAGCTCCTAAGTACATAAAGACATATCTCTCTGCTTATCAGCAACAGTAGCCATGTTGACCAGTGAACTTGGCCCACATACACATAACATAGATACACACACACATATATATACAACAGTTAAAAGCGTCGCCGAACTGTATGATACTCATATCTAACAGCTGATATACCATTTGCCTAAAAGCTCCATAATAATATTATATGTATGCTCCGGGAACTGTATTTAGAACCTGCTTATCGCTGGGGCCTGTGTCCCAAAACCTATTATACAAAACAGAACAGAAACTTGGCGAATACATAAAATATATATTTATTAGCATTTCGCTTTTCGACAAATAGCGGGCGGTTGTTTTGTTTTTCGAGGTTTCAACTTCTGATATAATAGGACCGGTAAAGGCAAGGCAAAGTAGACTTATTTAAAACGAAGCTTGGACACACTACAATCAAACTGAGCTGATACTAAATGAAACCTATCTTAATTAGATATAGCTAAAGCAAAGTTTTATCATTAAGATGATATTTTATGGTAAAATGCAGTAGTCTGTCTTGTATTATCTATCTGTAAATCCGATGAGATTTATTTAGTATCAAAAACATAACAAGCTTGCTTAAGTATTACTTATACTTAACTTTATATTGTTCTATTTAGTTAGAATACCAGTTCTTGATAGGTTTGTTTATTGAAGATGAAGTTTTCGTCTTTGATAGATGCCGATAGATTCTGAATGTTGTTTGCTTTAAAAAGGCTGATCTAAGCGATGACACATTTCAGTTACGGAAACATTTGTCGCGAGTAGAGATGTCATCAGTGTTCAGTTATTACCTATATCTGCTATGGATGATGCTAATGCTTAACAGCTGTAAGGCTAGCCTTAAGCAAGTGTCAGTGTATAGCATCGAATGCAATGAAAACTTGTGCGAAGAATTAAGCTATCCATTAGAAACGCAAGTGGCATGTTTTACAAATGAAATCAGTAAAAAACTGGACAATTATACGACTTTGGTGTTACACAATTCCCAGTTGACTCACTTTCCTTTGAATGTATTCAAGACGCTAAAACAATTGGAAAACTTTGATGTTTATGACTGTAAAGTGCAACATGTGTCACGGGAATGCTTTCAGGCAGCTGGAAACCTTAAAAAATTACAGTTGGGTGGCAATCTAATAAGCACTCTCGATGGAAACACATTTGCATTGGCCACACAACTTGAGGAATTGGGTTTAGCCGACAATGAGCTACAAGAATTGCCAGCAAAACTGTTTTCAAACTTGAAAAAGATCAGGAGACTTTCGCTGCAAGGTAATCGCTTGCAAAGTCTTCCTGCGGAAGCATTTACTCAGTTGAAACATTTGCGTTATCTGAATTTGGACTACAATCAGTTGACAAAATTGCCTGCCAGCTTATGTGGCAATCAACAAGAGTTGGAGGAATTCTCAGCACGTGGCAATCATCTGCAGCAAATTGCCGACAATTCATTTTCAACTGTCCAACGTCTCATTGTGTCCGATAATCCGCAGCTACACACACTTCATCTAACAGGAGACATACGTCAATTGCAGGCAAACAATTGTGAATTAAAGAGTTTAAAACTTGATCATCCTCAACGGCTTGATCAACTTCAGCTGAGTAACTCCAGGCTACGTAGCTTGGATTTTCTTCATAATGCCAATAATCTACTTGAATTGGATCTGTCGGGTCTGGAGCAGCTGCCAGATTTACCAAATCCTTGGCCAGCCAAGCAATTGGAACGTCTGAGTATCTCGAGAAATAAAGTTGGTGATTGGCCTGAGAAAATGATATCACAATTGTCGCAACTCAAGTATCTGGATATTTTACAAAATAACGAGCGTGAGATATTTGTCAAAGATGAAGATACTGATGAGCTTACAACAGTAGGTGATAACGATTGGATGTGTGATGATACCCTGGGATGTCCAACCGTGGAGGTGGGTGAGGCGGATGAGTTGCTTTGGACTGGAGATGGTTTCGAAAAACTATCATAGATTTATTATGTTGAGAAATAAATGATGTTAATAAAACTTGGTTTATACTCAATCTATTTCATGGTTGATCAGTTGATAAGTTAACGACAAATCTCCTAGGTTCAACTACAGTTACTGTCAACGATTATTGATCTTTGATCATCGATCAACGATCGTAGCACATTACTATTGGTGTCATGAGTACGAAGAGATCTTGTCTGGGCTTAGTGTTCACTAACCGATCATGGGCGATCACTGGAGAGGCTTGTCAAGTGCATCGATCTAGGCCTAAACCAGTTAGACGGCTCGTCTGAACAGTTGATAAGCTTTTGCCACATTTATACACTGTGGCCATTTTATTAGCGCGTGCTTAGACTACAGGTGATTTAAACTACTCAATAACAACAACATCAACAACAGTGATTACGATGACGATTAGATTCGACTAGAATCGCTCCCTGGCTTCTACTTTAGGATTGGATAGATTAAGACCCGGTATTTGATGTGGAACAGCTGGCTCTTGCTTCACAATTGGCGTTAAATTGGACACCTTGTTCTGCTCCTTGATGATCTTTGGCGGCATGGTAATGTCCAGACTATCCGATTTCTGGTAGAATAAATACGCAGTTGACATTAGACCCACCAGCGAGAGTGTGATTAGAGTCCAGCGCAGACCCGAATTAAACTTAAGACCACTTTTTAAAAAAAATCTAAATTAGTAGAATGCCTCACAGAGTATCTAAGTCGTAAATACTCACAGAAACAGCGTATATTTGACCATATTAGTGTAGGTTTTGTTCAACTGAACGCCCTCTTCTACCCAAAACATGGGCATAATGAGCTTTCTCAAATTCTTCATCGATTCAATACCTTCCACAGGCTCCACATCCATATTAAACTGCAGTCGCTTGGCAGCCTGAAACGGTGTGCCCGACATCTATTTAAATAAAAAGAGATATTGAGAGACATTACTTGTCGAATGCAGATGTACAAACTGACCAATTCAAAGTCAATAAAGACCGCATGTTCCTTTTCATTTGGATTCAAACCATCCACATCCTCCAAGAGTTTCGGATCAGCATTATAAAAATGGGGCATTGATGCCATTATCGGGGCTCCCGTACATGGACTTAGATTCATTGTGCCCTTGGGCGGACACGTATCCAATTCTTCAGGGTCATCGCAGAAACAATGCAGCTTCTCCTCCGTTCGTACATCGCCAAGATCAAGAACATATCTCGATGCGGGCATGCCATGATACGAGGTTTTGTGTTGATAAACAGCGCCCAAAGAACGGCAAATATCCGGTGTGAAGGCCCACAAGCCCGCTTCACGTTTAAGAGCTGGCGGAAAGACTGTAGAATCTGTGCCAATAAAACGATTGCACTCATCGCCCGGCCATATGTCCATTTCCGGTTCATCGGCAAACTTGACGACCATGCCCAGTTTCTTGTTATTCTTGACCCCTCGACAGACCGAAAATCGACCTGCATCCGTATGATTTGACTGCAAGGAAGTTAATTAAATTAAATTAAGAAGAACAACAATGAAAGAGATATAAATAATAGTCCAGTGAAAAGGAGGAAAATTCTTTAAATCTGATTATACGTAATATACTCTTTTAAATATTGAGATTTTAATTTATCTGTTTCTTGGTTTTCAACAATAAATGAGCCTTTGTAAATTGACTTTAGTGTGATTACTGTGATTCGATGTATTGAATGAGTAAAAATTAATGATACCTTTTCAAGAAAGAACTTAATTAAATTCATTTGCGTATTGCTCACCTGACCCAGAAGCGAGAACAGAAAGTGCGTCTGGTTGACCTGTTTGGCCTGTTTCACCTCGCCCGTGTAGAAAACCGTGCACAACGCTTTGGCAGCAAACTCCTCCGAGGAGCAGTCGACATCGATGCCACGGAAAAACAAATCCATAAACTTAACTGTCAAAAAGGGCTTACCATTGGGAAAGACAATCGTCAATGCCTTGGCTATAAGCTCCATCATTGGTGCCCGCTCACGTTGTACGGTTATGCCGACGGCCTGTAAAATTAGATTAAAAGACAACAAGTGAAGTGATTGCATCGAATTGAGTGAAATTCACCTAACCCAGTCGCAATTGCATTGTCCGAGTCCCGACTCAATCTCCGTCTCGGACAGATTTATCGAGTCAGTTCTATGTTTTTTGTTAAATTGCGAGCTAAATACATTTACTATTCACAAAGGCAAATGCACTAGGGATAATAAGTATGAAAAAAAACACTGACGATTTCTGACTCTGACTACAAAGTGTGATTAGTTTATTCCCTCACGTTTTTTTTCCATCGTTTTTACCGCATTTGTCTACTGTCTAAATTGAGTTTGCTTCTTTTTTTTTTACAGCGATAGATTAATTTAGACTTGACTGGGAACTGAAGTTAAGTGATTTGCATAATTTACAAGGCTTTTGTAGTGTAACAATAGATTATGGGGTCTTCTAAGTTGTTTTTTATACCCTTGCAGAGGGTATTATAATTTTGTCACGAAGTTTGTAACGCAGTGAAGGAGGCGTGTCAGACCCCATAAAGTATATATATTCTTGATCAGGGCGACGAGCTGAGTCGATATAGCCATGTCCGTCTGTCCGTCTGTCTGTCTGTCCGTCTGTTTCTATGCAAAACTAGTCTCTCAGTTTTGAAGCTATCTTGATGAAACTTGGTACAGGTCCGTCTTTTTGCTGCACGCAGTACATATGTCGGAACCGACCGGATCGGATAACTATATCATATAGCTGCCATAGGAACGATCGGTTGGAAATAAACATTTAGTATGAAAAACTTTTTTGTTTCTCAAGATATCTCAACCAAATATACACATTATGTGTTTGATTAAGTTTTAAACAGGCTGACCAAATTTGGTGTAAATCGGGCTACTATATCATATAGCTGCCATAGGAACGATCGGTTCGAAAACAACATTTAGTATGAAAAACTTTTTTGTTTCTCAAAATATCTCAACCAAATAAACACATTGTGTGTTTGATTTAGTTTTAAACAAGCTGACCAAATTTGGTGTAAATCGGACTACTATATCTTATAGCTACCATAGGAACGATCGGTTCGAAAACAACATTTAGTATGAAAAACTTTTTTGTTTCTCAAAATATCTCAACCAAATATACATATTGTGTGTTTGATTTAGTTTTAAACAGGCTGACCAAATTTGGTGTACATCGGACAACTATATCATATAGCTGCCATAGGAACGATCGGTTCAAAATCAACCTTTAACAAATTTTGTAAAAAATCTGACGGCTTACGCAGGGCACTGCAGGGGTATACAAACTTTGGCGCGCCAAAGTTAGCTTGCGCTATATTTTTAGTTTGTTATTGTAGACATTGTCAAGATATATGACGTCTGTAGTATATAAAGGGTATATAAAGGGTGCTTCACCTAATTGAATTTCAAATGCACATTTAATTTGCATTACACTGAAAATATTGTACGGAAAATTTCAAATTTGCTTATGGAAAAAACATCAGAGATGGCTAAAAATTGAAATTAATTCTTAAATAGCTTAGTTTAAACTACACTTGAGCTGACACAAATAGTTTCAATAATTTCTTTCTTTCTAAATAGTTATTATGACTTCTTGGCTTGTTTATAACTTCTAATCCTCATCAATTTATCCAACTTTGATGACACTCTTTAAGTACCTGTATTAATGGATGCGGAATGGTGATTATTTCCTCGCCTGTCAGTGGACTCGAAGCTTTCTCATTGAAGATAAAAGTGTTTCTCATATTATAGCTAACCGTATCCTCAACAACATCGTCCACCAAATTGTATTTGTCCTTCCACTCACTGGGGATAAATAAAATTTCAAATAACTTTGAAAAATAGTTTAAATAAATGTAGATGTTTCTAAAATACGCACTCAAAGACAAACGGTCCGACTTCCTGCACTCGCGGTTTACCGCCTTGGGTCACTTCATCGGGATTGGTTACATTGAAAACGTAGATGTAGAAATGCAATGGAAATGGTGTGGCCGACCAAAGATCGCGTATATCCGTGCCCGGCTTAAGTGTGACTTGCTGTGAATTGTTTTGATAAGAGTTTAAACTCTATTAATTAGTAGAGCACCAAAACACACACCTTTGATATCATAAACTTGAGTATGCTGGGAAAGAGAACCCAGCCGAAAATGATTCCGAATAATAAAGTACCAGCGGATAGGCAAAGCAATTTTATACGATGCACCTGCATTTTGATGACTAGCTACTAAAGTAGCCAGAGAACTATCTTTCGAAATTTCGTAGATAAATTGCCGCTCGACTAAAAACCGATTTGAATCGTCCAACGTCCGACTGAGGTCTGAAATCAGATTCAAAGGCTTACGTGCTAAATTCCCTCTTAACGCATATGGCAAATGTCGTTATAAATCGTATATTCCCTCCCGCGCCTTCCTCTCCCCCTCTATTAAATTATATTTTTCTTTATATATGCTTGGCACTGCAAAACAATTGGAGAAAAATACATTTTATATATGTATATGGCCTATGATGAGAATATTGCAAGCTGTCTTATGTGCGGTACTCCCGTACTCTCCCCAAATAGCATTCTCAACAATCTGAGAAACAAGCGTGTGAGAATAATGCAGGCTGTGTTTTCAATTCTCTCGAGAAAAGAGTAAGACTACTTTATTGGAAAATGATCGACTCAAAGATACCTTCAGCATCTTTCTATATAGTATGGATGATATATAACTTTTAGTTTAGGCAAAACTGATGTAAAGCTTATTACTTGATAGGACTGATACTTGGATACTTTCTAGATTCGCTTTAAATCTTAATATTGTTAGATCCTTAAAAATCATATGTTACTCAAAAATAGTTTCATAGATAGTTTCATATTATTAATAGACTTGTAAAAGATTACAAACTGTTGATTTTTCAGTCGTAAAATAGCTGTATACTTAATCAAAAATTCATAAATGTATCTAGAGGGCATGCCTTGGTCATAAAGTGCCATTTAAAAGCACGCATTTTATTTAATTTTTACCACGTGGCGCCAAATTGAATTTATGATTCGTCGGTTCTTTATTCTATCGCTCAGCTCAGCTGATAAAACTGGCGCTACTATAAATATATTTTATAATGTTTCACTTAAACAGCTTAGAGATGCATAAAAAAAATCTTGATTGAGCAATTCTGACTGTTGAAAACCAGTTGAATGAACTGCGCTTTAGAAAACGAGTGTCAATAAAGTCGAAACAACACTTTCTGAATATAAGTTGCAATATTTGGCAACTACAGAAACAATAATGTTAACAATAATGACAATGAGCCAAAAGTGGCAACTAGTAGTCAATAATCGAGATTCATTCGTGTGTAACGGCCGCTATTATTATCTATAGGGTGTACACATATTTAATATACAAGCTTAAATATATATGTATATATATATATATGTTCTATTTGATGGGCTGTCTCCCTGATTTTTAATACCCCATTGCGTGAAGATTGCATGACTTTAAGCTAGTTGCAAGTCCAAGGTTAAGAAAATGGTTTAACCTTTTTCTACATGATTGATTTAATGCATTGGTTAAATGGAAATTGCATTGACCCAAACGACACCTGCTTAAGATTCCATAATTGTTACACTCATATTCAATTGCACCTCCTTCCCTGACTATATTTATTTTAGAATAGTTTACGACAGAAAATTTTGTATTTACGTATAATGATAGTTGCAATCATTGAATCAATAAAAACAAACCTTAATAGTAAAGGGATTTTGTAATTTCACCTCTAAACGTTGTAACAGAACTTTCATAACTGAAGCGAATCCTAATGTAAATTTTTGACACCTTGGTCATCATTTATTATTGGAAAAGACGGGGAAAACAGTAGTTGTTAAATTCTCAACCGTCGACAGAAACAGGAAAACAGATATCGAAAATGCATAAAACATTAAAATACAACAGAAAATGAAACTTGAAAAATGACAAAAACCCAATCACGTGACGCTGACGTCGATTCGATTCAACTGACAAAATTGAGAAATTGAGCAACTGAACAGCTGAGCAACTGAGGGACGCATATCTTACAAAGTGACACAGAAAAGCGAGTAAAGTTAAACAAAAAAACACAAAACACAAAACAATATTTAAATAAATGCATATTCGCAAATTCGCTTGACAACAGACCCACTGTCAATACATAGTGCCAAGTTTCAGCCAGAGAGCCGGCCTCTAAACTCATTCAGTTTTGTGCTGAGCAAATGATTATTTACAGTCGATTATTAAGCTGCGAGCTGCAAACTGAGAACCAAGTTATATAAGACCCGCACATTGAGTTGGATTTATTTATAACACTGCTGTATATGGAAGAAATTGTTAAACATTCGTTATTAAACAATACCAAAGAATTTCAAATTGCCTTTTATGCTGTGATTTTAGTAGAATTTATACAAAATCTCTGAGGCTAAACACTGAATTCATTTCATCTTTAAAGGTTTCACTTAAGAATTACTTTATTTTTAAATTTTTTAGAGGTAGGTTGAGGAATTGTTCTTACCGTTTCTTCACTCATCTCATCTCCCAAGCTGTCGTTAGAAATTGCATTCCCTTTTCCGTTAATAATAGCGAAATTGAATTAATATCATAGCTAAATATATTTTTATACCCTGTGGTGTATTTAATTTAATCTTCTGCAACCCAATCTCAAAAGATCCATTCTGATCCATACACGATAAATTTACCTATTCGCCTACACTTGAGTCTTAGATCAGGATTTCAGCCAGATGTCGGCACTTTTAAGCCAATTAACGATCGTCGAACAAATTCTTCAATCTCCGCCCACTAATTTCAGCACTGCAACGTTAATTTCTATATTAATTTATGACAGAACAAAGAAAACTCTTTGTTACCACTATCTTGAATCTACACGAGATAGAAACAAAACGGCTTGTAGCAAAAACTCTGCTGCCTTTAGAGCCCCCTTCCCTTCTCCCTCTGTCAACTACTTAATGCTTTGTGGTTGAAATTAATTGGTTGAGTTTTCGTGGCACATATCGTGTGACAGGCATTAATTGATTATTTCCACTTGTGGCACATTTAATGTGATAGAATCTGGTATCAATTCAAGTGAATCACATTTGTGTTTGTTTGTGGTTCCCATCGATTCAGTTGCATAAACCTTGTATCTTACATCATTTAGTAACAATTACAGCCCACACACTATTAGAATATTTATCTCATATACTTATATCAGCTAGTCAAAGCCAACCACAATTGACTTTCCACATTTGTAATTCATTATTATTTACATGCCTAATTTAACTGGCAATCATTTATTACATACTTATAAGTAGAAATTAATTCGATGGAGAACGTATTCTCAACTGGAGAACGCATCTTCCCAATCTGCTCTCTAATAAACCAATATAAAATTAATCAAATTGTTTGAATACCATTTTTATATATTTCAGTATTTTGTTTGCTTTCGAATTTATTTTTACAATTAGAGATTTATTTTAATTACGTGACTACAATAAATCATTTGTCAGGCGTTCAATCTTTCAATACGTAAAAAAATTCATATAATTATGCATAGCCTTTAGATCAAGTTAAAATTGTTTGCAAAACGATATTAAGGAAACTTATAAAGGTCATTAAACACGTACAGCTTTCCATTATATTTAGTTAATGTCATTTAATTAATTAATTGAATTATTTCATGTACCTTGTAAGGTTCTTTTTTAATATCGAAGGGGAAGTCTTATTTGAAAATAGAAAATATTGCAAGAATAAAATGTATTTTTTTTAAATTAAAGAAAATTAAATTTGTTTTGAATTTAGAGGGTGCTTAAAATTGGAATTACAGTTTTTTAGAAGTTATTTTGGTCTAAATCTTCGATCACCAAGCAGCCAACCAGACGAATTGACAAACTGACAGCAAAATCGTCTCAGCTCCTCGTGCTGATCAATAATATATATACTTTATGGGGTCTGCCACGCCTCCTTCAATGCGTTGCACTTTTCGTGACAAAACTTCGATACCCTTTGCAATGGTATTGTATTTTAGGAAATACAATTCTAAGATTAATTACAGTTTGAAAGTTTCAATCATTTAATTGCATTCTCAGAAATACGGGTGCAGCATGAAAATTGCATTAAAAACTAACCTAAGTTTAGTCGATTTGAGCCAAGACGCCAGTTTGTCTAGCCTGAAGCCCCGTGGTCGGATTCGGATTGTATGTATATATGTACGAGGTTGAATCTGTATTGGATACTCGTCATTGATTAATAGTTAGAAACTACTTGACGTTCGATTTGCCAGCAATTATTTGTGGTTGTTGCAATTGTAAATGGTTTATAATTAAAAGACAGCAACAGCTGTCGGGAATACTACACAGAAATACTTGTACATAAAAAAATATATATGCAGTTGCAACTGAATGATTGAGTTACAGAGTTATATTTTCAGTACCTCTGTTTTCTTGTGTGTGTGTGTGTGTGTGTGTAATTAATGTCAGAAAAAATATCTGACGCATAGCCAATTCAAAAGTTATGCTTTAATTATTCATATCACTTGGCCTGACTCACTTCGCCCTCCCGCGTGACTGCAGAAACTTTGTGAAAAACCGCAAGTTTGAGCACTACAAAAAACCCCTCATCCCTCTGTCTATAATGGGCGGATATACGAGAGCCGTATTCATATGGATCTAATTGCCATTAATTGCTGGGTGTATTGTTCGCAATTATTATACTCAAATGCGGTTTTTCTTTTGACCTACACGAAATCCACGCAGATATCTACAGGTAGATATGGAAATATGTATCCTGCATATGCTTCAAATTCAACAAAAAATTATTAATTATTTATTTATTTATTTACACCTGGTTTTTTGTCCGCCCAATCAAAATAGTCAAACTAAATTGTCTGATGCGTAAAAATTGTTAAAAGTCAAAAACACAACGGAAAGCAGACATTTTGGGAAACTCTTGATATTTTCTAACTTTTAATTGAACAAATGTTAAGTAATAAGAAGAAAATCAAATAAAACGTTTGTTTGTTAACTTAACTGTTGGTTCCTTTTGCTATTATTAATGATCCTTTTTTTTTGGGAAGCTCTCTAAATGCTAAACTCAAATATTTTTGCTTCCACTATCAACTTCTGACTCATTATTTCGTATTTGTATATTAGTTTGAGGAATATGCGTGGTTGCCATATGTTTTGCATTTTCATTCCCCTTCATTGCTTTCTCACAGCGTTTCTTTGGCTTTGTATACCCTGACTAAAATGGGTATCTTAAGTAGATTGAAACACCAACAAATAATATTTCATGCAACAGATCAATTTAATTATTTAAATCTTAGATAATCCTCTTCATCGGTTCACATTATTTGGATATACAAAATTTGAACACAGTTTAGGTAGGGTATCTGCTAGTTGATCCCCATATGTCATTATAATCTCTTTTTTTTCTTTTTTTGACGACGCGTAAATAATTGAATTAGCTTTGTTAGCGCTTTGTTTTGTTCTTTCGGCCCATACACAAATATACACACTAAATTGCTGTTGTGTTTTTTTGTGTATTTTCTTTTAGCTGCTTCTGTTTCGGATGAATGACGATGCTCGGTTCGAACAGTTCGAAAATACAAAATACAAAAAAACCAAAATACAGAAACAGAAATTGCCATTTTCTAAATGCTTTGCGGCGTTGTTTGTCGACCTTCACCTCGTGCTACAAATTTTTGTATCTGCTGTATGTTTTTTTGGAATTCCGACTGCTTTGGCAGCTACATAAGTATCTTAAGACTGACAACATGTTAATGTTGCTTGTTTTGTGGTTTTTTTTTCGCTTAGACGTGATTTTCTTGAGACGTGAAAAGATCTTTTGACTGGAATACTTGTCATACATATTTATGTATAATTTAATTTGCAGAAGATTCTCTTGTATCTTTATTAGTCGAACATGAAGTGTTGCTTACATTTTTTGCTATATACTTAGTCTGACTCTTTCGAATTGTACTCTGAGAATTATAGGAAAAAGTTATTGCCAGCAAATCTCTTTTTTAAGATTGAAGAAAGTTTTACCTACGATCTCTCCCTCTCCCTCTCTCTCTCTCTCTCTCTCTTTGTTTACGCGCTCTCTCATATCAACACAAATGAAAGCTGCAAGGTACAAAACTCAATAGAGTTAAACTGTCTACGAATATGCCAACAACAAAAACCCATGATTTTCCTTTACAGATTCGATATACAAACAAATAACATATTCTGCGAATCCAATGTCGCTCCCTGCTTAATCTTGAAGAGCTGATTATAAATATAAAGCTCCAAAACTAATCACCGATCGATAGATAGACAGAACCATCTAAAGACCCTTTCAAAGAGCAAACTGCAAATGGCCACAAACTGCGACTATATTGAAGATAATGTGAAAAAGCAGCAGATCACAAAGTCAGGAGCGGCAGCAGCAGCAGCTGGCACAACAACAACTAGAACGAGCCTCGGCTCCAATGCATCATCATCGATGAGCGAGCACGAGGAGAAGCAGGATGGCAAGGAGAAGGAGCATGAAAGGGAACGGGAAATGCAAATGCTGTGTCATAACAATGCAATGGATAGCTTTGAGTGTGCCTTTGAGTCCACCATGGATGATCTGGAGGAGGCAGTGGCCGATGGTTACGAATCTGATTCAGAAGCAAGTGCTAATGGACCGGGCACTGCTGAATCTTCGGCTTCCAGTCTGAGCCAGCTGGCCGGAATAGGTGGACTGCAGTACAGTCAACAGTTGACGCCACAAATGGAGAGGCAACTGCAATCCCTGCCGCGTGCCAACTCTTTTGACTTTCAGAGCAGCAGTGGCAGCAGCAGCGATGATGAGAACGATGATGATGCCGATGACGATGTTGAGGATATGGGCGTGGTGGGAGCTCTCAATTTAAGTGCCAAATTTACCAAAGCTAGCGATGCACGTTTCGATCTCTATCATCAACATCAAAGACCAACGTACCTGTTACCGCCATTCATCGAGCGACGTCGTCTGTCCCAGTGCAAGGAGGAGGATGATGAAGATGATGGCGATAAGTCGCCACCTGTGAGCGGTAATGGTGGTGAGGCGCCACGATTTGAGCGAGTGTCAAAGGCACCACCACGCCCGCCAACGCCACAGGATGCGGCATCCAAGGAGAAATTCAAAGATCTGGAACGTTTGCGTCAACAATTCATGCACAAGATCGATAGAATTAATACCCGTAACATTGAGGAGCAGTACACATCGCAGCCACCACCACCTCCGCCACCACCGCCTCCCATACCGGCCACAATATTGCCCAAGGCTTTGAAAGAGCTACTTCTGTCGAGCGAATCCGATTCGCCACCAGCTTCGCCCAAGCAACCAGCTGCAGTTGCAGTCCCAGAGCAGTTGAAACCACAGTCAAAAGCAGCAGTAGCAACAAAAGTAGTGGGAGCAGCATCACCAACTACTCCATTACAGCTGCCCCACGCTGCGGACCCACCGATCATTATCAAGGGCAAGTTTACGGTGTCGCGTGCCCAGGAGACGCCTGAGCTGCGAATGGAAGCACAACAGCTGCGGGAACTGAAGCCAAGCGCCAATGCTCAAACAATCAGCTTCCCGTCCAGCTTTGGCGGTTACTCCTCGGTGCAGGGCTTGTTCTCACAGCGATATGGCAGTAATCGAAATCCTGTCGCTGCACCACATCTCTCCAAGCAGTTCTTTGACTCGTCGCTGGTCGAGATACGTACACCATCCCAGAGCAACGTCTCGCTCAATATCAACAGCCAGAACCAAAGTCTCAATTGTGATACCAACTCCAGCAGTTTGGCCAACAAATCACGCACGCCCAGTGAACGTGAACTGGACGAGATCTGGATACGACGTGCTCCAGCATTGCCCCATCAAATGGATACTGCATCACCAAGTCTTCCAGCTGTGCGACCAGTTTCCTTAGGTGGCGCCTCAACAATGCCACGCCTGCTCCAGCGCAATGAGAGCAGTCATTCGGCAACGAGTCCATCAAGGCAATTGACCGCTTCCGGTTCCGTTTCCGTTTCTTTATCTGACGATGTAAGTTTGGTATTATATATGGGGTATAGAGAGTTAAGAATGATCTATTTAATAAGTTGTTCTAAAATTAACGAGCTGATTTCATTGAGATCGTGCTCGATCGATTCTTCCTAAGAATCTTAAGTATTTCTCTCAATTATAATGACGTACTTTGTCAATCTTTCTATGAGCGAAACGTAAATGCTAGAAGTAGCACAAAAACCTCAAAAAAAAGAAACAAATTAACATTTGATGTAAACTTTCATTTACGCCAAGATAAAAAAAAGTGTCGTCAAAAAGTTGAAAAGAGACCGACTTTAGTTATGATTATTATCATCAAATTCACACATCGTAAACTGACGTCATTTCTACATTAAAAATTTTGTCATAATTCAATATAAAGAATTGAATCTCCTGCAAATGTCATGAGTAAACAGCGATGAGAAATAAATTTTCTAGCTAAATATAAGGTATCAATTTAAGAGTTAAGCTCTTGCACTAATCTTAAATCGACAGACAAATATTATTATATACTGTTCCATTTTGATTCGCTTCTTTGGGGTTAACTTTCATTATCATCATCAAATTGCGGAATCTTCCACTCCATGTCCATATGCTTCAACTGTCTGAAGCACCAAACTCAAGTAGTTTAACGAATTTTGTCTGGCCTTTTGCCCTTGCCATATTGGTTTTGTAAGTACTCTTACAGAAGGGGTACTCCCAATATGTAATTAAGTCTAGTTTATGCCAGATAAAATGCTATCAAACTGATATATGAGAGAGTTATCTGCTTAAAGAGTACTTACAATTCGTTGCCATCCTACAAAATGCTATTTTTGGCATTCCCAAAAATGTGTGGCTTTGTTTTTATGTGTGTTTTTTTCTTTACTGTCGTTTGCTTGCACCCAAAAGTAAACAGAATGTTGGGTAAAGAGAAAAGATGCATTACCTTTGTGTACTCACATATTATATGTATATACACATATGTTTATATAGGGGTGTTACTTTTTTTTGGACTTTATGCCTGATATTCCTTCATTTTTATCGTTTTGCGTGTGCAATTCGTCGTGTAGTATCGTGTGTTGACTTCGGGGAGGGACCAACCTTATCAACTGACAAATGACACAATTTGTCAACAACTCGCTCGACACACACTTAATATTTATTTTTTCACGAAACCTGAACAATCGCTATATAAACACAATCAACAGTATCATATATATATGTATATGTACATATATGAACTAGATCATATAGAATATTTCCATATACTGCTCTATTTATGTACATAGGCTATTGTTCCTATATCTATAAGTGTGCTTATGTCTGGGCAAACAATTACGTCAATGGGGCACTCACCACACCCAATTATAGATATATACTTACTGGGATGCACATATATACAGATATTCATATACTATATATCTAAACACTCGTAGTTGTTTCCCTGCCATGCAAATCACTTGAATACTCTAGAGATATATAGAGATACATCTCTCTCTTTGTCCCTCATATTACTCGGTGTAAATATTGAACTACCCATAGACAATGTCCAACAGCTGATGCCAAACACTCTTCCGCCCACAATCCCTGTTCCGCGATACACAAACAAAAGCGTGAAGAGCTTCTGGTTTTTGTTTTCATACTCTATCTGTAAAGTGACGGATTATACAGTTTCTAGAAAGTCTATATGAGTTGTGTAATTAAAGATGATTAACGGATTAGATAGTGTAATGAAAAAATAAAGGTGGATAAATATTTTGCAAAACAATAATAACAATTTTACATAAAATTATAGTTCCAAAAGTACTACCACTTATAGTACTACTATAACACTTTTAACTTTCTAGATCAATATACATAGAGTCGCTTGAAAATAACCGATAATTTCTCCTTAGTTCAACTATCATCTTAATTCAATGAAATAATTAAAGTACATATATTTTGCACATTATTTACATTGAATCAAGTCAAAGAGTATTCACAGTTCGTTAAATCTAGTTATAGATTTCCATTTTGTTGTTTTTCTTTCGCCTCGCCCATTTAACCCACTTTGCACATTGGAATCAACGGAATCATCGGAATACTCGATTACTTGAATACTTTTAATGCGTCCATTAATTCGACGCTGTTGTTAGCTCATCGCACAACAACAACAATTGAATATTGACAGGGCCCGGGGCACGTGACTTGGCATTTCGGCAAAGTGCAAAAACCAAAAAGGAAAAAAAAGAAAACAAATAACATAGTTGAGAAGAAAAAAAACCAATTTAATTTGTTGACCTGTTGACTGTGAAACTGCCGTCGCACAATTTTTGCTAAAAATAAATCCGAAACCAAATACAGGTGTCTGTTGATCGGAGCAAAGCTTTGGGCTGTTTGTGAAAGTTGTCGGAAAGGTCGTGCAATTAAATGGTGTAACCCATTAGTTAGGGTTTTAGTTGACCTACTAAGGAGCATTCCATTGCAAACCAAATTATTTTTGGGCAACGGAAGAAAAGATAAGGAAGTAAATCTTTTTATTTTAGTATCCCCAGACATTATTTGAAAATCGGATATTGTGGAGACTGTATTAATTTAATTGTAGCTACATTCATATGTAAACAAGACTGTGTTAGAAACAAATGCACAGCTAGAAAATATAAATTTTAAGAAGGTGAAATCTTTAAACTAGATACAATTACTTATCACATACATTATTAAACATTTTTAATGGATGCAGGGTATACAAAATGCGAGTTTTAAACAGTTTCTAGCTTAAATAATTTCCAAGTCTATTCACAGTGAGAATGTACTTCACAATACAAATTTTAACTTTAACACAGTTTTGTGAGTTCGCTTACAATTTCCGTTGTTCAGCTTTTGTTTGTTTTCCGTTGCCTGCTTGGTCAGCTGAGCCCATTGACATCATAAGTGTAACTTGATCTTGCTCTCCGTCTCTCTCTCTCTTTCTCTTTCAGCCAAAGCTCTTCTTTCTATTTTTTTTGTTGATATTATAGTTGTTATATGATTCAATTTTTTTTTTATCAAGTTTTCACTAATTCTTCTGGGTTTGCTGCCAGAATTTGGTCAAATCTTTCTTCTTCTTTTCGCGCTAATATTTCAAATCCTCCCAACACTTTCACTTTAGTTACAGGTGGCGCCTTGTAGTTCCCACTGTGACCCCAGAGTGGCGCTTTGTAGTTCCCAACATACCCAATAGTGAAGCTTTGTAGTTCCCAACAAGACCGTCGGCGCTAAAAAAAAAACAAACAAAATTTCAAAAACTAAAAGTAATTTTTTAACCATGAAAACGATTTTTAATCAACAAAATAAGTTAATCCGAAATTAGACAGAATTAAGCCGCTTCTTTTAAAACATGTATCGATTTTCTAGATCCACTGGGGGCCAAGTTTCCGTTCACAGCTTTCTACTTAAGCTGCGGCTTTTACTGAAAAGCTTAGAAAAATCCAAAGAAAATGCGTGCAAAGTTTCAGTCCGATCCGTGAGCACCACAACTTTCGAGTTGCAAAAAATGTTCGTCACTCAAAAGCGAAATTCACTCGGAAGAAAAAAACTGGCTGATTTGTTTCGCTAGCGAACAAGAAGAGATGGCGCTATTTATTAAGTTTCGCTAAAAAAAACAAGAGATGGCGCTAAAGTGCCAGAGGTGGGTCACCCTGTGCTGTTTTTTTTACCAGCTGTTAACTAACAGCGGCCTAACAGTTCTGTTCGTCAGACCCCGTTAAAACTCCCTTCCCTCCCCTTGCCAAATTATATATCTACATGTCGGGTTAAGGTTCATTGAGTCATAAAATTAAACCATTTTAATTGTAAATTAAATAAAATAAAGAGGAATTTTTTCCAATAGGATCAAATACATTTATGGCCATAGTGGAATCCCTTCAAAATATTCAAAATAAGCTAACATTCCATTTGAGGAATTCAAAATCGTTTTATTTACGATTATATAAAGATGAATTAATTGATTAAATTCAGTTAAAGGTCGCAGCAGGAATCGCTGATTGGCCGTTCAATTAATAAAACACATTCGATACTTAATATGTTGTTGTTGTTATTTTCGTATCTTGTTGCGCCATTGCAAATTACGTCCTGTGTTGATTCTACCTTGTGGTTGGGTGTGTGTGGTTGTTAGTGGTGCTAACTGACAAATTGTATTTGTAGACAATTCGGCATAATTGCAGGCAGGATAATAACTGTGGGTTGTCCTTCTATTTCGTATCATTTTTTGCTGAGCCCTTTGACCTGTTATGTCTCGGTTCAGTTTGTCTTTGGCAGCGCTGCCAGAAACATGCAGGAAGCACAAGATCATAATATTACTACCGATTCCAATTTAAATTCTAAACCGAATCAAACTCAAAAACGTCATGTACGCTTTCAGGAACAAGATGGAGTACCACGTGTGCCCGGCTCCCGACCCTCAAGTGCGCCAGCGGAACCCAATGCCAAGGCGGCCAAGAAGGCTTACAAGAAAATGGAGAAGGAGCAGCGGTAAGTGGATGTTCAATAGTTTCCTTTTTTTAAATTAACTTTTTTCCTATCCCGCAGACGTCAAGAGAAGGAGCAATCACGTCGCGAAAAGGAAGCCCGCAAAGTGGAAAGGGAAACAGCGCGTCGGATTGAGCGCGAGGCGGCCAAATTGGAAAAGCTTAATCGACACAGCGAGAAGATCTCACGTAGCACAGAACGCATGGTGGGCAGTGGTGGATCACGTTCTGGATCCCTGGAGCGACGACGTAGCGGCGAGGATTCACCTGTGCTCAATCAGTCGACGGTACATGGTATAGCGTCACCGAATCGCCGGCCCACAATCTTTGACGTGTTTAGACAACGCGCAAAATCGGATGCCAAACGGCAAAAGGATAAACATCTACTGGACCCATCGTCAGCGGATAGTAGCGCCACCAGCAGCACATATTCCGTATCCGGCGGAACGCCCGCAGCAGCGACAACACCAGCAGCAACAACATCAGCAGCAGCGGCAGCTGCAACGGCAACAACACCTGGCAGTGCAGCAACGGGCGCTGGCGGTATCATGAATTCCATGAAAGTAGCCATGCAACACTTTGGCCATCGACAGCATCCCGCCGTAACGATAACCAATGCCGATGGCACAGTTTCCGCCAAAAGCAAATTCAAAGATGGTAGTGCTCATTTGCATCAGGGCAGCGATGCGCAGGTGAGCTACTAAAATCTCCTCCTTAACATTCAAAACTTCCTAGCTAATCGCTATTTCTATACCTTATAGTATTACCACACGGTGACTGCAGTGCGACCGAATGCAAATGCCAATCAGCGATCGCCAATGACCAAAGTTATGGATCTATTTCGCCATCGATCAAACTCGGCGGTCAGTGAAGCAGACAAACGCAAAGCGGTAAGTCTCACTATGTTATTTTACAGCGCACTGTTAGCTAACAGTTCCAGACAACTGTCAAGTTTCACTTAAAAAGAAGGCGCGAAAGTTGTAAAAAAAAGTTGTGTTTGAAATGTGATCATCTTTACTGAGAGTTAAGAAGTCAAACTAGAAATGAAAATACTCTTACAGCTTTTTAATTAAATACTATTCAATTTGATAATTTGAGGTATTTAGTTTTTATTCTTTCTTTATACAATAAGCGATATGCAAAATAAGCACCTTAAAAATACAGTTGAAAAAATAATTTCTTATTTACTATTTCTAACAAAAAGCTACAGGCTTCATTGATATTAATCTGGGCTTAAAGGTCACTAAGAAATAAATATTAAATGAAAGCTGAATAATTCACATGCAATTTGATCAAAATATTATTAGATTAATCGTCACTATTACTATATTTAACCCAATAGAGGATTATCGGCTGCTTTATCGATCGAGAAAGCCAAGCAGTCTGCAAAGCTTGGAAAATTTGTCGATTATCAGCAATATTAGGGCGTCACTTATAATCGACAATTTTGTCTGACAATTTCACTATAAATAAAGTTATGAGCAATCTTAATTTGATAAGCGAAATATGCCCAAAGCGATTTGATTGATAAGGTTGTTACATTTCCCAATTGGTCAATCAGAGTCGCTTATCAGTGCGAAAACAACAAGTACATTTAAAAAAAAAAGCTATAATAACAAAATAGAGTAATGTCATGTTCGCATTTATCGTACAAAACATGCCACGTTATTGTGATCAAAACTTTATCAAATCCTTAAAAGATAGAGAGGTGAAGCGATTGAGAGAGAGAGATAGAGAGAAAGCTCAGTAATCAGTAAGTCAACAGGTGATCGCCTTAACAGCTGTGCAAGCGTTGCTCTCCAAAGCAAAAGCTCATATCAGTCTAACTTTCTCTCTCTCTCTTTTGTCGCTCTCACTTGTCTGACAGTTTTTGGGCTTTGCGGAAAAGTGCCACACACAGAAACCGAAACAGAAACAGACACATACGTATGTACAATATTACGTATACGTCGGCGTTGTTGTCGTTGATGGCGTCGCCGTCATTTCAATTTTGCCGTTTTCTTCTTTCGCACGCTGCTGCGTTTTCTGTGTTTTTATTTTCAATTGCATTTTCAATTGGACGGCAACTGATAGAGCCGACGCGCTCGTGTTTCTTGTCCAAATTGATAAACAAAATAAACAAAATTTAAAGAAATTTTTAATTTATTTTAAGAAAAAATAATAATTATTTTTTCATTTTTAATAAATTTCAAAAGCGAACTGCGCGTGTGTGTGATTTGGTCAACAAAATATAAATTGAATAAGTAAAAAATGAAAAAAACAATAAAGTTTATTTATTGCTTTGTGTTGTGTTTTAATGGAAATTAAAATGTTTGAAATTCAAATGTTGAAAGCTAAACGAAATGAAACAAAATTAATTGTTACTACAAAAGAAATTAATTACTAGAAAATACACCATTTCAAAATGGAAGTATTTTGTTTTTTGAAATAAAATTTAAATATATTTTGTAATAATTTAAAGTGCACTATAAATATTTGTAAAATACATATTATATAAATAACTGATCCAGCATACATTTGCTTAATTAAACAAATCTTTGAAAAGATTTTCTGATCAAAAAGTGGCAACAAATATTATGTTCAATTCAATTTGAATTTTTGTGTTCTATTTAAAAGCACTCTTAATTTATATGCTAATTATTTGTGCTCATATTTGTATCTTTTCCGCGTGAGCGCAATTTAATTTTATTTACTTATGTATTATGTATAATGTTTTTCAATTTTCAAGTTCATTGACGGCGTCAACAACCCACGCGATATGCTTAAATATAGTATAATACTAATTTGTGCTTCTAATCTGCATTTCTATTTGTTTTATTGAAAATGTTAAGCACTTTTGAAGAGGCGATTGGAAATGAGCTAAACCCAAAAACGAAAAACTGTCAGCAAAACAAATGGCAAACATGTGATGTCTCACATTTGTGTGTGTGCGTGTGTGTTTATATAGGTGTATTGTGGTTCCCTACTTATTAACGTATTCGTGAAATTTGTTAAATATTTTGTTTTGTTTTTGTTTTAGTTTGTTAATACTCTAAGCCATTTTCTTAGTCGCTAATTTGTCAAGTGTCTAACTGGGCTCATATGTTGTTTGTATTTCTTCTAGACGGTTTTATAATCAGTCAATCGAATAAGTTCACACCCTCCCACAATTCAAATTAATATTTCGGTCTTTCGCTCATTTATTGATGCATAATTTTTAATATATTTCCATTAGATAAGTAGAAGATTGATTGTCAAAGTCAGAGTCTCAGACGCTCCCTTAATTGCTTTGAAGGTATTAAAATACTTTTGTTAATTAAATTAACACGTATAAATCATATATTCGTGCAAGCAAATTTATGGTATATTCAGCCTGTATAGTCAATTAATGAAATCGGTTAAGCGTTTCACATGATATTTGTAGATTAAAGTCTTAATCTCAAATGAGAATTTGGTTGTTTTTTTTTCGTTTTTTACACGTTATGCTGTCAAATCTATTATATATATTATATTCTACATAGTATTTATATATGTATGTGTTATGGTTGCTGATTCCTTAGTTTATCTTCTGTATTTCCACTACATTTTCGTGTTGAGTGATAAAACGTCTGTCAAAATAGTTCGACACACTTTGAAGTCGTGCAGCTGTTTGGAAAATTCTGATCAACTTGACAAAATGAACAAACTTGGGTCCTTCTAGTGTTTGCAACTACTAAAAGTATTTCAGTTTTGCCCATATTTGCAAATTGTTATCAATTTCGAGTTTTTATCTTTCGGTATATAGAAATACTTGAAAAGAAGAAATTTAATTTAGAGTACATCGGCCCAAAGAGCGATAAGATACGACCAGCTAATAAATACTAAAAAGAGACAACAACAAAAAAAATAAGTAAAACAGATAGAGAACTCACTGTCTGACTATATTTATAACATATTTACCGGACTAGAATCGTATTTGATTATAATTTAAATAACGCGCATAATAAATGACTTCTCCAGAGGGTAAAGCCTTACGCTGATCGATTGACTTGAAGTAATGTCTATTATAAATTAGTGTTTAATATAGACAAACCTGTACAATGTAACTATCTGACCATCTTTCCCCTGTTATCATCGTAAATAAATCAAAGCTATTTATATATATAATACGACCAGTAATATATTATAAAATTTAACCGTACGATTACAATAACGGAAATAAGCAATGAAAATACCCTATACATTGTTGTAAAAAGGGTTTGCTTTATACAGTTAGGCACAATTCGCTTTCGTGAAACACTTTAATACTGTCTTCCTCTTTGTAATAATTCCTAGGGTATCCAGTCACGCCCACTTCTGTTTGCTAACGCCTCTTTTTAGTTGTAGAGGAAGTGAAATTATTGTTGCCCAAAAACATTCTCATTACTTTTTTGGGCATACGAAATAATTGTTGTTTGCAAAAACTTTTCTTTGTTTTCTTTGTAGTTGGCCTGTTAATTAATCATTTGTCAGTATACTGTTGCCGTTGCTGTTGTTGTTGTTGCCACAATTCTAAGCACGTCTATGTTTGTAAAAATGTTCTATATATGAGTCTGAGTATTCGGAATCTGTTCACAGATTTATTTATTTACTTTTATTGCACACGTTTAAAGGTCAACCACTTGACGACGTTCCCTCTCGTCTCAGCCTATAGTTTATACTCTGTAACAGTATCTACATAATTGGGTATAATGATAAATGTGTTATCTCTTTATTTAAGCTAAATATTTTTATTTAAATCGAATCATTAAAGTAGAAATGAATAAGTAGAAGATTCCCACAAAATGAATTAGAGGATTATTTTATTTCTTACCTATTCCTACATTCTAATACAGGGTATCTTTTAGTTAATCTGCGTGCTCTCTTGTTGATTTCAATGTAGGCTTCATATGGAATTAAATATAATAATAAAATCGGAATTGACGCAACTTTTGATGTTTGTTTTGTTCTCAGCTGTTAATTGAATATGTCAAAGTTAAAGCTTTAAATCTTTGTAATGGCCAATTACCAAATGCTTTAAGCTGTTGTTGCATGTTACCTGATGAGAATGTGGCAGAAATATTATTGAAATAAACCATCTGAAATTTATTTATTAGCAAGTTGTTCAAACAAGCGGCAGAATTAAGATTAAAGGCTTACAAATTTGTTGCTGTACCATTAATCTGTTGAACGCATTTGATTGACGTTGAAAGCTCATTAATTAAGCTTTAAGCGATTAGTTAATATATTCATACTCTCTTGTAATAAACTTAACCAACATTCTGACATATTTTACAGTTGTCTAATTAGCGGTAATGAATTTTACAATTGTTTTGACTTGCATTGTTATTCATGGTATTTTGTTTTCCTTTAACATTTCTTTTATTCATTTACTATTTTCTTTTACACATTTTTGCGTCAAGAACGTTGAACAAATATTGACAAGAATAACAAAGTATAAACTAAAGGCTGTCGCTTGACTTGCTCGCTGGGCAAATACAAAACAGATAGACAGCCCCAGGAAAAAAAAAAACAAAATAGAAAGAAAGGGAAATAGATGTGGAAATAGAAAACGAAAAGAAAACTAAATAGCAACAATTCCCAAATGGACAAATAATGTAAACCTAAAAATACGAAATGGTTTCACTTGATTTTATTTATTAAACGTGTTTGTGCCTAAATTACAAAACTTTTATGTTTCTGAGCATTTCCTAAATGTATTATTCTTACAAATTCCAAATATACTGACTAATGACATACCCTAGCAACTGATTCTTTAATTGAAACTAGATTCGAAGAATTAACATTGTTTTCATACTCTAATCTATGGAATATACTACATATCTGTTTACAATTGTACTGATAATAATCGTAAATACATTTTCGAAAAATACTAATAATATAAATTTAATTGGGCTCAATTTATTATTTTCGACACGTAGTGAATATACACTACATTAACCCCTTGTCAAATGGTAGCTACAAATGCAATAGAGCTGCAATTAAGCTGATGTTCAACAACAACTTTAACTCAATTTCATTCATGGTTTTATTCTCCTCTCCTATGTAAATTGTTTGAGGTTGACTTTAAGTAATGTTCACTGTTGACCTCTTAACGTGGTGTTCTTAATTCTTATCAACTGGTTAATGACTTTTCACATGACCACTTTAAGAACTATGGAACATAACTTTCAGTTTAGCCTTTGATCTGATAACATAGAGCTTTTATTAACAGAATTCGGCAAGCTTCCATCTTTCTCTCTCTCTCTCTCTCTCGCTCTGTCGCTATCTTTCAGTTTTAATTTCCGGCTGCCATTTGTATTGTTGTTTATTGGGTCAGTAAGAGTTTTTCTACCTTTCAATCAATTTTTCTTTTATTTTTTTTTCCTATTTCAATTATGGGACACACACACCACAAGCAATCAACAAACCACGCCTCTTAAGTGTTCATCCGCCCACTTAACGTCGATGCGTCACATCGATTGCAGTTTCTTCTTGTTTTGCTCTCTCAATTAAAAGCTTGTGAGAGGGTCAAGGATTAATTTGTGAGCCGCTTTGACCCAAAACAATGCAACAATATATGTTATGATCATGTATTAATTTTCTGTGTTCTTCTGTATTGAACGTGCTTTTCATCTGCTCCACTTGAGCTTTGTTGTAAATCAGTCGCGCCCCAAACAAAGACGATGACATTTTCATGGTCAGGGCGACGGATTTTTGAATTTTTTATTATACACCTTGTTGCAATTATTTCATTTACTCTTTGCTTCCTCGAATTTATACATATAAGTACGACAACAACAATCAAAAAAACGAGAATAATATGCGATTGCAATTAAAAAAATATACACACACTTTTGAAAGGCTGAATTTACATTTGTAATTTGCAAATTCTTTCGAGTAACAAAACCAATTAAAGATATAAAATTTAAAAATATCAGGTGTTAAATGATCAACAACAAAAAAACACAAAAGATACGATAACAATAAGCGTTAACAGCGACAACAGCAACAGTCTAGCTGCTGTTAACTTTGCAGTACAATGTAAAGCATTTTGACTCAACCTGAAAACATTTCAAAGGCTGTGCTAACTTTAATATTTATACTTAATTAACAAGTAAATAACAATCAAATCGTCACAATGTCTGCGGTCAAGCGTTGGCTTTATCGCCACACCCACTCAACGAGTTCATCAAGCAACGGCCCGCCGCCCACATCCCCGACTACAAAAACACAACGTGGTCGAAGCCATTCGCTGGATGTGCAGTCGCTGCAAAGTCACGGCCTGCGCACCATGTTAGCAAATGCAAATGTAAGAAAATTGATAAAAAAAAATAATAATTTAAAATAATTAAATTTATATTGAAATCAAGTAATCACATTCGAAAATAATAACAAATCCCAGTGAACACCATAGGGGTTAAACATAACAGCACGCTGTTAAACAAGTTGTGGTTTGTGTACTCGATAAGCTGTGTACAGTGTGCTGTTAACTCTGCTAACATTGCGCGGTCTATTTAAATTACAATTCAAACTGAAAATAAAACTCACTAATTGATTAATCTTTCTTATATTTTTAGCGTGTTGCGGCGCATCAACAGCAGTTGGCGGTGCAAAGTGAGTATACAATTTGCATTTTATTCATTTATTTAATATTGAAGAAGTGAAACAGCAAGTACCAGACACATGTTAATTATACTATGTAAAAGTAACATTTCGATTCAACTTACAGCAATTGATATTATTATTCTGTTTAAATTTCGTATTAAATCGCAGCTTATGCAAATCATGAAAATCAAATTAACCTTGACTTTGAAAATTAAAACAACAACACACATACACTCACACAATATACGTACGTATGTATGTATATAAAACAAACAGCGCAAAAGTAAAACAAACAAACAGCGAAAATACGCTAAAGACGAATGCTTAACAAAAAATGACTAAACGATGTGTAAAACCTGAAGTTTTAATAGCTTTGGTGAGGGGAGGAGGGTAACGAGGGGGGTAGAAGTATCCAAAGGTGGCCCATGCGCTGGTTAACAACAGATAAACAGTTTTTATGTTCTGCTTGTTTGTCATGCATTTTACATATATGTAAATTGTGTAAATAATTGAGGTTTTGTTTTGTATTTTAACAAAATTATGGAAGTTGGTAGTGATTTGCTGTAAAGGGTGCAAAGTTGTAGATTTAGTATATGTTTTAAGATTTTTATAAAAATGTGATAGCTTTTTTTGCTAGAAGTGAAGAACAAACAGTAATTAAAAACAATTTCACTCGATTTATATCATTTAAATAAGTAAATAAGTGGGATTGGCCAACACTGCTAACATTTTTTAATACACATAGATACAAAGACAACTGTATAAATAAGAAGCATTCAAGAATCACTCATAACAATTACGAGCGCGTAAACAATAACAAAATTTTGATGAATTAAAAACAACTCATTTGCCTCGTGCTTACCAGAGGGGAAAGGCAAAGTAGCAATCGCATATCTAAAATTCTTGTAGGTCTAATTGCGATAACGTCAGAATAGATATAAACATAGAAATACACCGTGTATAGCAAAATGTTCAACTTTAGCTGGCACCCCTCCCATGCTTTTCAATGCAAACCGCTCCTAAACTGAACCTCGCAAAAACGATTCGGTTCTGATTATTATCTTTAAAATTATTTATATCCCTCGAATCCAAATCTGGGCAGGAACCCGAATAAGAAGGTTCACTTTGGAATTTATATTTAAAAAATGAAAAACTTAATATTAAATTGAACCAAGGCACAGTCCAAAACCAAATAAAAGAATACTGCCCTAAGGCTCGAACCACCAAACCGAACCCAATCCTTAAGTTTTGTCAAAACTGAAGCGATTCTTATTCAATATGTCACTTGAACCATAACTGAATCTCACAATCAGTTGATTTTGTAAATAAAATAGGTTTAAAAAAAACGATGCAACGATTTGTGGAAGCCATAAAGTTTAAAAAGGTGCGAACCTTTAAGTCCAGCACCGATTCTCGAAAACAATATACATACTATGTACGTATGCCAAATTGTAAATATTTAGTGAATTTCCATCAAAGAGGGTACTAAATGATGCGTTAAGGCCTCCTCAAGCATGCAAAAAGCGTGACCACAAGTGTACATTGCACAAAAGCGGTTACTCATTTTAATATCCTTAAAAACTGCAATGTAAAACGCAAAATAGTAAATTACTTCTTGCCCCCTCTCTCAAACCCTGAATATACAACTCCCACACGATAGCAACAACATAACAATGGCAAGTGAGAGAGAGTGAGAAAGATACACAGACACTTATGTACACATTGCACAGTATGCATTGCACACTTCACAACGACACTCAAAGAGCGGATATAAAGAGCGAATGCGTTTCAGAACTAACTGTTGCTGCATTTTGGGTCTTCACACGCTTACCCTTTGCCTGACCTTGAAAACTTTGTTTTGCAAAGTCGAGACTTGTTTTTGTACAGACTGCAGTTGTTGTTGCTCCTGTTTATGTTGTTAGTGCTGCTTGCACTTTCAATGCCAACCAAGAATAACAAAAACAAACAAGCACCTGGTCTGTTTTATGTTCCGAACAATACAATCTCATCTGTTGCTCTTGCTCTCGCTCTAACTCTATCTCTCTCTTCCATTCGCATGCACACACTCCCTCCGGAGTTTTTGTCGTGCACTTTTTATTTTTTACTTTTTGAGCCTTTGGTTATGTACGTTGTTTTGTTATTATTCGTCGTCGGCTTTATATCAAGTGTCTGGCCATGACGTAATCTTGAAACATGTGCAGAGCGGATAATTCCGAAGGGGAAAGGGGTTATGGGAGGCGCGTCTACTCAGAGACGTGTGTATGTGAGTGAGAGTGTTTGTAAGTCACTCTCAAATGTATATTGTTGACTTAAAAAAGCAATTGCGAAAATACATAATTCGCAGCCCACGACAATTAACCGACATTGATTTTGAAGGCAGCTAGACGATGTAGCTGTAAGTGTACATCTACAGTGACTCACAGCCTATTTGGGACTGTAATCATTATAAGTTATATTATACAAATTACAAAATAGATAACGGTTTTTGGACTCTGTTCAATGACAAATATTTCGAAAAAAAAATGTATTTTCGAGACAAACTTTTCTTAAAGCTAGAATCAATCTTAAACCCGAGCAAACCATTATTAAAATGACATTCCGCTTGAAAAAAGACTTCGTTTTTGCCAAAGTTTGAAGTCTGGAAACATGATTTTATCTAGCAAGTTTACAGATTTTGGCCACATTCGGGATAATGTGGTGTAAGGTGGGTCAAATATGCTGTGAGCCACTGTATGTGTCCCTGTGTTTTCGTAGGTGTGAGCTGTTGTCTGTTTTCTATTGTCATAAAATCTCATTCATAAGCGAAAGTCTGTTAAGCCGCCCACAGCAAACAAAGCATCTCACAATCTGCTAAACTAGAATAGCCAGTTGCAAAGAGAGCATGAGTGCATGAGATTGAGAGTGAGAGCGAGAGCAACATAGACAATGTTAAGGGCGTTTTTTGGCCACCACCACCTCAAAGAGAGCACTGTTGGTCGCTGCCTACGTGACGCAGCGCACACAGACAAGAATAGCATTAGAATCGCACAATTGTAAATACAATTTTGAGTAAACGCAAAACAGCTAGGGAATAGAAATTGTAAACAACAACAGCTTTATTAAATGCTGACAACAAAGAGCAGCAACATTTGATGAAATTCTTTATATACCACATCACTTGTAAGTCTGCACACACACCCATACAAACAAACAGCACCACACCCGCCAACGCAATTTTTCCATTTCTGGAATGTGCGTGAATAGAAAACATTACAGTCCACTGTTAAATAAAAGTAACTGCGTATAAAGAACTCTACAGCTGCAGCGTTGCGGCTAGTTAACATTTAAGGTCGAACAAGTTCAGAGCAGAGCAGAAGTAAGGTATGAGAAGATTAGGAGGTAAAAACAAGCTTAACAGCGAAGCGACCACGCCTACCTTGGCATGCTTATCTAACAGTGCTCTGTTACTTACTACACATAGACCCTCAACCGTTTTTCTTTTTTTTTTTTGGCTTTCTACGTTCGCTTTGCTCGCTTGATTTTTTGTTGTGCTCACCTTTTTCTGCTGTTACATATAGTCTTGCACACATACACACACGCACACTCTATAAAATGCCTTGCCGGTTTAACTCACACAATTTTAGAATACGATAATATACGTCGTATATATGTATTTATATACTGGCACTCTCTACAAACACACACTCATTGCTATCGGACTGGGTTGGCCACATGGCGGCTACGTTGTCGCCTTTTAGTTAAATTTGAAGCGCCGGCCGCGACAGACGTTAACAGCGCCACGTGATTTGATCATTAATGAAATTAATTGAAAACTTCGAGACAATTTAAAGCAAAAGTTTTAAAAAATATAATTGATTCTTCAAAAGGTTTACAAAGCATTCATTAATAAAATTACCGAAAGCATATAATAATATACAAATATTTCGAATCATAATTATCAAATTGTTATTTTGTTTAAAACAAAGAAAACGTTTAACGTACAAACTGGATTTTCTAAAGCGGTTTTTGAACAACTACACAAAATACGTTTTCGTCTTTAGCTATAAATATGCATGAGCGAGCATATTAATCTGGCATTTTATTGTTAATAAACAAACTAAAAATATATATTTGAGTGCGTGAAGTGGAAAATCTATTAAACATTTTTATGGAAAGTTTGTGAAAAGTGTTGCACATGTGAAAAGGAAAATCCCATTAAACAATAAATAATTCATTATATAAATAACTTTAAAAAGCCACTGAAATTGCGCAAGTCTTAAATAAACAAAATGTAATTTCGTTAATTAATTATTGCTTTAAACTGAATCCACAAAAATTCGCTCAAAATTTGCCTGAAAATCGTATCGAGTCGCCGAAAGCATGTGATAAAAATTTTATAAAAATAAAATCCACATTTTGCGCAAACACCCGGCAAAAGATTTTGTTGTTTTTGTTGTTGCTCCCCCACTTAATTTTGCTTTATTGTTGCTTACATAATTAGAGAATGAAAAAGGAAAAAATTGATATGATTTATAACATATTTTTCGACATTTGTGACGCACAAGCTGAAATCAAATTTTGGTTTTGTTTTGACCAAAGAGCGATAAAGATACTTAATATTTAATAATATAAATATTGTAGTACAGATCAGACAAATCAAAAGTTGTGGACTTGTGTTGGCATGTGCATACATCTTGTTTTATTTATAGAACTTTTTAAGTGAGTTTTGAAAAACAAGACTTTGTTCCATAGGCAATTTTTATTTGCGTCATTAGCAGAAGTTCTAAGTGACTAGAAATAAATATGCGGTATTATTAAAGATTTATTTATTGTAAGTTAATCTTATAATAATTGGAGTTTTCTATAGAAAATTAAGGCTAAGGGAATATATGAGAGCTTATAAATACAAAGCCATCCATAGTCGATAGCATCAGCTTGCGTAGTCTGTGATCTAAAGTCTGGAATTCAATAAAAGTGATATGATGTCATTCATCATCATCCATCACTCATTCCATCCTACCATTTTAATTAAGCTCTAAAATTGCTCAGATTTAAGAATACTTATTATGTACATATTTTTCATAACCCTTTTCAAAAGATTGCAAATAAATGTGTTGAATGTTGCCAATAAACTCTCGCTCTGATAAGCCCCTCCAACTGTTGTTTACTCTTCTGCAACATACTCTACTATGTGATAACCCCACAACTATAAATAATTGCTAAACATGTATTTAGTCCGTATAATCCCGTAGAGGCTACTGATATGGTTTACACATTATTACAATCACCGGATTTAGAACTAATAAACAAATTGCGCCATTTTCATATTGATGACATGACAATTGAAATTTGCTTGGAATAGGTCAGTTCTAGCATACAGAACAACTACATCACACCCCGAGGAATCTATAAACAATATGAGTATGAGATTAGAATGCCGCTAAAAGTTTCACATATGGCGAGGATATCTACGATGATTGAAAAAGATTTTATGTGCATGTTTAATGTGTAAATTTCTTTAAATATTCACACATCAGAGATTGCATAAATAAAGATTAATTCAATTTCCAGGCTGATATAATTATTATTTATGCTCAACTTTTGTTTATGCCACAAAACAAAAAAAAAACAACTTCTTGACTTATCCAAACAAGTATGAAAGCTAAGTAAGATAGTGCTTCATGAGAAAATACCCTAAAATCACTGCAAATATACTGCCTAAAATTTTAGGAAATTTCACATAAAGTTTAAGGAAAATAACTTATTTTTAAAGTCATAAATTCTTAAAATCTTATGCGCTAGCAAAATTTTAAAGAAAAGTTGACTATTTTTAAGGCAATAACTACCTCAAACTTTAATATTAGGTAATAAAATCCCGTTTCCTATCATTTAAGGAGTCTTTTTTTCTGAGTGTACCTGATGCCTTTTTTAGTCTATTATGACTCTTCAATTATAATATATATATCTCCTTAACCCGGTATTTCACTGGGTATTAGAACAGCAGCTTCACAGATTGAAAAATTTGGTAGAGGAAGCCGAAAAAAAGGGAAACAGAGAAAACAACAATAGCAAATACGCGTCAAAGAAATTGCGCAGCGCAAAAATTTGTTCTATTGCTCCGCATTTCGTTTTGGTCGTTCTCTTTATTTTCGTTTTCTTTTGGGCTGGTTACGTTACTTTTCGGACCGGCAACACAGCAAAAAGAAAAAAGAATAAGAACAAAAAGAGCAAAACAACAACAGCCACTGTCAATCTGTGCAACGGCAACAACAGAAACAAAAAATAATCACCGACTGGAGGTAAAAATTTCATTTGCGACGCAGAAAATCTCCCCAAGACAACTTTTTCGATACTTTTAGATGTGTGGATGTGTTGTGCTTGATGTGTGTGTTTGATGTGTGTAAGATTCTGTCTGAGCATCGAAAGTGCTAGAAGTGTGCGCAGAATGTTATCTACCAACTGTAAGCTTATCAGTCATGTGGAAATGTTTGTAACAAACCTTATATTCATATTGGTAAATCAATAAGGTAACTCAACTTTTTTAAGGTGGTTCTGTTAAGGCCTCTGTTTAAATCAGTGTTGCCGATATATTCAAAAATATGTATAAAGCAAAGAGGTAGCATAAAACAGAAATTGGCTAAAAATATGTATGTAACCCTATATGCACACAGTTTTTGGGTTGAGTTTTTTCATTTCATTTTTTATTTTCAACCCCAAAGTCTATTCGTGGTTTGTTTCTTTATGCTCTGCTTTAAAAACTGCAATAAAATAGATTGGAATATATTCTTTATTTTCATTTAATAAAATTGTATTCATTTTAATCCCTAAGCTCCTTAGAAACCGTTATAAATGGCTTTCCTTTACTTGTTAAAATGCAATTTATGCACTTTTTCTGTTTCTATTTACTGTTCCATAAGGCATTAGTTTATGGCCTTGATGTGTTCTATTTTGGCAACTCTTGTTGCATAAATCTATTCACAATTTGCTGAAAAAAGTTAAGATTCAAAATTATTTTAGCACTTGCGCTGCATAAATCACAACTAAATTTAATTTTAGTTTGAATTAAGTTAAAAGCTGCGTAAAAGCACAGATACATTACACAGATACAGATACACTTACTATTATGTATATACTTATGGAAAACCTGTTACAAGCTGCTGTTCAACCTTTTTATATTAGTTTTCTGTCATTTATGACGGCCAAAAAGGTTAATAGAAACAGCATGGAGTTGTTGTTGTCCGATTAATAGGGTTCGTTAAACTTATTTTTTTCCAATTCGAAAGTTTTTCTAGCATTTTCCATAGCTTGAATGGAAATTATGTCATATTCATCTAATTACATACGGTATTGAAAATCATAAATTTATTCAACACGCTTTTTAAACATCAATCAAATTTCGTTTGTAAGAAACATTTGACGTTTGCATTATTGGAATGTTATTTTCCAATAGTTGATTGTTGTTTGAAAAGATTAAAAACAAAACTCGCAGCTCGTTTATTTGTCTCTGGGGTCGACTGAGAATTGGGTCAAGTGAAGGAACTTACTAAAAACGGCAATTAAATTTCTGTTCAATTATATTCCGAGCAACATAAATTTTGTTGTATTTTTTTATTGTTGATGTTGCTGTTACCAAGATGATTGCCTTAATTGCAACACGCTTTATTGTTGTTGCCAACTGCATAAATTTACTACTGTACTTAACAAACAGGGTGTCCGATTTATATTTGCTTAATTTAAAGTTGGCAATTACAAGAGGACGGCAGTGACGAAAGCTGACCACAAAAATAAAAGTTACTTCGAAGTTTAAAACTCAAACCACTGAGGAAAATATTCGATTTGAGCGAGTTGGGTAGTAAATTGGACAAAATTTAAAAAGATTATTAAAGTAGTTAAGTAAAGTAACTTGTCAGACAATTTAAAACTAAATTTAGAGCTGCAAAATTTCAATGTATCGGTTATAATATCAAATACTCAGGGTTTCCACACAAGTGAAGTGGTCAAACTGTCAACATTACATATTATATTTTAGAACTTCCATTTATAAGATAAAATCAAACTTAGCAATTAGCTCTTCTTCTTTTGTATCTCAGTAAATATTACGCCTATACATGGAGATGTTTTCTTTGGTTCTTTGTTTTTATTCTTTAACCATCACATGCCACAAATTAAACGGCACTCCAGGCGGTCCCTGGCTGCTTTTAAGTATGTTCCCTTTCCTTCAGTCTTCAGATTCTTAACGAACTTCTGTCACTGCCTCCCTTATTCTGCGTTGTCGGTCTACTTCAATTTCAGCCTGACCACGCCCAATTAAAAATCGTAAACAACACACAAACGAGTAAGAAAAGTCGAATGTCCTTGAGATGCTTTGGCCTTTCGCAACTTAATCCTGTGTCATGTGACAACCTCGGAAGCCATCTGAAACATTGCCAGCGATTAAGCGAACAATAAGCCAGCATACGAGTAAGAACAAAAACAACGACAATGGCAAGAACCATACAAGTGTTGGTTAGAGAAGACAAGTGAGGGGAATACAATGAGCACCATCATATTAAAGAAATCAGCTTACTTTTTTTATTCTTTTCTCACTTTTTCTTACTTAACAAAGTTGGCAATGTCGCTGGACAATAAAAAACGCTAGTGATTAAAATCAGTTCAAGGACGGAATTTCTTAGATGCATGTGATAACTCTCTCAAACCATTTAGATAAGATTGATTTTTTAGAAGCCAGAGATTGCACTTTAATTTCACATTGCAAACAATTTGAGAATAAATACAGATAATCTGTCATATCTTATTTCGAAAGTAACAGAGAAGAATCTTCTAAAAGCTGAGATATTTCGTATGGAAGGAAGTACTCCTAAGCAAGCTAATTCATAACTGTATTTAAATCGATCTTATCTAGATACATTATATTATTATTTGCTTGTTATTATAGTTCATAAAAACATATCCTGAAAGTTTGGGTATGTTTTCTATCGGCATCTTTTTGATTGAACGTGTGAACGTGACATTTAGTTAATTCACAACTAATCACCCTATAAATTACAATACAAAAACAAACAGAATATATACACTTAATGTGCACTTTGCAAATTTCGACACGCAGTTAAATGATACGGTTTTCAGATTATATATGTTTATATATAGATATATATTCAAATATATATAAAGGGGCATATTTATGTCTCATACATGGAATATAAAGGAAGCAACAGAGCAAAGTAAACACACCCACTTTCGGAGGCGTTAATTAGCATGCACGATTTGAAATCTCTCATGACTGTTTGCGTCTGTGAATCTAATAAGCGTTTAACCTTGAACACCATTAACCTAGTGGTATGTAATGCTCTAGGAAAGGGAAACAAATCGAGCCGCTTTTGACTGTCCGTCCGTACAGTGGAAACAGTTGGGGTTGGTCAACACTGTTTTTTTCTTTTTTGCTCCACTTTGCGACGCATTTGAAAAGGTAAACAAGAACGAATGAGACAAAGTCCGAGCGATTCAACCACGAGCCGCTAACGACGATTGCAAATTCTAATATAAATTTGAATGTATGTGTGTATAAGTTGATATACTCGTATATGATATAAGTGCTCGTATTTGCTCGGACAAGTGCCAGCCCATAAATTTGCTCAGACCCACTTGTTAGGCTAATATGTAGTATTCTATTTGAATATCATATATCAAATATTACCAGTTGTGATGCCCCATCTTCGTTAACTGTTGCTGTTTATTCCTGATAACAACAGCATTATTAATACTTAGAGCCTAGTATGTTGACTTTATTTGTTTGTTTATCGTCGAGCAAATAAATTCTACTTGCCCACGAGTATTACATTCTCGTATACCGAGAACAACGAAATGAAATTAATTAACCTACCGCCTGAGTGTAGGAAAAATCTGGCGGAGTGGAGCACTTAAAACCGGAAAGGGCAATTGATGGATGTTACTTTGCTTTGCTAACTGATTGAACAAATTTGTTGACGATTTGCTTGATGAAGTTGGTGAATTAAACTGAAATTTTGTTGAGCTTAAACGATTTTCCTATGGGTATTTCCGAGCCATATTATAGGGGTCTAGGTGACAGCAATACACCTGTAAAAACGATACCCACTGGCAGTTACTCAAATGAAAGGTGAAAGCTATAAAACCTAAGCTCTATAGCTGCCTGCTACGAAACTTAGCAACACTTGACGAGTTTTGTAATAAGTAATCCTTAATCGTTACTATAATTTCCTCCTAGACCCTTTTTGTTATTTAAAGATTTTTCTAGCTTTCCGTTTGTGTTTTCAATGTTTTTCCTATACTTACTGCCTGCCTGTCGGACATATCTCTGTAATTTTTCTCATGACGGCTGGTCTGTCGCTTTCATTTGACATTTTTTTAATGAGTTTGTGTGAAGAATATATTTACATTTCCCTTAACTGCTGCTAGCTATTGTTTGTTTCTGATGAATATGTTGGCAGCGTTCTTGAATTGGAAATTAAAAAAAAATGAAATAGAAATAGAAATAGAAAAATGTCTATTTAGTAATTTGCTAATAGCTTGTGCCTCCTACTACATTTATTATGCATATATTAACTATCATTTCTTGGCTGAGATTACAATACCAGTTTCAATAACTGTCAGACACGCCCCAAGCGAATGGAAAGTCATCAAATCTAATTATCACCCGCGTAATAAAAGTATTTCAAAAGTTAATTTAGGCTCCAAACAAACTACAAAATATTTAAGAACCAGTCCCTCATTTACATAAATTTTCATTGACGTCAATGCCGAGCAGAAAGAACGCTATAACAATATATCCTGCGCATATTTATGTAATGAGAAATAATAAATTAGACATGTTTAAGGATGCGTGTTCCTATCATTATGTCGTCATATTCTTCTAACTCGTATCCACCTTTCGCTTCAATGGTTTTTGCTTACATTTTCGCATTAATATTATCTGCTTCTTTGAAATATTCTTCACTCGTGTATTTTTTGATAAATCGTTTCCTAATGTCAGCTGGTTGCCAATATTTGTGAGTTTCGTGTGCAAAAATAAAAAAGAAACGGCGCGTGAGTCGCATTTATTATTAAAGCGCCATTGATACTGCAAATAAAGTTATAGATACAGATAGAAAACAATAGATACTATGTTTAGTGGAAAAAATAGACAATAAAAACCAAAGTTTATGTCGTGCCCCTTTTTCCTAGATTTGTAAACAACAAAGCAATTGCATTTGAAGTCAGATGTTCAGATGTCAGTTCCATTAGAGGTGTAAACATAAGGCGAACCCATTAATTGAATTGAAACCAAACGTGTCGCTCACTTGTCGACCTGAGGAAGCTAGACTCAAGTGAGTTGAGTAGCCAATTACCACAATATCGAGTATTTGCAAAGAGACAACCCAACCGAAAGCAGCCGGCTCATTTTCAATGCAAATGTTGCCGGTACGACTGCTAATGCAAACAGATACTATAGTCTTAGAGGTTATATAAGACGGGGAGCGTGTGTGGCGAAGTTGTTGTTTTGAATAATTACCCAATGGGCGGGGTCCCAAAGGTCTCGTCTTCTTTGTACCTTTCGTTTTTTCGGGAAGCACTTTGTGAAATTCACTAATGAATCATGCGATGAGTTATCTACAGGGTACTGTTGTGCGTGTCTTTATTAAATTAGCTATAGCCACTGGGAAATATGTCCATGTATTGATTTAAATTTCTTATCGTCTAAATGTTTATTCCCACTTGCGATTAAAACAATGATTAGCCTACTAATGTAACTGTTTAAATTATATTTTGTATTATAGTTGTTGGCATAACCATTGCAATGCATTGTTTATTGATTTGATCAGTAAAAGAAATTACAATATGTTAATTTCTTTTAATTGTTATTTGTATGACAATTTTCAATCAGTGTTTGCAAGTTGGCACCAAATTGTAGAAAATCCATTAGGCTACGATTTGTAATGACTTTTGTATAACAGTTTTATGCATTGGATCATCAATCATTGTCCCTAACGTGAGCATTACGAATTGGCAGCAGTTCAAACTGAACAACAACAAAAAAAAGCATTTAACAATTAAAAATATTACATAAAACGTCTTCAATGACTTTTCAATGCATTTGCAACGCATCTCCCTGAAGGTTTCTTTCTTTTGTTCTACTATCGCCCCTCTCAACTCTCGACTAATTAACGAAATACAACACAAAATGTCCACAAATACGCTACAAAGTATGTATATTCAACATTTCTGTAGTCGCTTCCGGTCGCATTTGTGCATTTGTCTAATTGCACGCCTCTAACGATGCGGAAACAACAACTGAAAGTGAGATAGAGAGAGAAAGAGTGTAAGACAAAAGGGGGAGAAAGAGGTCGAGCTGGGAAGAGAGAGAATCCCACGCCCACAACTAGTCGGATATTAAACTAACAAGCTTACTTAATATATCATTAATGAATAGATTTTAAGATTGTAATGACAGTTTTACGGGCTTGTACCTTTAGCCTGAACCTTTAGTCTATAGATGTTCAAAGATAACCCTCGCACTCTTACCAAGGTCAATGCAGCCTATAACATAGTCTGTATACTAAATACTGCGGAAAAAATTGACTGTGAAAAGTTCAAAGTTTGCTCCGAAGGTTGCATGTCTAACGGTTATTTTATAAACTATGTGTTTTACATTTTTGGGTGGGGTCAGTTGAATAGTAGAGTTCAGTGACTTGTCTTGCAGCTCACAGTTATATAATTATATCATATTAAAGGCGTGTTTAATTTTCAAATATCGATTTTCTTAAATGACACATAACAATTTTCCAAAATATTTGAACCCCAAGTGTTATTGTCATTTTTTGAACTTTCGTTTGTGGTGCAATGAAATACAAAAAACCTTCTCGAATTTCTGAAATTCAGCACTGCGTCATCGAACTCACAACCGGCACCAATTCGACAATAACAATAATATATGTATGTATGCATATGTATAAAAATAAAAATAATAAAAAACGAGAAAAAGTCAGCAAAAAGCCGTAATTGGAGGCGTGTTCTTGTATCCTAAGAAACTAAAACAATTTGCACACCTAAGCAAGTTTTTTTGGACTCGTTTAGTATTTATAGCCAAGTTCCAGGCTGTTTGGAGCATGTTCAATGCATGACGAAGGGCCGAAAACTAACCGAAACCCCAACTACAAATGAAATATTTACTTACATATCCGATTCCCAATCACGTTCAAGGTGAATGTTGGCTACTTAAACTACAAACTGCCAACTAAGCGGCATTTTAATGGTTTCATATTTACGGGCAAAAATAAAGTCTAGAAAACAAACAAAAATTGGCTTACCTCTGAATTTTTGTATAGATATGTATAATAATTCATGAGGTTAAAAATGAAGTACGTAAACACTTTTAACAGTTATTTATAGTTTGTGTGCCCCAATCAATTTGTTGATAAGTTGAGCCCAAATAACAACATTGACTACCTTTTCTTAGCCCCTTATCGCTGTTCGTTGGGATCCCTGGACAACTGAGTACGTCTAGTGGGGGTCTATCATAGCGACTGGGACTCCGACAGCGCTCTGATAAGCTTATCAGCTACTAATTTGGCATTTTTTATGACAAGTTTTGAATATTTCACAAACTTGACCTAAATGCGCAGTTTGATTTCCATTCCTTTTCCATGCGAGCCAGCTAATATACTATATGGATATTTCTACATACACTCTTCGTACATATTATATGTATATGTATGTATGTACACATATTCCCGTTTATTTACTTTCACTTTCATATCACGCATGCGTAGTCTTTGGATGCTACTCATTTAGAATTTTCACTTTCATTTGATTCATTTTGGAGCAGGTCACGTATCTGCCGTTTGCATACTTTAGTGGCGCCTTTCTTTCTTTTCTAACTTATTGGTCTGTCAGTTGGACAACCCTCAAGGGCATAAACAAAAAAATAATGATTTAATGCGTTTCGTTTCCATTTCCCACTGCTAATGTTGTTCCGAGTGTTTCTGAGTAAAAACCGCATGGGAAATTGCTGTTCAATTGCAATATGCTTGCTCGCACTCTATGCCCAAGGTCATTTTTGTAATGAAGTGCTTTGCATTACGCTTGTTGGGCATACACAACAGTGGCCCCCTTTAAACATGGTCCACTGTTAGCAGTTAACAGAGCTATGTGAACAGACAAGCAGCATCATCAGCAGCCACCATGTTAAAAGTCTTTTACTCTCTTTTGCTCTTACTGCTTTTGCTCTCTCTGTCACTTGTTTACACGTTGCACGTGCATATTTGTCTTCTTTTTCCTTTCATTCTCAGTCTGTGCTGGCATTTATAGGCAAACGGTTGTGTTTGTGTGCATATATGTGCTCTGCTCTTTCGTGTGTGTGTGTCTCAATATTTCGCATTAATTTACACAAATTTTGATTACGTTTATGGGCGAAACCATTGGAGGGGCCTGGTTAGGTGCAACTTAACCTCAATTGAACTTAAAGCTCGATTGCGCAAACATTTTATCAACTTTGTGAGCGTCTCGACAACATCGTAATCAATAATCGTAATTCCATAATGTAGTTCAAAATATCTTTAATATTTCATAGTTATTTATCTATCAATGCCTTTGACAATTTTTCATTATTTGCCTCTCGGGTATTTTCTTTTCTCATTTGTTTTCCGACTGGTTAGTGGCGTTTTGATAATATAAATAGAACTTTGCCTGCGCTTCTCGCTGATTCCGATTCTGGTCTTGTCTCTCGTACATATTGTTTGTTATTTATTTTTTTATATAGCGATAAAGTTTATTTAAATCCAAGCAAACCATGTGCATTCGTTTCTATAAAGAAGCTATCAGCTTTTTATTAAGAGTAACTGTTTGACATGTGTTTACAAATATATACATACATCAAATACATATGTACATACATTATTATTGCATTATTCAATCATTTAATTGCTCAAGTGGGACTTTGAGTAGTGCTTTAAGCCTAGACCAACGAAGTAATAATGTGTGCAGGCGACAAAGCTTTTCACAATTGATGTCGCACTGAACATTCACAGGTGACAAAGTTGTCGTGAGGAAACATGTGTAAATTATGTACACATGTGTGTATATTCTATGAGGATCAGGTGACCAAAATGTCACAAGCAATATTGTTTACAATCAATTTATTTTTTCTTGTGTACCTAGAGAATTTACAACAAAGCGCGACCGCATCAATAATAATAACAATAAGCACAATAATAAAAATAATATAAAAATATAATAAAAGCTGTTCGCTCATTGACACTTGGCCATGTGGGTGGTGGGTGAACTTTCAAGTGCAAATTGCGCTCAGTCAATGACGTTGACTTTATTACTCTGTTAAATTACTTAACAGTCAGTGTAGGCAAATGTTACAGTGAGGGTTTTCGAATGTTAAGAATGTAAAATTGTGCTTAAAAATACATACATGCAAACGTATGACTGCACTTGCACTTATAAAAATAATAACGCGGCAAACAAAAAAACAAAAACCACACGCACAGGCGTTAATGCTGACGTAGACGTCGACATCGACGTCGACGTCGTCTGCAGCTTTGACTTAATTTGAGTGCATTCAACTTGCAGTGGCGACTACACGACGATTTTTTAAGCGATAGAGAGCAAAAGCACAAAGCTTTGACAAGTGCAAGTGCAAACAACAATAACAACAAAAGACAGCCACACCAACAACAACAACAACAACAACTGATGTGCTTTTCATTTACAGTGCAAGGATTATGTGACTTTCGCAAAGAGAACCCCCAAAGAAAGGGAAAGAAAGAGAGAAAAGATTGTGACAGTGGTGTTCAAATGCAAATACAAATACAAATACAATAACTATTTACACTATATACATAAGTTAATATATACATTGACAAACGCGGTTGCTACAATTGACAACGAAAACCAAAACAACAACAACAACAACAAATTGACGACAACAACAAACACAACACTTGTTTTACACTACGTTATAAAAGTGTAACAACAACGGCTGTAACGGCTTCGCAATGCATGGAATTTCACATCTATATCGGCAACATGCCGTTGAGAAGCAACTGAGCGGAGGAGGCAGCAGCACCGATAGCTGGTCCCAACATAACAACGGAAGAAATGTCTATGGCTACGGCAGCAGCAGCAGCAATGATCCATCTTCACTACAGAATCACCGCCTGTACAGTGCGGACTCGTCGAGCAGTTCCAGCAGCAACTCGAATAATTCGGCCATGGGCGGAGTGGGAGCGGGCAGCTCGTATGGCCAGTGGCAGACCGATCGACACTCACAGCCACAAGCCGTACCAGATGCCCTTAAGTCTTTGGCCAACCATCACTACAACAACTCACCAACACATCAGGCAAATGGAGGACAGAGTGCCGCTAGCTGTGGCCCCCGAAACTCCTATGATAGCTGCTATACCAACGGATCTGGCATCAGTGGCAGCTTGAAGCGCACACCATCCTCAAAGCGCAGTTTCCTTGAACGATCTCACAGTCCGGCTATCTATGGCGTAAGCAGCGGAACCACCAATTTAACCAGTTGCCTTTGACCCCAGTTTACACTACAGCACTTGTTAGCAACAAATTACATTAGATCATCAAATCAATCGATATTACATATTAACTATCAAACGTCATCTCTATTATTTCGAAGATAATCAAAATCATTTCATGATAAGCTATCTGTCATTTAGTGTCGTATGGATAGAGGATAGTTTAGATTTTGGAATGATAAGAATTCATGAAATTCTACTTTCAAAAGTTGGCTCAGGTGATCGTTCCCTAAACAGATTTTGAACATTTATTTTTCAAACCAATCATGGTCCATCTCTATAGACCTATGTGTTAACAATACATGATTTTAATTTACTGTTGCTTTTATTAGTTATAATAGTTTTGGTAGAGATAAACTTTGTTAATATCGCTTTATGGCGACATATGTTGATTATCATACGGGAATGTATGTTTCTGTAGTGCTGTAGTGTCCTTTAGGGGTCTATTCAACCGGTCTCCCAATGATTCACACCTAACCAACCCAATTCCTTACAGAGCATGCGTCGCGGCGCTCCCGATTATGGTTCACCGCCCCCGCAGCCATCGGGCGGTTTCTTTCCACACGATCTCGACGACATCTATGAGAGTCAGGCGGATCATCAGTATTTTACACACACGGGCGCCAGCGGACAGCAGCGTAGCAGTGATCGACCCACCGCCATATCCATATTTAATAGGGTTAATGCGGCTGCAACCTCACTAGATGATTACAGCTTTGAAGGATCGCGTCAGTCAATGAATAGCACTGATAGCGGATGTATTCCAGTTCCTGGAGGTGGTCCATTTGTACGGCATCGTTTCGATAATTCATCTTTTGCCAAAAGCCTCAGCGTTGATGAATCTGCACAGGGACAGGGACAGTCTCCGCACAAGGATGGACACAAGCATAAGCATCACCATCATCATCATCACTCCATCCAAGAAATGTTGAAGCATTTTGGCAAAAAGATACACGTCTGGCCACGTAAACATCATGATGCTCAGAGTGTTTGCACCTCGCCACAGAATGATCCGCAAGAGAATTTCCGTACTCGTTCCAAGAGTTTGGACGTGAACACGCTCAGCCGACCCAATCGCATTCTGGAAGATTGTGGTGCCACCTATAGGATCTATGATAGCATTGTCAAAGAAGGTAAAATTGTGTGTCTGAAATCTGGTACTTGCTGTGCTTCTTGTAGTTAAGATATTACTCTCTTTTTTATTAAATCTTTAACTGTCATTCGCATCATATCTGATATCGTTCTCAATTTTTCTAGGTGCTCACATGCGTCGTGCCTCGGCAGATTTGGAGAAACGACGCGCTTCAGTTGGTGCTGCTGGTCGAAGCTTTCGTGGGGATGGCACCCTTGATCCACATCATGCAGCTATTCTATTCAGAGACTCCAGAGGGGTAAGTGCATAGATAAATTACCAAATGGATTATTACGTTTACAAATCCTGAATAAGAATAAGTATTTATAAGCGAATAGCGTACTTTAGATTCATCCATCAGCTGCTTTACTTCCCCGCAAGTTTGTCCTTCAGCTGAGCTCGCATTTTCCTTGGCATTGATAAATTATTTTAAGTCGTATCCACTTACGACCGTACATCATTCTCTATTTCCCCTTATTCGTTGCAACCATTTTATGCACACTTAAGCATAATTTCTTCTCAATGTCAGCTACAAATATAGTTTTTTTCCACTTGTTGAAGCTTTTTTTAAACAGCTATTTCTGATTTTTCCTCGCCGCCTAAGAGTATGCAATACAGTACATAAAAACCTCGTCAAAATTTAACTTAATTTTTTTTGATTAAAAATTTTAGATTTTATTAACAGACCTTTTTTTACCTTTGGAGCAACTTTATGGAAATGCAAATGGACGTTTACATTATTGAGTACTAATTAACTTACATGTTAATATAACATTTAACATTATATACAGTTTCATATTTACAACAGCAATTTAGTTGGGAGATCGAGTGGGTGGCAACTATTTTAATCTTCTTTTTCTCGCTTTAATGGTGAGACGTTTGGCAGTAGGCTCATCTTAAGTTTGGTAATATGATATATATACCAATTAAAAGGTCTATTCTTCTTTTTGCCAAAACAGATAAGAAATAAAATATTTGTATAAAATCAACTAAGCTACAGGCTGTTAAGTAAAAGTAAATGCAGATTTTGATGGTGTTCCCCAAATTTCAAGTAGGCAGTTTTGTTATATTCGATAAGCTCAAACAGAAAACCTCAATCGTTTCCCAGGTATTTTAACTTAACTCCATTTTGTAGGACTGTGTTACTCTTATATTTATTTATTGCAACTAACGATTGTTGTGGTTTTCCTTGGTTAATTGAATTAGTCATACTGAGTTCATATTAAATAGCTGATAGCACCCAAATTGTTTTTTATTGTCATCAACCATACCATTATCTATAAGCACTTTGTTGTTGTGTGCTATGTTGCTATGTAATCGCAAGGTCAACTTAATTGGCTAAAATGTTCTTCCAATGTTGTTTACAATTTTTTCACACTCCGCCATATGGTCATTAAGGCGGAACAGGTTTTTATCATTACTATTACATACTATGTACTTTTTACTACTATGTACTACTATTACTACTACATACCTATTAAGCACAATATTTCACGCTAATGTGGAGAATTGTTGGCTTATTCCACTCCCACTTTTGAGGCTGTTGGCTTATTCCTGACGTCAGCTGTGGTGAAAGCAACGCAAGACCTAGGAATGTATTCGAGTGGCAATGAATGAATGAATGTGTTCTTGTTGATGATGATTAATTAGCGTGTACATTTCACCATAATCTACTATTTATTGCCTAATGCCCAAGCAATTTCAAATTAAATTCGGCTCTGTCTCGTGTACTCGACACTAAATAAAAGGCCTCCACAATCTACGGCATAGTTTATTTTGTTTATCAGAGCCCCCTTAAGTATATTTACAAAGAAGCTTTCCACTGTGAGTGTTTATTTCATTTTTGACTGCTCTCTGTAATGGCGCTGTTAACAGCTTATCCTACGTGTGGGTGAGCACAGTTTTCTCTCTTTCTTTCTCTCTTTGTTTATGGCCCTCGCTCTATTTGTTTTTTGAAGAAGCTTCAAGAATGCGAACAAACGAACGCCATGCTTTTCGGTTTTATATACACTTGCATAAGAAGAGCATGTACTTGCGTTAATGCACTTGGTTTTGTTGAAATGTAATAGCTTCTTTTAAATAAAACAAATTCAAGTTATACAGAGAGTTTTACTTGCTATGTATATCTATTTATACGATGCCATGGAAACTTTTTGCCTAGAGTGTATGAACTTCGATACGCCATAGATTGGGACTCTCTTTCCTGTGTGTGTTTACTTAAGCTTTAGCACTCACAACAACGCACACACATGTGACGATCATATGGCGGCAAACGCTCAGCAAACTGTTAACCAGTTTACGTTTACATTTGGGAGCGCGCAGACGTGCCCGGAACAGAAACAGAAGCAGAAATTCAAACTGAAACTGAAACAGAGAATAGCAAGCACAAAAAGCAACTGGTGATTGCAAATTTTTTCATCATCTACGCATTGTTCAATTTACAAGGGAGAGTGTTAATCAGTGCATGCGTGTGTGTGTGTGTATGTGTGTATTGCTATAAATACCACATTGTACTTAAGTGATATACATACCATATAGTATATTTATATTAAATTAAGTGCGTGCGTATTTGTGTGTGCTTGCACATGTATCGTCGTCGCTATTCCGCCTTCGAGTCGAGCACCCCTCGCGTTGGGGTTCTGTCCTCAGCAGCAGCAGCAGCACCAACAGCAGCACCAACAGCAGCAGCAGCAGTGACGTCTGCTTCAGGTGTGTCACTGACAAGTTCCACTAAATTACCACCACATGGCAACAATAACAAATTAAGCGTGCGCTTTGACCCAAATCTGCCCGATAATGATAGCAATAACAACAGTAATAAACGCAACAACAACAAGAATGACAAATACAGTGAGAACATGCGTTATGACAGTTTGCATGCGAAGGTTGCGCGAAAGGCGCGTTCTCTCAGCAATTCTCCACTCAACAGAAAGAAGGGTTATAATCATCTGCCAACGCTCATGTCAAATAACGGGCCCACGGCCAGTGCCAACTATCAGCTGCTGAACAGTGCGAATCTCTCGGATTTTGTAGACGGTCAACATCATTCGCAGCACGTAAGCAGACGCGATGACAGCATCACATCCAGCAACAACAACAACAATAACAACAATAGTAATAATATCACAAGCAAAACAAAAACCAAACAAAAAGATGGCAAAAAGTTGTCAGCAACGTTAACTGCTGCTATGCCGGCAGTGCTGCTACGTCGCAAAACAACAACAAACAGTAATACTAGTCAACAACAGCAGCAGCAACAACAACAACAGCAGCAACTGCAACAGCAGCAACAACAGCATCGCAATAATAATAGCAACAATATTGCAAATGGCTTCATACCGGGTAAACGTCTGTCTATGGGTCATTCACCGGCAACAGCTCACATTGAACTGGGTATAACTGGACTGCAGCAATCGCTTGTCTATCAGCGACGCAGCAGCAGCACCCACCACTCCCCCCGCCATTCATCACCTGCACCTGGGGTGCATCAATGTCTTTTGTTGCGTCGACGCAGTGACTATAGCGTTGAGCAGATCGAGCAATGGAAGCGCCAACAACAGCAATTGCAACCACTGTATGCTGGTCGAAAAATTAGCGTAAGTCGAGAGAGAATGTGATCAGTGTTGACAAATTAGCTTGTTTCCCATCAAATTTGAGATATTTGAAACATCAAATGAAGGAATTTTTAACTATCAAAAAACTACTGCAAATATTCTAAAACATCATCGTACATGGTTTAATCGACTTGGCTGATACTGCTGGTTTTATAGGGTTGGGTCCTAGACGGGGTATAAAAGATCGTGAAAACTGTAATAATTTATCTGGCTATTTTTGAAAATGCAGCTTTTTCAGACAATGAATAGTTGTCAACACTGAATGTGACAGTGAGAAAAAGTGAGAGAGCTTTTAGCTTTTGTTTATTTGAAATGCAATTTCAGGCATTTCATTTTACCACATTTACCTTATTTTGCCTAACAGCTTTTTTGCACTCATTGTCGGCTCATTTGCCTTGACGTCTGTCCCATTTGGTCATTTTTAGCTGCTTCTGATTTGCTCCGAGTATGAGAGTATATATTTGAAAGAGAGCCATATATCTTTCTATCATAGTAATTGTTTACCGAGATTGCAATTATTCAATTGTCTGTTTGTCTGCTACTCGTTTCACAATTGCACATTTCAATGCTAATTTCGAAACTATTATTCTATATACTACATACATCTGTATGGATGTATGTAAACTTCTGAGAGAGATAGAGAGAGAAACTCGTAAAAATTTCATTGAAGTTTGCATTCTTTTATCTGTGATTGCGTCGACAGTTTTATGATTAAGCGATTACGCTTTGGAGAACTGCTTACGTACAAACGAATAGTCATGTATGTAAGTACGTAAATACACAGGCACATATTAGCTTAAACTATTCATATTTGATATGGAAACGTGACCAATCGTTGCTTGACCCAAATCTACGTATAAAACACATTTTGGGTTTCAAGGGGACCTTGTAAATGTTACGGATGGATGTGTAATTTTATTATATTTGTAAATATACTTAGTAGCTAGTTTTATTTATCTTTTTTATCTAACAGTTTTTCTGATTCTGTAACTTTTGTATGCAAATAAGTCATTCACTTGTAAACTAAAATAGCATTGTTTAATAACAAAGATTATATTAATTGCGAAGTTTTTTCTTCTTAAGTCTTAATACGATATTTCAAGGCATCAGTTAAATTCCAATTATTATGAAATACTTATCTTGTTTAAACTTTTCTCATTTCAGTTACCCGTTGCCGATCCGTTCCTCGAGAAAGTCAATCTATCAGATTTCGGTATGTAAACAATATTCCCAGGGGGCGTTCCGAAAAACAAATGCGAATATATTTCAAATAAATTAGCAGCCACCTTTTTGGCAGCTGGTCAAGATGCTGACACTTTTAATTTCTGGGTCTAGAGGCACACGACGATTTAGGAACTAGTATATAGAAACCTCAAAAAGTAATATATACAGATGTCGCCATTTAATTTAATCAAAATCATATATTATAGGGATTAAGAATAGAGAATTTGTGTAGGCGTCCAGTGACAAGAACATTTGTATATGTTTGCTATAAAACGTTCTCTCCATCCTTTTCTCACTCTGTATTCTTATAGTATGGATACGGTCCGTTAGTGATGCGTAACTAGTTGACGTAGACATTGTACACACCTCCCTGTTTTGATTTCTTTGAGGCTAATTATAAGTTCCAAGTACAAACGAAATGATCTATATTTCTCAATCTTTTCCACTCTCTTCCTCTCTTTCCATTTATATTTACCATAGTTTTTTCAGTTGCATTTAGTTGCCAATTTGAGGCATTTCATGAACATCATTAGCGTCATATTCAATATGATAGTTTTGCTGATCGGCCGATCTTGTTGTTTATTCCGAGCAGGCGAGAAACGAGTAATTCAAAAATTGATTTCAAATACGTCTACGCGTTTCTCTCATTCTACATAAATCCTATATATTTTTGTTGTAGTGTTTTGGCTATTTGTTTTGCGCTTTGGCGAACAACTTTTTCTCTTTTCCGACTTTTCCGACCGAGTGGGAAAGCAGAAAATACAAAAACAGAAACACACTAGAGGATCAGTTTATGATAAAATCTCGAAACGTTTAGACGGGCGACAAACAAAATAGAATTCTTTTTAAGCGCCGCGACAACCAAATAATAGATATCCCCCCCCTTCCCAAAAGAATCGAAACCGTAACGAGAAGAGTATCCGTAACTCGGACAATCCAAAGTGCAGTTGAAGGTCTACCGCGCCCCCCTGTGTTCTCACGCCTCCCAAACCTTAAGACATTAGTCATTGGCTAAGAATTCAAAGAAAAAAAGAATCACTTAAACGAATACGAATACGAATATTCGTCCACCAACTAAATACATATATTCGTTCGAGGCGCCGCGACGCCAATTTGCAACAAACCACAATTAAAATTGTTTTGCAATTGTTCAATATAAAAGCAAATACAACAAATACAATAGCAACAACAACTAAGCCATAATGAAAGAAAAAATCAAAGCATTTTAATTAACTTGTGCACAACAAAAAACAAAGCAAATAAAAAAGACTAATCGGAAAGACAACAACAAATGCCAAACAATAACACCTAAGAAATAGATACACACACGCACAAACACATTTCTATTAGTTGTGTGTGTGTGTGTGTGTGTAAGTGTGTGTGGAGACCTTCACCTTTTTTCAATTTGTTTCTTTGTAAATGCTTTTTTATTTTTTATCTGACCGATAAAAGTCTTTAACTTTAACTTTTGCCCTGGCAACAACGATAAGAATTAAATACACATTTTTGTAAATAAAAACAAATGTTTCTATAGCTTTTATATTATTATTTTAACAATATATAAAAGCGTGCTTTTTTTCAAATATTTATTTTGGCCTTCACTTTTTTTATTTTCCTTTCCTTTTTTTTGGCAGCTTTGTCAACACGAACAGCGTATAATTTGTTTAAAAAAGTGTGTAGGAGCGGAAATTATAAAAAAGAAAACTCAAAATTATTAATACATGTGAATGTTTAAAATGTTTAAATAACTCAAGAAATGATTGAATAGAAAAAGGTCGTTGAAACCTAAAAGAAAACTCAAAGTACTAAATTGTAAAGCATCTTATACATGTAAAGCTTTACCAAAGTAATGCTTATTAACTTATTAAGATATTAAATATCATAGACACCCATAGAAGTCCATAACTTTTCTTCCATCAAGTGTACTCCTTTGACTTTGATCGATTTTCATATTCAAATTTTTCAATTTACCATTTAATTGTTCCAAATGCTTCAGCTTAAAGTCATTTACCATAAATTATAAATTATATTTCTGGGATATGTTGAACGCGTGTCTGTGGGGACTAATTAATTTCTTGGCACAAATACTTAGCTAATCGTATGCTTTCAGACAATGCAAAAACATTATTGAGTGTTTTGCATTTATCAATAGTTGACAGTTGATGAGGGCATATAATCTTTGGGTGTAACTTGGCAAGCATTTGATTAACACCCTTCCGTACCGCTTCAGTATTAATTGTTTTTCATAGTACGTCGCCTCTATAATTCTCAATTCTCAAAGCCAAATTTGCTTGTGGTAATTGAGGTATATGCTTGTACAAAAGATTTGTTGATTATATTTATGGCTGAATAAATTTATAAACTATTTTCGGTTTGTCTATCTATTTGTTTGGCTCTTTTGCCTATCCCCGCCACACACTTTTATTTCTACGCTAAATTTATGTTAATTAAAATGTCTAAATGTAATTTATTGAAATGCAGACAAAGCGCGCGTCCAAAAAAAATTTATGTCAAACGTTGCTGTGGTTTTTGTTGATGATTTGATTGCTTTAAATTGAAAAGCAAATAGAATAATAAATAGAAAAAATATTTAGTTAGTGCACTTGTCGTTTTGCTTGACGCCTCGTAACAGTGAGAAGCGCGTGGAAAGGCGCGCTGCTGTTAAAGTCGTTGTTAAGCCGCTGTTATGTCACTGTTAGCCTTGATAGTGGCTTAATTAGTTGTTCAATTAGCGTTTGGAAATAGAACTTCGATTGTGTGCCAGTTAATTGACAGCATCCACTGAGAATCAGAGTGCCAGAGCTGATGGTGAATCGCTGTGGCTGATTCAAATTTTCCCCCGACTCCCCCAATCCAAACCAATCCAATCGGTAAAATCAAACGCATGTTACAACTGCACTTCTATTCAAATCATGCGGGCCGCTTGGTGCTCGGCGGCAGCGGTCGACCCACCGATGTGCTCTACTATCCATTGGAGAGCATCAAGGAGTTTGAGCAAATCTCTGAGGCATGGAAGCGTCTCTTGGCTCAATTGCTCAATAAAGGTGCTGGGCCCGGTATATATCTCTATCAGACTTCTTGAGTTACTAATCATCCCTTTTTCAAAGAGACGTTTTTGATATTATGAAATTAAAGACTCATTAAGTTTCTTTCTCTACTTCCAGAGGAGGACGACTCACAGATCTTTGTAAAGTTCTTTCGTTTTCACAAGTGCTATGATCTGATACCCACCTCCGCCAAATTGGTCGTCTTTGACACTCAACTGCTGGTGAAGAAAGCCTTCTATGCGTTGGTCTATAACGGTGTCCGTGCCGCGCCTCTCTGGGACTCGGAGAAACAACAGTTCGTAGGGATGCTAACCATTACGGACTTTATCAAGATCTTGCAAATGTATTATAAGTCACCGAATGCGTCTATGGAACAGCTGGAGGAGCACAAACTGGACACGTGGCGCAGTAAGTATTTTTTTTATACAACTCGAATTGAAGTTAAATGTATTAAATACAAATTTTTGAACGTTTTTAGGCGTGCTACATAACCAGGTGATGCCATTGGTCAGCATCGGGCCAGACGCTTCCCTCTACGATGCCATCAAAATTCTCATACACAGCCGCATTCATCGACTGCCGGTGATCGATCCAGCGACTGGTAATGTCCTGTACATATTGACACATAAACGCATACTGAGGTTCCTGTTTTTATATGTGAGTACACAGATCGAAATGAGAGGCAATACGATAAATAACTCAATAATGATGATATTTTCTTTTTAGATTAATGAATTACCAAAGCCCGCATATATGCAAAAGAGTTTGCGCGATCTAAAGATCGGCACCTACGACAACATTGAGACAGCCGACGAGACCACAAGCATTATCACAGCGCTCAAAAAGTTTGTGGAGCGTCGCGTCTCGGCACTGCCTCTGGTAGATGGTGAGGGGCGACTCGTTGACATTTATGCCAAGTTTGATGTGATTGTAAGTATCTTTAGAAATAAGCCAGACAGTGAATGACATTTTATTGATAAACCAATCTTATTTGTAGAATCTCGCTGCAGAGAAGACCTACAACGATCTCGATGTCTCGTTGCGCAAGGCGAACGAGCATCGCAACGAGTGGTTCGAGGGTGTGCAAAAGTGCAATTTGGACGAATCGCTGTACACGATAATGGAGCGGATTGTACGCGCCGAAGTGCATCGTCTGGTTGTCATCGATGAGCACCGCAAGGTTATTGGCATCATTTCACTTTCGGATATATTGCTTTACCTGGTGCTGCGACCAAGTGGTGAGGGCGTCGGTGGCTCTGAGAGTTCGTTGCGTGCCTCTGATCCCGTGCTGTTGCGCAAAGTGGCTGAGATGGAGGCTGAAGCGCCGCCACGCAGTCCATCGGCAGCTAGCTCCGGCAATCGTAGCCTTATCGGGGACATACCCGAGGAAGACACCACAGCCACGGGAGCGCCTGCGCCATCGACAAAGAGCGATGCTGATAGTGATAATAATAAATCCGCCAGTGAAGACAAAGCCAATAATAATCAGCATGAGCTGACACCCAATGGTGATAGCAATAACAGTCCAACCGAAGTGTCCTTTGCCGATGAGGCGCAAGAAAATGCCGACGTTCAGGTCGCGCGCAGTAATTGTGATGACGATGATGATGTTGAAGATGATGGTGATGCTGATGAGGATCGGGATCAGGATGAGGAATTGGAGCGCAAAAAGGCAGCCGCTGTCGCAATTTCTACGACGGCGCGAACGGAAGAGGAAGATGGTGGCCTAAACAGCGCCGTTTCGGCTGCCTCGGCTCTCGGCCAGACGCTGGCCACGCCTACGGCGCGAGAAATGGCGCTGGTTAGTGAATAAATATTTAATTTAAATAAACTACAACAAGAAACAAACCCAAATACAAAATAAATAAAAACAAAAATACAATTATAATGCAAAAAGAAAGAAACAAGCAAGCAACAATAATAATAATAATAATAAATCCAGAAAAACAAAAACAAACAAAAACATAAAGAAAAATAAAATTATATTTGAATATTATTAGTTGTTAGGCGCAAAAGTTATTAATATATACGAGAAAATATGATTACAACTATTAAATATTATTATGATTATGTATTTTACAAAGCAACTAAAAACACACACCTGTTAAAAACAAATGTTTATATATATTATATTTAAAAACAAAATCAACAAATTACATTAGCATGTCTTTAAATTTTAAATTATGTAATTGATTATTATATAATAGTATAGTACAAGTCAAAAACTAAGTCGTTTCTATTGGTAATCAGATTGTCCTTAATAAACGTCGAAAACTACGGATGAGTAGGAGCTCTAAATTGGATTCAATTTTTCGAAAATGAGTTAAAATTTCGGACGGTTGGTAGTAACAGTAAAGGGATCATCAGTATTTGTAAAAAGCCGAAGAAAAATCATATTCAAAGCAAATATTGGGATGCACCTGGATGTTGCAAGCACAAGGGAATATCACAGAATGCAACATTTTAGTTACAGTTTGAATGCCACTGAACAAGCGCCATATCAATTTGATTTATTTGAATGTAACGAAATATTTAATTTTATCGATATATTAGTGCCAGAGCATATCGCATGGTATCATCGTACATAACCAGAGCGATTATCGATATCGATAATATATCAACAGTAACTTGCACGTGCATTATTCAAAGAACATTTATTTTGTTTATGTGAAAAGGGAGAAAATGAATCATTTTGAAATACGTGAATTGCCCGGAAAGGGACGAGCAATGATAGCAACAAAAAGCTTTGCAGTTGACGAAATCATCTTCGAGGAGGAACCATTTGTGTCCCATCAGTTCTCATGGAATGCAGCCTATGGCTATGCGGCCTGTGATCATTGTATGCGACCGGTATGTAAGTGGGAATTATGGGAACCATTTACTCAACTTGCATTAAATTTAGCTGGAGACATTGATGGAGAACGTGCGACGTCTTGCCAATAATAATGCAGTCGTGGTTCCTCTGGTGGAACATGATCCCACAGCTCTTTGGTCACCACAGTTCACGCATTGTGCACGTTGTAAGGTACGCTACTGTTCAGAGGACTGCTCAATAGAGGCACAAAAGAAATATCATCGTGTGTCCTGCATGGGCGCCTTCCGCGCTGACGATACGCATCCCATCAATGTGCTAAACGAGACATGGAAGAAGATGCACTATCCACCAGAGACGGGCACAATAATGCTAATTGTGCGCTTAATGGCCATGTATCAACAGAGCAACAATAAGCCGGAATTTCTAGAACAACTGCAGTCATTTCAAGCCCTGATTGTAAATCGTGAACAGAAGATCTACCACAAGATGTTGGGAGAGAACTTTGAACAGCAAATGGAGCAACTATATGCGGCCTTTTGCAATGCCTTCAAGAGCGAGGAATTTTCTGCTGTAAGTGTCATCTGGGCCCACGTCTCATGCAGCATTAAGAAAATCTGTTACAGTTCACCACACCGGATGCGTTCAAGTCGCTGATGGGCATATTGGGAACCAATAGCCAAGGCATTGCCACCAGCGTGCTGGCCCAGTGGGTTACCAAAGTATCTGAATTGCCGCTTCCTGAGGCAGACAAGGAACAATTGGACACCGTGATCGATGACCTATATGCGAAAGTGGGCGAATGTAAGTTGCTTTCAGTTGTTCTTAACCGAATTTGTGTTACATCCGAGTTACATCAATCCCACAGTTGCTGGCGAATTCCTAAACAACGAGGGCTCCGGCTTGTACATTCTACAGAGTAAAGTCAATCACAGCTGTGTACCGAATGCTCAGTCCACGTTTCCCTACTCCAACGACATAGTCGTACTCAAGGCTGTGGCGCCTATTCAAGAAGGCGAAGAGATATGCATTTCCTATTTGGACGAGTGCCAACTAGAGCGAAGTCGCCACTCTCGGCATAAAACGTTGCGTGAAAATTACATTTTCGTTTGCCAGTGCCTAAAGTGCATAGCACAGGCATCTGATCCCGATGTAACCAGCGACGAGGACGAAGATGATGAAGAAATGGACGATGATGATGATGATGATGATAATATGAATTAAGTTAAACTTGCTTTAACTTTATACGTTATGTTGATTCTTTACCCTTTATTTTGGGTAATTATGTATAAATGAATGATTTAATTGTATGAAAGCTGTTTGCAGAGAAAGCAAAAGTAGCTTTACAAATATCTGGCATTCTTTGTTTTACTCATTCACACATATATTGTATAATATATTAACATACTTTAACTATATGTATATTTAGTTTACAAATGGCTAACAAAACTTCTCAAGCACTGCCTTCGCCAGCAGCAACAGGAGTCAAGTTGATTAAGTTATTGCTACTCTCCGCCAACTCAGCTATGGAAACACGACCGCGCTGTTTGATGAACTTTGCCACGGCTGTTAGTTCAGCTTCTGAGATATAGATGAACTTGCCTCGGTCATCAATGACACCAGTTATTGTGCCATTGGATTGAAGCTCCTGAATTCGTTCGATTGCCTGCTGCGTCTTAAGCTTGAAAGCTGTTGCCAAATCTTCAAGTAGAACAACCTTGTTGTCCTTGATGTACTGGATGAAATCGGCTAATAGATTTTCCTTATCATCGGCATCACCCTCTTCGAAGCCCTCTTCCTCAACGCTAAATGCAGCTTTCATTTTCAGATACTCCTCGTGCTCCTTCCGTTCGCGCTCCTCCTTGGCCAATCTTTCTGCTTCAGCTTTCTTGCGTTCAGATTCTGCTTCGATCTCATCGTGATGCTTGCGTTCAGCTTCTTCCTGGGCCTCTTTTACCTTTCGTTGCTCGCGATCATGCAATTCTTGCTCACGCTGCAAGCGCTTCTGCTCCTTAGCCTCCATTTTTGCGCGTTTCTTGGCACCCATCTTCTCGTCCAACACAGCGCCCTGTGGCACTCGCTGCGTATTCTCATCGCCAGCTACGTCGTCTTCGTTATCTGAATCTGCTGGGAGGGCAGCTGCCGCAGGAGCTGCTGCCGGAGCATTCTGGCGCATTCGATTACGCTGATTACGGGCTATTTGAGCACGTCTAGGTACTCCTTCCTGAGCACGCTGTGGGACGCCACGTTGAGGTTGTGCAGCTGCCTTTGTTTCTGTATGGTAATTGTTTTGCAAGGTAACGTGAAATAAACACACCAAGTGACATTAATGTCTTACCAGTCGTTGCATTTTTCTTCTGCAAGAAGTAAAGTGTGAGCATAACAACCAACAGGGCTGTGGCAATGCCAATAAGTATAATCAGGTCCATTATTTACACAAGTTTGCACTATTTCCAGGTCTGGCAAAAAGTTAAACGTCAACAAAACTAACAGCTGTTTTGGTCAGCGCTGCCATATCTATAAAATTTTTGTTTGTTTTTGTGTATGTGTGTGTCTGCCAGGTGGCAGCTCTTGACGCTGTCAAATGAGAAATTGTCAATGTAGCCACTTTGCCTTTTTCTCATGACGTGTCGGCGAGCTTAGTTTTTATAATACAAATACGCGAAGCTCAAGTGGAATTTGTTAAAAAATGCGTAACCAAATCATCTTTCTGACTTTGGTGCTATGCGTCCTACACAGCGCCTGCGGTTTGTACTTTCACATATCGGAAACGGAGCGCAAATGCTTCATTGAGGAGGTGCCCGATGAGACGACTGTGATTGGTAAGCAATATTAAATATATAGCTGGCGTGAGGTTTACCCACTTCCATTCCGTCTATTCCAGTTAACTATAAGGTGGAGCTGTATGATCCCCGTTCCAATGGCTTCATGCCATCCTCTCCCGGAATTGGCATGCATGTTGAGGTGCGCGACAGCGACGACAAAGTGATTCTATCTCGCGTTTATAGCTCGCAAGGACGCATTTCATTTACATCTCACACTCCCGGCGAGCATGTGATTTGCATGTACTCGAATAGCACTGCGTGGTTTAATGGTGCACAGTTGCGTGTGCATCTGGACATTCAGGTGGGAGAACATGCTGTCGATTATGCCAATGTGGCACAGAAGGAGAAGCTATCCGAGCTTCAGGTGCGTGTACTTCAATTGCTCAGTCAAGTTGAGCAGATAACCAAGGAGCAAAACTATCAGCGCTATCGTGAGGAACGTTTCCGTCACACTAGCGAGAGCACCAATTCACGTGTCTTATGGTGGTCACTGGCACAGACTGTGGTTCTGGTTTGCATGGGCTTCTGGCAGATGCGTCATCTGAAGAGTTTCTTCGAGGCCAAGAAGCTAGTGTGAGCCATGTTGCTGCTTCTGGCAAAGAATGTTGGTTGTTGGCTCTACTCTCGCTCTCCACGCAACCAAATTGCGAACGCGAATTTCATCGATGTATCATCCAGATCCGTGTTTAGTTTTAATTATCTAGTTGGTTTCGATTGCCGCGATAAATACTTTTTCTGCCTAATTTAATAAAAAAAATAAATCCATTGTAAAATATTATATGTGACCTACCACACATTCTTGTTGATTTTGTTGTTCTTGGAATTGTTGCAGTCGGAGCATCTTTATCACCGTTCAAGTCCCGTGACTTAATTCCCTGACTAAGCGCGACTTTGTCTTATCAGTGTGTTGGCCAAGCACATGACAGTCAGGGATAGAGATAACCTGCCCCATTCGTTTTGTATAGCTCCAAGATGGATTTGCTTTGTTGTCGCTTTTATCACAATGTTTGCTCTTGAGCGAGCACACTCTGTCAACAAATGAAGGCAGTGTCGACATCGCCGGCACTTGGGCTAGACATTTAGTAGCTTCAGTACCGTGATGCACAACGGACGTTGGCGTGGGTGCACGCTTGTTAAAGACAAGCAACAATAAAGCACATTGTGAGATTGAAAACCACAGACGACCCAAAGAAGCCACAAGGCAACTGAATCGAATACAGCGTTGGTAACCTGAGCCTCCCTCAAAGAGAATAGAGAAACAAGTTGCTAGTTTATGTTTATAAGAAAAACACCTGGAAAATGTTTCGCGCTACGGAAATTGGCAGTGAAGAAAGTGAGATTCGGTTTTATGACCTATAGATAAACGTGATATAAAGATAGTTTATCTAACTATCTATTCTCTGTTTACATAGTTTTGCCAGCTCTCGCGGAACTCACACAGGCGTCGGTTGGAACTGGAGAAACGACACAGCTGAGGAAACCCCGCAGCTCCCTCCCAAACTATGGATTTGCGCCTATACCCAGCATACACATAGAGTACAAGTATCCACGTGCTGTTTTCTTCATACTGGCCGCCAAGTTCTTTGAGGCATTTGCGGCTAATGGCATGCGCAGTAAGTGGAAACTCAGGCCAAATGTGTGGCAGCCAAGATGCTGACCTACTTAATACTAGTACAATGCAGATATTCCCTTAGCTCGCATTTAGCTTACAATAATCTTCTTTCATTGTACTGTCGAAATATTCCAGAAGCCACGCTTATCAGTAAATATAAATGCATACAGACAGCGTCAGGTCTTAGATCATAAGGTCTGGATTGAAATGCATCGCATTTAAATTTAACAAGTTACAGTTACACATATTAACTTAAAAGTAGTAGATACCTCTTTGGTTAATGATAAGGTATCGGAAACCTTTACAAGCACATAGGTAAACTTATTCCAAATTAATATTAGGTATTTCTAACTCCTATTTTGTTACAAAAAATATAGAAACCATATAAATCCAAGAATTAAAATCTTGCAATAAGTGAATGGTCTTAAAACTGTTACTTTTGAAATATTTTCTTGGCAGTCAATTATCAATTATGAAGATCAAGACTTTGAATTCTCCTGTTATTTTTCTCTCTCTTACAGCTATATTGGTTCTCTTTCTACGCGATGACCTTAACTTTTCAGAAAGTTTTTCAACAATTATACTTCACATTTTTAACTTCTTTGGGCAATTCTGTCCAATAATTGGCGCAGTTCTGGCAGATAGTTATATGGGAAATGTTCGTACCATCTCTGGATTTTGTTTTCTCTACGCATTTGGATGGATGCTTCTCACAATGACATCACTACCTTATGTGGCTATGCCAGTGACAGCATTGTAAGTGGGATTAACAAGAAGTTATCTTGACTAACTAACCTATTTTAAATCATTCAAAGTTTGCTGGTATCAATCTCCTTCATAGCTGTGGGCAATGGATCTGTGAGGGCGTGTATCACATCCCTAGGCGCACTTCAATTTAAACTGCCAGAGCAAGCCGCTCAATTGGCGGATTACTTTTCAATTTATTATTTTGTTTATTATTTTGGTATATTCGTAAGCAAAATTATACCTCCTCTGGTGCGAGCAAACACTCATTGCTTTGACAAGACTACATGCTATCCGGCTGTGTTTGGCACACTGGGAAGCTCCTTCATGATGGCATGGTGTAAGTAGCATCCTTATCCATAAGATGTTTTAATATTTGTTACGCATTTTTTTTCGCAGTCATTTTTTTAATTGGCAAATACTTTTACAAGCCGGAAAAACTCTCCGGCGATAACATACTATTTAAATTCTGTGGTTGTATCAAGACGGCGCTCCTAGGGAAGTGGCGACGTCGGAAGTCCAACAAAAAGTATACACACTGGCTACACAATGCCATTGGTCCTTATGATCTGGACTTTGTTAACGATGTGTCCAAAGTGCTGCGCGTGAGTTGCAAAACATAAAAGCTATCAACGCCAATGTCAAGTTGAGTATCTTTTCAGATAAGCAAGCTTTTCATTCCCTTGCCCTTCTATTTTGCGCTGCTCGCACAGCAGGACTCTAGCTGGACGTTTCAGGCAACCATGATGAATACTACGGTGTTGGGTGTCACCATACAACCGGATCAGGCAAAAGCCGTTGGACCGATCCTTCTTTTCATACTCATACCCCTATGGCAATATATAACCGCTCCTCTACTGCGTCGGCTATTCAACTGGGAGCTGCAACCGCTGCATAGCGTCACCATTGGCGGCATTTGTTCAGCTGGATCCTTCTTCTGTGCTGGCGCTCTGCAGGATCGAATTATGGTAAGCTAACGAAGAATATCTTAACTGGATAATTACTCACATTAGCTGATCTCTTTTGATAGGAATCGCCCCCTTATAGTATCAACATTGGTTGGCAAGTGCCACAATTTCTGCTGCTAATGTTGGGTGAATTGTTGCTTTCGATTCCAGGACTACAGTTTGCCTTCACACAAGCGCCGTCATCGATGAAATCGGTGGTTACAGCTTCCTGGTTTCTTAATAACGCCTTTGGTAATCTCATTGTTGTTTTAATCACTGAACTAAGTGTGATGAGCTCTCAAAAGGCCGAGTATTTCTTCTATGCGGTCCTGATGCTGGTATGCATCATTATCTTTGCTCTGCTGGCTTTTGACTATGCGCTTCAGGATCGCAAAAGTTACTTTCAAGCTAGAGACTTGGTTGTGCTCCTCCCCAATGATATGGACGACGTGCCCACTTCCAGTAGTCGAAGCGCCAGTGTCTAGATACACCTGCAGTTTTCGCTGGTGTATCACCGGCTAAGAATTGGCAGATTATTAAACTGTTCCCAGTTACACCTTTTCTGTATAAACCATGAACAGTTCAATGTTAATAAAAAGTATGCAACATTAGAAACTAATCCACTAATAATTGTAAGGTATGTAAAAGTCATTAAATAAAGAAGAAAAACCTAAAGAATAAAGACTTCGACATAAATTGAAAACTTCTCAACAAGTTCTGAAAGTAAATATACTTGTAATTTATGGTCTGGAAAAACAGAACACAACAAATAGCATTGTTGAAATCATTCAAGGATCTTAAACACGTATTGCAATTCCAAATTGGTATCATCGGGCAAATCGGTGCAATGAACAGCATTTAACACTTTGGACATGCCAAATTTGGAGCGCAGCGTATGGGGACGCAGAAGTTTAGCAATTTCAGGATCCATAGGACCGCAGAAACTACGGAATTCCTCATGCGAATTCTTACTGGGATCCTCACTGACAATCTCCAAACACATGCACACGCCGCTGGCCAGCTGAGCCACCATGGGTATAAACTCTGGTAAAACGCCTTTATAAACCTCGTAGAATTCCTCGCAATTCACACGCGCCATTAGCAGCATGCGCATTGCTTCTATTTTGAAACCAGATGTTAAGATTTCGTTTAAAATTTGTCCCAGATATCCATCCTTAATGCAGTGCGGCTTAATAATGGCCAGTGTGCTGTTCTTGAATCGACACTCCTTGATGATGCCATGACGCTCTTCGAAAAAGAATTTCAAGTCATTGGGCACATTCTCTTCACGCTCCGGGCAATAGAAGCCATAGCGAACTTCTTCACGCTCAAACAACTGTTGCATGCTGCTTGACAATTCGATCTTTGTTGAGGCATTCTCTGTGTTGTATTTGGAGCAGGCTGATACTATCTCTGCCACATTGTCGCCGATAAGCTCCAAACTTATAGCCGGTCCAGCCAATAGTTCGTTCATCAGCACACTATACCCAACGGATAAAAAAGTTAGTTTGGATAAGAGAATTTATTCCGAATACTTACGATGTGTGTACATCATCATCTTGCTTGCTGGACAGAAACTGTGTAACTGTTTTCGGTGTAAACTGAACCATTAATGCATTGTTAATATTAATCTTGTTATCAATCAGTGTAGTTAGAAATTCACCCAGATTCTTTGGCCACATGCTGCTCTTCAACAGCACAAATGCTCTGAAAAATAGGGATTAGGCATTTGAATAACCAGTCTTCAAGTAAAATATTATTATTCTTTCTTACCGCTTACGGTATTTGGCCAAATTATTGCGGGTTGTTTCATCAGCATAGTCGACAATATCAAACTGTCGTCCAAACACATTAATCTTTGAGCCCACAAAGAAATCGCGTCGAGTCAATTCGGGTATTTTAGTGCGTCGCAAAAAGTCTTTTTGCTGCGCTGATCAAACTGTAATTGGGAGTGATGGCTAATATTTATGCGGTATTTCTTTTCAATTTAAACTTACCACTTCGACAGCACTATCGCTTAAATGAAAAGTTAATAAATAAGTGTGCGTAATTCCCGCTTCAACGTGGAACCATTCGGCCTTAAAGGCGAGCCTTCCAGTATTTGTGGGCTGCATCTGTGCTCTCATTATTTCGGTTTTATTATTAACTTTTCTTAAATTGTGTGTTTTTGTTGCTAATGGCAGCTTTTGAATGATTGTTAGTACTTCGCATGTTTTGTTTGGGAAGGTTAATTTTTAAAGCCTGCTTCTTCTTTCCCGCGTTGCCTGAGCGACGACCCAGCAGAGTTGCCAGATGGTTTTAATCAACGTGAATTCAACCATGGAGGGGGAAGTGTTGATAAATAAATGAATTTGATACCGCAGCTTTGTTTTGATTAAAGATATTAATGAAATTAATTTGCAAGACAAATGTTTATTTTTACTCTTACACCAATCTACTTATTGACAGTACACTTCATTCATGCACATTAATGAAATAATTAAAAATATCTCGATTTTTGTTTTTATTTTAATTTCCTTTATTTACAGGAAACAAAAAATTAATAAATTGCAAATGAAACTTCGCAATGAATTGGTTGTAGCTTTCTTCCTGTTGTTGTTCTTGTTGTTGTGTCGAAATTCCAGCGAAAAATTGATGCATCTCTTGTTCCTTTTTTTGTTTTTCGCTAACATTGCGCATATTCAGCTCAAGTTAATCGGTTTTGGAATAGTTTTTATGATGAGTCTGTGTGTGTATGTGTGCATGTGGGGGTATTATGTGTTGTGTGACTTAACGGTATAAGGGTCTTGGCTAACGCTACGACTCTAGTACTCCAAAAATGCCCATGAAACTAGCTGCTTAAGCAGCTGGCTTCTTTTCTTTGTCGCCTTCCCCTCCCTCGTCTTCGTCCTCATCATTTTGCGACAGGCTGGGGATGTTATCATCAGAGTCGTCATCTTCGTCTACATTGAAATCATCAAACTTGTTGTTCCAATCTCCGCCAGGGCTATTCATCAAGTTGCCGAACATGCCGTTGTCCTTGGGATCTAAATTGACATATTATATTATGTTAATTACTACTGAAAGTCTTAATCTAATCTACAGTTGCTTTGCTTACCTTCTTCATCGTCAGACTCGTCGCGCCACTTGGCGAAGTTGGCTTTCAGGAAGTGCAATTTGGTTTTATCCGTGGTCAATGTAGGCCAATAGGGTCCACTCTCCTTCTTGGGTATTGTGAATTCAAGGCAACGTCCGATATTCTTGCTAGTCACTTTTTCCGGATCAACCGAATGAAAAAAATTCAATGTGACTTCGTATTTCTTAGAGGCATCCAGTGCATTCACACCCTTGAAAGTGAAGCTGTTGTCTGTCACTCTGAAAAGTGAAAAATAAAAAGTTAGTCCATTTCTATTTTTCGTTATCAATATTGATCTTACTTCTGTTCAATGTCCTTGCACTCCACATCGATGATGACGTACACCAAGTCGTTCCGCTGAGCCCACGAAACTGGTGGAGGAATAGCACTGAAAAGAGATACCAAGGAATTTTTAAAATAAGCAAACAAATCGAAATCTGAATCCACATCATATTATTGTTATTTCAACCATTGAATAGTGTATAATACCATAGCAACAGAGGCATCGTTGTTTCCGGAACAAGTTCTAAAGTTCAATGCTATGCTAAAATGCTTGATTGATTTGCATTTGATTAAAATTAAAGTCCATGCCGTTAAAATGTAACTAGGGGGGCAACACTTTAAACTAAATTAGCGCCAACCTTAACATAACCTCAAATGTCAGTGACTTTTTGATGGCACCGCGTACTGTCCAAAAATACAACAATGCAGTTTGCGCATAGGACACGCCCACCGTTAGAGCTCGGAGCAGCACACTTTAGCAATTTATGGTGCAATTCAATTATCACAAAAGCAATTTGTGCAGTGCCCAATGCAAAAAATAGACGCCGTCGATGACCCCACAGCGAAAAGCACGCGTCGCACAAAGAAGCCACAAAAAGAAGAGTCGCCGACAGCTGAGGCAACAATAATTAAGCGTTCTTACTAGTATTAACAATGAACTTACCCTGCTGCCGACATTTTATTGTTGTTACGTTGGCTATATATCAATTAATCAGGCCGCAATTGCTGCTAGCAAGTCTATTTTCAGCAGAAAATACGATTTTCAGCCGACACAAAATGAGAATGACTGCTTAGTAACTCAGTGTTCGAGAACGTTCATCGAGCACTGACAGTTTATGAATTGCACAGCACTGTTGATAACAAATTTTATTACATCGATATTTTTTCAATAGCCCTTCAGATGGTTGCCTAGCACTGGCAGTCAAGTAATCGATTTCCTTATCGCGTTTGATACCGCAGGTAGCGCTGCCGTGTTTTTTTTAAATAAAAACTATTTTTTAAGTAACAAATCTATTATTTTCAAACAAACCAATGTAATTATAAATTAGATAAATAAAAACGGATTCTTTTAATACGTGCTACGTAACGGTAGGTACTTTGAGGCCTGGTTCCTTCAAACAACTGAGCTATAATCGAGGATTTAGTTCGTTCGTTCACTTTGATGAATCGTTGAATCGAACTAATTCGAACGGAACAATACAATTTTATCTAGCTGGCAGCCCTGTCTGTCATCTGTGTGAAAAAGTAGCAAGAACAAGAGCAAAGAAGTGAGTCGAGGCTGTTACTTAACCAAATTTTAGCGTAATTTAAAGATTGTTTAATTGCTTTTATTTTGGTAGCCATGTTGCGCGTTACAGCCGGAAAACTCGCCTCCGCCATGCGCGGCACCGTTGGTGTTACAGCCTCGCGTGTCGCCGCCGTGCGTTCCCTGCATGGCACCGAGGAATCCGCCGAGGAATTCGATAAACGTTATGAGAAATACTTCTCTCGTGAGGGTATCGACGGCTGGGAGGTCCGCAAGGGCATGAACGATTTGCTCGGTATGGATTTGGTGCCCAGCCCAACAGTGATCGAGTCTGGACTGCGTGCTTGTCGTCGTGTGAACGACATTGCCCTGGCTATCAGGTGGCTGGAGGGCTGCAAGGACAAGTGTGGTGACCAGAAGGCTACCCTGTATCCCTACTTGTTGGAGAAGATCACACCAACCCTGAAGGAGCTGGGCGTGCCAACCATTGAGGAGTTGGGCTACGATAAGCCCGAGTTGGCTCTGAAGTCCGTATTCGATATGTAAAGCGTTTACTTTTCCTTTAGTTTAATCAATACACACATACAAAAACACACATACAAAGATATCCAATGTACTTGGTGCGGATGAACATGTTACTGGATTGCAAATAAAAGGAGATTGGAGTAAGGCTACTACACAAAACTCCAATTGTTTTCCCATTTTGTTTGTTGGTTATGTAATGTCGTGCACAGGTTATGCTTATGCATACACGTTCAAACTTGTATGAAACACAATTAAACGTTGCGCGACACTCATTATACCCTTACAGAGCATATTATAATTTTGTCACAAAATGTGTAACGCATTAAGGGGGGCGTGGCAGACCCCGTAAACTATACATATTCCTGATCAGGACGACGAGTTGAGATATCCATCTGTCTGTATCTATGAGAACTAGTCTATATCATAAACCTTTCATAGGATGATATTTGAATGCAGGTCTCGGCAATGGTATGCAATCTATGATGGACAAAGATATCTTTATGTTACCTTTTAATATTCAAACAAATTCGTTTATTGACATTACAAAAAAATGCGCAGTTTAGAGACATGTCACACTATTTCCAAGTCTTGAGCAGCTCCGCTGCCTTGTCTAAATTAGCTTGCTTTTTGATGAAGCAGTAACGTACAAAGTCTTCTCCTAAGTGTTTATTGGGTTCGCTGTAAAAGGCGCTAGGCGGTATGCCTTGTAAGCCCATGTTCTTGGTCATCCACTTGGTGAACCTGTAGTCCCGATATTTGTCTGATTCCGAGTCCAGGTTTACTTTGCTTGCCAGCGGTGTCCAATCAGCAACCATGAAATAACCGCCTTCTGGTATTGTGGGACGCATGCCTGCTTCGCTGAGGAATTTGGCCATGAAATCTCTTTTTGGCTGCAATTCGCGCGGTAAGCTGAGAAAGTAGCTCTCCGGCTTTCCCAGGCGTGCAAGTTCCACCTCGAAGCTTCTAGCTACGCCCTCCTGCATTGGCGTCGGACAGGTGTACACACAATTCTGATGAACCATTTGTAAGTTTCTAATTAGATGTTGCGGTCCGTAGGTCCAGCCGATTTTCCAACCCGTTACCGAAAAGGTTTTGCCCGCCGACCCGATGGTAATAGTGCGATCCCACATACCAGGTAAGGTGCAAATACGCACGTGCTCTGCACCATCGAAAACAAGCCATTCGTAGACCTCATCCGAAACGCAGAGCACGTTCCACTTTCGGCACAAGTCAGCAATAACTTCCAGCTCCTTTCGATGGAATACCTTACCGGTTGGATTATGTGGGGTGTTCAGTATGATCATTTTCGTCTTCTCATTAAAGAGCTTCTCCAGTTCAACTTCATCCAGAACCCAGTCAGCGGAGCTAATAGGACCTTCTGTCTTGTTCTAAGGGAACGGGAGTGTTTAAATTTTAGCTAAGAATTTATCCGTCAATGTTTTTTCTTTTTCTTACCAATTTCAACGGAATGAAGCGCGGTACACCGTTGGCCATTTTCACCATAGGTTCATAGCAGTCGAAGAAGGGTTCAATAATGATGACCTCATCACCATTATCGACATGCCCCATTATGGTGGAGTATAGTGCCTCATAAGCACCCGATGTAACTAGTATCTCGTTAAGCGGATTTACCTCACGTCCAATGAGTCCGCTATAGAGTTTGGATAGAGCCTGCACCAAGCGCACATGACCCTACACAAAAAGGAGGTACCAAATCAGAAATCTGCATAACTAAGCTTCTTTTGGTGATCTTAATAAATGACTCTAGACCCTCTTGTTTCCCTTGATCACCTACATTTCCTCTGGTGTACTGGTGAAGAAGAGGGTTTTCGTCTTTGGCAATGTCAGCAAGCGAATTGGTGACATATTCAGGAGCAGCATCATCCGGAAATCCTTGGCCCAGATTCAATGGCTTATATTGCATAGCTAGTGCAATATATTCATTCCATACACTGGGTGTACTACCTTGTAGGCGTTGTGGTAAATCAAACTTTTCCATGCCTTTAGTGCTAAAAGCTGCGATAACCCTATGATTATGTTGATTTAAAAGGCAACTTATGCGAGGTAAGGAACAGACACGGCGACAGGTTTTAAGCATCTGAAATGAGATGAGTTAAGTTAACATTTTTATCAGCTTGATTTTAAACACGCGTACCGTGCGTGTGTTTTGTTTTGGTATATGTGGTATCACAAATGTATAAATGCAATCGTTAAATTGGAAAAAAGGGTATTATGTTCTTAAATTCTTCTGGAATTCTGCAGCTGTGTGACGTTGCATAATAAAAACTATTGAAAGAAAGGCAAAAGTGCGACAAAAACACAATTTGTTTATGCGCTCACAAACACATACTTATTAAAACAACAATCGTTGCTCTCATTCGCGCAGCTCTCTTACAACTGTGGAGCGACTTAGCCCGCTCCCGGCTTTTGTTCATTTTATGTGGCTGATAAAAGCACTGTCAGATAGATGATATGCGGTTAGCGTGAATATGCCTAGATTATAAAATAAAATTCAGTTTACCACAAAAATATTAGCGCCATTTAACGCCAGTGTTGCCAGATTATTTTATTTCAGGCTAGATCTAGCTTATTTGTAAATGGAATAGCTTATAAATAGCCATAAATCTAGCATATTTTTCTAAAGTTCTAAACGTTTAAGAACTTAACATGAAAATCAAGATTTAAGAAATAGGTAGTTCGTGATATGTGACTATCGGACGGGGGCCTGGGGCCATTCAAAAATCAAATTGGCTCCACGGAATTGATTTGGTGTTCGGATACCGATGAATATCGATATAAAAACAGATGGCGCGCTTGTTTAAAGTGAAATTCAAAACAATATTTTAAGGTAAGCAAATCATTTTTAAACTAATCATTTAAATTATTAACTAGATAAATTCATTCATTCATATGTACTGCCCTTCTGAAGGCCCTAGTTCCTACAATTGATAACCAAACAATCTGGGAAATTCACGAAAGATTGAGAAAAATCTAAAAAAATCCATGCAGCGTCAATTTTTTTATTATTGATGTCTCATCTTCGAATGAGCAATCGAATCGGACACTAGGGCTGTCAACTCTCCAATTTTTAAGAAATTGAAAAGTTCTTTGGCGCCATCTATTGTTTGCCAGCGCCGCCTTTTAGAACTACAATTTTGTCGTGTAAACTGTTAAGCTGTGTAAACAAAATGGCCGCTTTGACGGTTTGCTTTTAAATTCAACGTTATTTTCTAATTTCTTTATAAAACTTATCCTCAAAGCAATTTATTATCAGTTAGTTGATCATTTAAATTCAAAGAGGACGAATCATTAATTTTAAATTAATGTTAGTTTTCTGCACTGCAGCTATGTTTTAACAAAACGCAAAAACAAATGCAAAGAACAAGCTCTTTGGAAATGTAGAATCAATTTATAGACTGAACCATGGTTAAAAGGGTAATTCTCATTAAAATCACTTTAGGTTTGCAAAAGATATGCAAGTTGAAAGTCTAATAACTTTTTAGACTAGCCCCTGCAAATTTTGCCTTTGTTCTTTGTTAAAAGAAATGCTGTTTGATAGATGATAGATGTTTATGAACGCGGCCAATCATCATCATTTAAGAATCATCTTTATTGGAATTATTTGGAGGGATATTTTTCGAAAATGAAACGCACAAATTCATTATATTTTTTATTTATAAAAACTGTGTTAATTACATCAAATTAAAATGAAATCATTTAAATAGTACAATTGACAAATGATTAATAACATTTATAAGTATTTTAACGTAAGTGTATGCTAAAGTTTATGCATATATGTAAGTATGTAAGTACGTTATATGTTATACAGGGTGAAGTTTTTATATGCATCAATATTCGTTTGCTTGTTTTATTTGCAGAGTTTTAACAAATTAAAGCTACTAAACTTAAATCACAGATAACACTAACGTGTTTGTTACAATATATATATGTATGTAATTGTGTAAGTATGTTGAATTCGTATGTTTATGTAAGTAATTGGGTCTTTCGAAATCATAGAACGTATAACAAGATTGACTTAATGCTACTTAGACAATCGCTAACATTATTGCAGTATTTGTTGTTTGTTTGCAATCAACTTTGCCACATTTGTGTTATTATCCTAAATGCAACAATTCCCTTATCTACTATCAAACAATAAGTTTGTGAGGGTGTGTATAAGTGTCTGTAAGTAGATTTAACTGATACGATTCTTCAAATGATATGCGCTTGTTGATTCCTTTCTCCTCTTTGTTTCTTATGAATGGCACACATTTTGCGCTATGCAAATGGCAAAAATGAAACTTTATTTAGCTGTCTGCTTCTTCTCTGTTCGATATGGACGATTTGGACACGACTTAAACATGCACCTCCGGACAGTCTTCATCCTTAATTGATGTGTACTGCACTTTCTTGGCCACATTATCAAACACCGGAGTCATCATATACTTCAACTTGTCACGACTGACATAAACGAGGGCGACCAGAAGTCCGAGCAGGATCATACTGAGCACGATAAGTAGAAAGATCAACGTGGCCGTGTGTCCACTAATGTGAGGCTGTAACTGTCCGTACAGCTGCTCATCTTCAGCAATATTAAGGAATGAGGCGGCTGCTGCCATTTCCGCCGCGCACTCTCCCATATCCAGTTGGAGGATATGCGCTGGCGCCGGATCAACGTGTTGTATCCCATGGAAGCACATAAGACTGTCCTGGTTGCGGACAGTTACACGTGTTGCCTGTAGCCACGTGCGGAATGACGATATCTTGCAGTCGCACACAAAGGGATTCAGATTAAAGTCCACGATCAGATTGACGGTTCGATTTTCTCTTTCCTGCAGCTCGTTTAGAACACTCATGTCGCTGGGCTTGACAAATTCAAACTTATTTCGCTCCAGATCGAGGAAGCGAAGATTGTTCAAACAGCGAACCTCAAAGTTAATATCCTTTAGCAGATTATCGCCTAAATGCAAGTCCCGAAGTGCGGGCAAATCACAAAACACATTACGATCCTTGAAGTGCGTAATCTCGTTTTGTTCCAGATGAAGCTTCTGCAGTTTTACCAGCTGGCTGTTAACGAATATGTCATGTAGATCCTCGCTCAGCTGAGGCGAGCTGTGATCCTCAAAGGCGTCAGTTAGATGGAGGCTCTGCAGGTTGCCAAAGTTGGAGAAGACTCGTGGATGGTGATGGTTGACCTCGTCATCGTTGCGTGAAATGCTCAAGTTGTTGTGGTTCAATATGAGCCTCTCCACCAGTGGAACGTGATGATAGCTCTTACCGCGTATTTCCCGAATGTGATTGCTGCTCATGTCGACAATTCTTAGCTGCTTGTAGTTGTTGATGCTTCCAAATACGTTCCACGGCAGCTCGGCTATAAAGTTACCCGTAAATATGAGTATTTCCACCTGCTCGGGCATGTGTTCCAGCACGCTTGTGCTGTTCAATCCCGCATTTGTGCAATTCACAATGTATTGAATGGTTCCCTCATACATCTCCTTGCCACAGGAGCATACCGCCGGGAAATTCGGTCCGCAGCTGGACGAACTCTGCGCGTTTCCGAGCGACAACGCTGCGCTAATGGCGAGCAAAGCCACGAGCAGCATTTGTGGCCGTAGCTGCGGTTCGTTGGCCATCTCACTGCTGACTCGGCTCGGGGCTGGGAATCCGGGTCTGGTATGGCTGCAATTAATAGTAGAGTGGAATGTTTTATTAGTTGCGAATGCATTTTAAACTAACCCAAAGCCAACAAGGCCGCAAAATGCAGTTGCCCGCCGCTTGCCAGGCAGTTGCCTGCCAGCCCCCATAGAAGCAAATTTATGCTCCCCAACTTGCAGATTTATGAGTTTATGAAAGGCTAAGCATTGCCGAAGAGCAAGCGAACACACCTCAACCAAACCGCAGCGTATCCATCTCGACTCCTCTTCCAAGTTTGTATCGTCTCTTTACCCCCCGCGGCCAATCAACGGCACCCATGGCGTATGGGTAATTTTTGTTTAGTGCCAAAGTTTTTTTTTGGTAGCGCCAGCCACAATAAACGCCAAAAGGGCACTCAAGCGAGCTGACGAGGTATCCACATAAAGTTATCCCCCGTCCACATCCCCATTTACCGCCTCCTAATGTTTCTGAGCAGAGTTCGACCGCAGGCAGCAGTGAACCTTATTATTTTTCGGCTTTTATTGCTATTTGTTTAGCATCGACTGAAGACGAAACCAGGCTACAGACGTGGGCAAAAGCTTAAGTAACAAAATCAAAGTGCTTCAAGGATAAGAGGATCTTAAAGATTGTGCTTACTTTAAACAGGCACACACTCAATAATAATTTCTAAGGGAACAACGAAATCAGTTTTGAATGAATATTTTTAATATTTATTAAAAGACAAATTTTGAAATAATAAATAAATTTCACAATTGTTTTTTATTGTTTACTGAAAATGTAATCATTTTACTGATGCGGGCAACCACTTTAAAGGTTTTGTATTAAAACTAAAGTGCTCAAGGAATTTAAACAACAACAAAAAATAAATCAATTTTAAATGAAGATATTTAATATTAATTAAAAGATAAATGTTACAATAAAGTTTACAATTGAAGAGTCATTTCAGCAAGTCTCAAGTCCCACGTAATTTTTATATACCAAATCTTCAACTCGCGTGCTATTTGGACAACAAGTTTTATCGACTTTGTTGTCCTGACGCGTGCCTGCTATAAACCTTGTCGACTATAAAGCTGAAATCTTCTTCTCTTGCCCATTGATTACCACGTTTTGTGGCCGCTGTTGTGTGGCTCAATTAGTCGCTAAAGCCTGATGCCTGCTGTCTGATGCCTAGGCCTTGTCCCTGTTTCATGTTGCTTCTGTTGTTGTCTATGCCCAGCTGTGACGGAGAATCATGCAATGCTAATGAGCGAATCGAATACCTGTCGCTAAATTGAAAGCTAACGGCATTTTAATGACCTTCAGCTCTCATCACACTTTCCAATTATCGCAGATGGCAAATATGTTGTAGGTCGAAACTCATTCCAGGGTCAGGTTTTGGGCCTGGCCAATTTAAACTTTAACATGGCTCAGTGCAAAGAAATGTGGGAGGAAGAAATGCGCGTCAATTTGACGTTAACCAACACGTTGTTGGTGGACACACAAGCATCGGTAGCTTTTGGTCTCTTTGTTACTCTTTTCACTCTGTGTGCACCTGCAGTTTGCCGTTTCTGCTGTTGTTGTTGAGAAACAAGCAAGGCATAAACGCCATTTTATGCCCAAAACAAAGCAACAAAAGAAAACGCAAAACATTTTGTAAAGCCAAACAAAATGGCGGACGACGCGCACTTGAACTCAAACTCAACGTTTATTTTGTGCTTGCGAGTGTGTGTCACTTCCTGTTTGGCTGCCTAACAGTCCAAAGAACTTACAGTAACACCCACACACTCACACACATACACACACATTCAGTTGCACATACTTAAAATTTAACTCGCTTGTGCTTACTTTTTATTCCCTTTGCAGCGTTGGCGAGTATATTTGTGTGTGTGTTAACTGTTGCAATCATATTCCACTTTCACTCATTCCACTCTATTGTTTTAAGCTCACATTCCTTCATCTCCTTGCAACAACAATACGGCTCTGACATACAAATGTTTTTCTTTTCTTACCTACGTCTGGTTGTAAAAAATATACAATTTTACTTTGCATACAAATGTTCTCTAATTTGTACAAGTTCCTTACACTTTATTTGTCTATTGTTAAATAATATTTGTTAAGAAAATTAGTTAGATACGATCTGTTAATTTCAGACTCTCATCCAGGATTTTAGGAGTTGTATGATTAATAAGTGTAAACGTGTTCTCCAAGTTGCGCAAGTACAATGCGTTAGGGTATTTAAGATTCGTCTAGTTGTGTCCATTTCTTCGCTCTTTGCTTGTTTAGTGTGGTTTTTTTGGACTCCAATTTATGCATGCGCGTAAAATAATAATAATAACAAGCGCAAGCGTAATAATAAAAGTGAGTTCTGTATTTTGCATTCGCAATTTGTTCCTTTTTATACCCTGTTTTTTTAATTCGTTACTCGTAAAGTGGCGGGCACTTAACAGTTGCAATTGCAAAGTGACGTCTGAAAAGGAAGAGGGTAGTGGGTTGTGGGAAACGGAGAATGGAATTGAGGATTGTAGATGGCGGCGGTACCCTGGCAAATGTGATGTACGAAACGGCAAATACGAAACGGAACTCGGTTAATGAAAGGTGGGCACTCAATTTGTTACACGCAATGTGAGCGTTTTGCTGCATATATAAGTGAGTCTGTGTGCGGTCTAATTAGAGCATAAACGTAGAGTACTTAAAGCAGTGGCGGTAGAGGAAAAGTATTTGCAGATAAGGCACATACGGATTGCATCATTAAGCAGTGCCAGGCTGGTATAGTTATAGAGAAATGCACTCAATTCTAAGTTATTTGTTGAAAATGTAATATTTCCAAGTTTTTTCTTTATACATATCTAGTATTTATTGCTTTGAAATTATCTTGACACAATTTGACTGAGAATTACTGAAACGAGCGCGTGTGTGCAACATTTCGTTGCCTACTTTGGGCATTCATTGCTCAGAGGCCAAGTCACGCCTGTGGCAATTGCTGCCAGTGTTGCATATTGCATTAAAGTAATTTAGTTTGCAAGTGAAGCTGTGAAAATCCGTTTGGCAACAGCGTTTGGCACTATCGCGTTGCCAACTGCATTACGAAAATGGGAGAAATAGGGAAAATGCTAATGCGGCCAACAAGCGTTTAATGTCTTGGCACTGCAGTCATTAAGCAAAAAAGTTTAAAAGCTTTTTGGCCCAAAGAAGAATAAAATGGAGTTGAAGTAGCTGCTGCAGCAATACCAGCAGTGGCAGGAGGCAAAGTGGAAAAGTGGCAAAGTGGCAACTAACTGTTGTTGGCTAACCATAATTTATGCGGTTGTGGGCTCTCGCACTCTATGACTCCGTTTTGTGGTTATGGGCGCATGCGTAAGTTCGAAATTTTTGTCTCATTGTCAGTCTCGATTTGCTCCATGAATTTATTGGCCGTGCAAACGCACAAAAGCTGGCAACACTTTTGTTAGTTGCGCAAGAATAAATGCAATAAGGACAGCTCTTTTGATATGCAATTAAGTGCGACTGCAGTCGCCAAGCCTCTCGAAACTCAATTAGTAAAGTTGCGCAGTAGCAAAAGGTGCACGTCCTCGTCCACGTCCATGTACAGGATGTTCTCTCAGTGTGAACAGCTTCGGGGCGTGTCTGTGGTTCTACCATGTCCCGGAGTACTGGCCACAATACCAAATTGGCGCACGTTGGCTTCATAATTTCATTATGACTGCACCGCGTGAAGCAAAAAATTACGAGACAGCGCGCACCGAGTGCCCCGTTGTCTGGAATCCAGTGTTAAGTTGGATCTCACGTAGTTGAGGGCGTTGTCCGGCCACCGACCATAGCTCCGTCCGTTTAGACTAATTAGCACACTGCTAATTGCACTTGAATAGCAGGGTAAAAGTAACTGGTAACTGTTAGCTGGTATCTGGGAGCTGCCACTTGGCAGTCGGGCATTGGGACTTCCAAGTACTTTCGGGGGTACTTTTCTTTTTGTGTCTGCTAAGTTTTCGCACGCAAGTCGCGCCACGGAAGTTGTGAAAAATTATCTGACGTGCTGTGTGTGTATGTTTGGCTTGTGGCTTCATGTGGAATTGGCCACAACGGGGAAGGGACAAAAGTTTGTAGTTTATGACGTTGTAAGATACGTGGCTACGAAATTTGGGGCAGATTTAACGAGCTAGCTAGAATGTGGATGCTTTGTAGATTGCAAATGTGTATTGTAAACATTAAGATATGTGTATCTTTTGTATGATGCAAGTAATTAGAGTAACACAATCTGTCAAAAATTTAAAGAAAGTTTACTCCTTCAGCACTTATAAACTTCTACAATACCGTCGAAAGTCAAGTGCTTCTATATCGAGTTCAATCAAGCCATGTACGTGCAACGTATTGAGCCATAAAAATAGTCGTTTAGTTCTCCTTTCTAAATGCTGAGCATTGAGCGAAATGCAATTTAAGTGTACGAGCAATCTGCAGCTGATTCTCGATATCCCTTGCCTGCCAATCAGTTGCCTACCTGACTACCACCTGTCGACCATTCGCCCACCTAGCACATCTGGCAATGCAATGAACCGCCTCACGCTTTTAAAGCGTAAATCGAATTCAAATTGGTAATTGGAATAAAGCGGAACAACGGATCTCATGCATGCCAACACCCACACAAATGGCCAAACTTCTATAGATTCCATACCCCAAAAAAACACGTAGTAACATCCTCTACATATGTATATGTATATGTGTTGCACGTGTTGCCCAACAAGCTACAAAACAAAAAATAAAAATGCGCCATTCACAATCCGTTTTTGAACAGCATTTATAGCTGAAACTGGCAGACAGCTGTCAGCTCTGATCCGCGACGAGTTTTCCCAGACTCCAAAGTGATGCGAGGATTGTTGTAAAAAGTGTGATGGTAATCAAGATGGAGATGAGGGGGAATGGAGTGTGTGTTGTTTGGAGAAGCGCGACTGTTGTGGGCGACAATTTCAAATTGCTTGGCCTGACCAAACAGCGTTCCCAGATCGAAACAAAACACGCAAACATGCTCCTCCGTTACAGCTCCCTCTCACTTGCACTAGCAACAGTTCTTACTCTCCCTTTCACTCCTTTACTATAGCTCTGTCTCTCTCTTTTTTTTGTTTGAGAATTTATGCCTGAATCGCGCCCAGCACGCGGGACACTTACAAATTGCATTAAAAGCAACCGCGATGAATTAAAAACTCGTGCCACGAATTCGCTTTGTGGGAGGGCAACAGCATTTAGCCCTCTGAATATTGTATTATTTGTTTTTGCAGCTTTTTGGCTCTATTGTTTTGCCCAGAAATGTTTTCGTTTGCATATTTTCAGGCATCCGTTCGCTGAGGGAATTGCCTCTGAATGAAATTGAAAAGCTGAAAACTTTTTTAAGGTCGAATTAAAACTATTTGGATTAAGATTGACCGAAAGCTTTCAATATCCATGAAATTAAATCGAGATTGGTTGAGTCCTTGGTCTGTCGTCGAATTATGCTAATTACTTAACTTATTAACTTATTTTTTATGGAAGTACAAATATTTTAACATAGTAGTACATTTCTTTTGAGCTTTCGAATTCACGTGGCTGTTGGCCAACAACTTGAAATATATTTTCCCATTCAGCTTCAATTCAATTTGGAACACTTTTAATATAATTGAGCGAGCCCTGCCTAACTTGTAAACCTTATAACAGCTTAACATCTGTTATGTCTTCTAATGGAAACTTTGCATACTCTACGTTTTTTCTTCTCTTTTTTTTTGCTTAAAAACCACTAGAAATGTATAAACTGCTTTTGCCATTTTTCTTTTTTTGTGCGTTACGACGAGAGTCGGCACTCAAATACAATATTTTCGATTTCATCGTTGACAGGAAATGGGTTTTTGTGTTTCGCTGGCCAAGCTTGAGCGTCAATTTGCTCGCTATAAAAACTGTGAATGAATGAATTTTTAATAAATGCCAGCACGAAAAAAAAAGCGTGCTAGAGAGTCTAGTAAAGGAACTATATGTAAGGATTTGAGTTTTTTTTTTTCTTTATATTCATTTGGCATATTTTGCATTTGAAATTTTGTGCAGCAGCTCGAGCTTCACTTCCATCGTCTGAGTTTGCTTTTAAGCTCGTTGCTGATAAAACAAAAAGTAAAAAAAAAAAATAATATGAAAAGTACAAAACTCGCCGCTTGTTTGAGAAATGTAAATCTGCCAAATGGTTTTTTATACTGGCGCTTTCAGCTTTTGACTCTCAGCTGTTTGTTTCCAATTAGAGAGTCTACCACGGGGCGTATGATAATTGGATAACCATGCATGCCCCGGCTATGACCTCGTCTTCTTCCCGTCTTTTACTTTACAAACGGTGTAGCCATAGTAGCCTGTCCAAGGCTCTTTTTACTGTTTGCTGTTAGCTGTTTGCCGTACGCCTTTGCTCTTTGTCCAACAGATAAATGGACAGCACCCGTGAGGCCAGCAATGGGGCATTGGGTGAAGAGGCAGTGGAAAGTTAACAGCAATGGCAACAAGCATAACTAGAAGTAGAGCAAGAAGGCGCTTCAACAGTTGACAAGTGGCTCTAAGAAGCTAGCAAGTGAATATGAAAGATGGAAGCAGCACAATTCCCTGTAAATTATGAATTCAAGAAGTGTCTTGAGATCTCAATGCTGCAATGCAATTTTTGTCAAAATACTTTTACTAAATACACCACTTTGGAATAATTATAAAACATAATTTTTAGCTAGTCTATTAACTTAATTTATCTTAACAATACTTAATATGTTATTTAACTACATTGAAACCAATTTAAATCAATATTAAACTCAAAGACTTACTTACAATGTGACAATTTGGTAACAATGTACCAATGTACCCATTAAACTGTGTGGAAAGGGTATCGAAGCTAAAGCATACTTTTGAGCCTCACTGCAATAAGGTAACAAAATGTGGGAGAAGTGAGATGGCTATAAATAGTAGCAGACGCCTTGGGAATGTCGTCGTCTGACAGTTGCTAAAACTATGCCAACGGCATTTAAGGTTAAAGCAGCAGCCGACAAACAGCAGAGAATTGGGTGGGTCAAAGGGGAACTGCGGCCAGAGTGTGATGCCAGACAGGAGACATACTCGTATACTGGGGGTCAGTGTAGCAGTTGGTTATTCAGTAAGCGTGCAACAGTTGGTTGCCCACTCGTTTTGGGGTTTTGGTAGAAACAAAATGACAGCCACGGCAACACGGCGATTTGGCCAGGCTCGCAGAATACAAACAAAGTGGCCAACGGTCTTTTGTTTGTTGTTGCTGTTGTTATGTTTTTAGTTGCCAGCACACAAAATTGTTGCGCCCTTTATAAGTGTGTGTCTGTTGAACGTTACGTATACGTAATTTGAATAGTTGCTGAAACCACATAAATTTGTTGATTTTGTATACATTTTAATTAGATATTTATACATTCACAATGCTGACACTTGTTACACACTTGTTTGATCTAGTTTTAATTAAATAAATATTAAAAGGGCTATAAAACTTTGCGTTAAATTGAACAATTTTAAAGAAAAGCACTAAATAAGTGTGTAAGATTCACACTCCTTGAGCTTTCCGTGCTAACTATTATTTACGTGCCACAGCTTAAACTATTTCGCCTTGCTTTGTTGCGCTCTTTAAGCTCGCCATCCGGCGGAACTATTAATATTTAACCCTCTTAACAATACTGACAAATTCTCACAATTAGAGCAGGCGCCACTTTTAACATTTGCCGCTGTCTCGTGCCACACTTCGCAAATATTTGCCGCAATTTTTCATATAAAATGACAGGCAAAGGCATTGCGAGGGGAAGTGGTGGGTGGTGGTAGCAGAGCAGAGCAAACGGACAGCAGAAGGTCGCCGGAAAGTGGCACAAATAAAAATTGCAGTCGAGGCTGTAAAAACGGCGCTCAACTTGCGCCAACTGTGATCAATCTTCATTGTTGGGCCAGTCGTCTGAGGGAAGAAGGATGGGAAGGTGAATACGAAGGAGATGGTGGGGGGGGGGGGATCTCCGGATGTATAGTCAGTCGCAGCATATTTTCGGCACTGCAGGCAACGGAACTCAAGCATGACTTGCCCTCAGGCGCTTGCATGTCCTTGTCAGTGGAAACAAACAAGCAACAGGGAAGAAAGCCCCTTCCAATCCTTACATCCAACATGAAATGCAAAGCGAATGTAAAACCAAAAAGAAGAAGAGTACAAAGTGAAAGAGAACAAGAAATTGTAACAAGCGAAAATAGGAAAATTGCAAAATATTTGCAATTGTCGCCATAGTCGAAATACACACATCCACAGCAAAGAAAACAAGTAAGAATCGGGAGGGATTGTCTTGGCAATATCCTGTATACATATAAAACAGATAACAGATGGTGAAGGTCTCTACTTTATTCGATTGTCACTAGGAAAATATTGTTGGTGGAATAATATTTTAGGCTATTGACAAAAAGGAATTCTGTATTTATTTAGTTTCGCAAAAAAGGGGATAGTTTTGTTTCGCCTGTTACAAACATAGTTTGGTTACACCCTTTTTAATCCTTTTCCCCACTACAGGGTATAGAAATAAAAAAGCCAACGCTCGAGCAATTGGTGAAATGAATGAAGATAAAGTAGCAGCCGGCATAACGAAACTTGGACATGGACATGGACATGGTCAAACTCAGGCTGTTGGATTAGATTGCCAGTTAGCCCGCTAGTTTGTTTGCCAGGACTGGCCGTAAGATTGATTGGCCACCGAGGGCGCCAAGAGTCCATTGCGCTCAATCTAAAATTAGTTTGTTTGTCAAAAAGTACACATGACAACAGACCAGCCATCTACCCTAACGGCCAAAGATAATGAAAGATCAAATCCAAATAATTACTTTATTGCAGTTGCAATTTAAACTCTATGCAGATCCAGATATTAGTTTCTGCAGTTTTTGCATTTCTCTTCCTCCCGCTCTCTAATTTCGTTTACCTTTTGTAATAGTGCCATAAACGCCTGTTCATTGTTTGCCTTTTATTTCTCGCCTCTCGTTAGTTCACACTCGTTACTCGCCTCTTGCCAAAACGACTTTGGAAAATCTTTTTCATTTCTTCATGGGCTTTATGCGCCATTATTGTTATTGTTTTTGTTTTGTTGCTGACTCTGTTTGCTGTTTGCTTCGAGTATTTGCAGTCATTTGTATTACTTTTGTTATCGTTGTTGTTTGGGTTCTTTTTGCCATGGTTCTTTGGGTTGGCATTGCATTTGTGCATTGGATTTCCAGGGGGCGAAAGAGAAGGAGTCCTAGTCGAGGTCTCTCATTGTAAATTGCTTTTGTTTCCCAAGTGTTGGGGCTTGAAAGAGTGTGAAGGCTTTGGACAGTGCAAAGTATGGAGAAGGAGACGGAAAATAGGTGTTTATGCAGGTGAGTGAGCTGGGAATAGTTTTTTCATCATCTATTTTTTTGTAATTTACCAACAACAATTTTGTGTCATAAATTGCAAAATGTTCTTCGGTTGTGGTTTAAATGAAACTAACACTTTTGTGAAAAGCTATGCTCTTAAATTAATGAGATTTTCTAGTAGAAAGTTTTTTTGAAGCTTTTAAATGATTTCTGATAAGATAATACCCATTTCATTCAGCTCAATCTGCTCATATCTATCTACATATCTAGCACTCTACTAATCCTCTTTGGAATTGTTCCATTCCGTTTAACAAAGAACTCCCAGTTTTAAAGCTGCAAATTCAAAGGAACTAAAGCCCCCAATGGAAAGATGGAGATAGAAAGAGAGAGGGATAAAGAAAATAGGAGAGAGATTACCATTAAGTTTAGTGTTATTTGAATGCACTTCCAACTCAGAAAGCTCATTGGCAACTGTTTGCTGGACTTTAAATACTTTTGCCAGCCCCTAACTAACTGTCAAGTTGAAAGTCTTCGAGCAATGCCAACGGAAAGAGAAACCAATTCAGAAAAATCCATAAAAACCAACATTAACGCCTTAATTTTGAGCTTAGCAGCGAAAGTTGTAAGCGTACAAGGGCAACTAAAAGACAGAGATAGCGAAAAAGAGATTGAGACAGAGATGGAACAACTTTTCAGGGCAAAAAAAGAACAAAAATATATAAAAATCTTGTACAAAAACTTTTCGCACGATTTTAACGCATTGCAAAGCGCTGCTTAAGCCATAAAAGTGCTGCCTTGGGAAAGAGGATAGGGAAGAGTGAAGAAGGGGAAGGTATGCCAGGCAGGTCACAAGGGAACTAACGCCAACTGCAATTTGCCTAAAGGTACGGGGGGTAGAAGCTGAGAGATTGTAAGCAAAAAATTGGCAGTAGACCTGCGGAATGATAAAAATTTTTAGCGCGACAAGTTTGCTTTTTCAATTTGATGTAAAGCATCCTCCCGGGCTGGGAGGAGGACGGTCGAAGGACACTAAGGGACGACAGTTAAGCGGGGACTAGTCGGGAGTTATGTGCAACTTGTGCCTTGAGCTGGTCGCGCGGCTGTAGCTACAACTAAAATTGAAAATTGCTAGAATTGCATTTTTCGCTCAAGACGGCAGCTGATGAAGGGTCGCAAAGGCGGTACACAGAGTAGAAGTCAGTGTAGGGGGTCTTCGAGGGCAGTGGGTTGATGACTGAATTCACTGAGGCATTTGGCGGAAGACATACATACAAATTGACAAGCAGACAGACAGATAAACAGCTGCCGAGAATGCGCCTTGCAGGCAGACAGACAACGCGGCGTATGAGCAACTTTCCACTCAAGTGCTACAACTTGCAATTTTATGTTTGTTATGACATATTCCCAACTTGCTTCCAAACCCATGTCCGCCTGCCAGCTTCCCCCTATCCACAATCTCTCTTCGTAATCCTCTTGCATTCAGTTCACTTTGAGAATGTTTGCGTAATTAAATCATTGAAACTCTGACTTTGCTTTATTTGTGTGCAATGTGGGTGAAGGCTGTGCCTCAGAACTGACAGACTGAGCATGCCTTTAAGCCAGATTGAAGTAATGAGCAGATTCCTTCACCAATCTCACAGTCAGCGAACACTTCGCGACCACAAAACGTAATTGGAATTTGCGAATCTGGAAACCAAACAGTGCAACTGACTTTGAGCTGCAGTTTTTCTTCTTTCGTTTTTGTATCTGTTCCTTTTAGTTTTGTGAGGTTCTTTTCGGAATCGTAAGTGGTGTACGCCGTTGACATGATTGCAAAAGCCCCAAGGGACTGGGTAATTGAGAGTGGGCGTATACAGAAGCAGATTGCTACCTCTAAAAGCGACATATTAAATTAAATTAGAAAAGTAGTCGTACTATAGTGCAGGTACACTAAAAGGTTTTCCATGTTTTTGATTGATGATGAAAATGCTAATATTAAGATGACATTTTAAGAGACAGTTCACACAAGGAAATAATAAGCATTATGTATCGTAAAGTTAATTTACTCACCTTTAATATATGATATGTCGCACTTCAGTTGGTGTTATAGTTCTATAATGACAAAAAAAAAAATAGAAATTCGATTAAAAAACTGAGAACAGTATCAAAAGTAGCTTTAAGAAGCTGTTAAACTTTAATGCTGTCTTTTCTTGTTAAACATTTAGTTCTATTTCTTAATTGTCATTTCTAAGTTGATTTCTGTCATCAATTCATAAATTCTTTAAAACTCTTAAACAATTAATGCCCTCAAGATATTTGCATTTCAAATTTATTTTAAACAACTTAAAGTTTGACTTGGATTTTGCTATTTATACTTGTATATTTATTTCTACAGCTGTCATCTGTCTAACTAATCTCTGTGGAGCTGACTTTCTGCCTTACAACTCGACTAATCAAGGCAAACAAAACTTTTCTCATTTAATTTCTATAGTTATTGTTGCTGCTGTCACATAAAAAGTTCCATAAAAATAAATTGTGATAAATATCCAAACTGACCTACGTTCTGAAGGCCAGCAACATTTGCCCAGTTAAAGTCCTCTCAACTCAAGGGTTTTTAGGGCAAACAAATAATATGCTCAAGATGGAAACAATTTGAACTTATCTTGGGTAGACAACATTGTACAGAAATTGCACCCAGAAATAGAAATAGAAATAAAAGAAAAGAAGCACTTGCAATTGATAAGCAGCAACGGCGAAAGACGGACAAGAGCAATAAACGAATGGATATACAAACTGGGATTGGCATTAGAAATGTGCAAAGTGAGATGAGCATGAACACTTTCAGAAACACAATAAAAAGGACATTAAAGTACTCGGAGCTTGGTTAAAATTAAAATAGTGATAGTAAAGAGGTAAATGGAAAAGTAGAAATGGTAAATATTCGTAAAAACGTGAAAATCTACAGAAAAAAAGGTTGCATTTTAGTATCGTTGTGGGCTAGCATCCTGCTGTCGTTTTCATATTGTGCAAATATTTATGTAAACAAGCAAAATGCATTATGTGCCCAGTGCTGTCTTTATTATATTTCCAAAAGGCACACAACAAATGGCCAAAGTTGAGCAAGGAGCTGGCAGCAGGCAGCTGGCAGCTAACAGCATGCAGCAGGCAACTACTTAGAAGCAAGGATACAGGAAACAGGCTGGCAGACAGTCAGCCAGGCAGCAGCCAGAAGCAACAGCTCTCCAATTGAAAGTCAAAACAAACGAGCTGCAGTTTGCCACGCCCACAGCACTGCACTGCACTGCACCCCACTTTCGTCGCCCCTCCATTGTCTTTGGACATAAAGTTTTGGCTTTCGGCACGTTTGCCATTATGCATATGCTTTCATATTCTCATATAGTCTGCTGCTTCTTAGCCTTTGACTTGTCAGCAGTCTGGCTGCATGTGCGAATGTATGTAAGTTTGTGTGTGTGTGCAGCCGGAAACGGAAATGAAGCACAAAAGTTTCATAGCATAAGCTGGCCCTGGGCATAGCCATAATAGTTAACTACACACACACACATGTGTCTGCGTATGTACTAGCCACTGTTTTCTCCTTTTAGTTGCTAGAGATTTCTTTTTCATTTGTTTTTGGTTCTGGCTGCTTGGTGCTATTATTTTAAATTATTTTATGACCTGCACTGACCATGATTTACTTATAAAAGCCAAGTCATAATTCATGGTCGGAACTAATTGTCTGAAAATTTTTCGAAAAGCTGCTGCCTAATTGAAATACGAGCACGGTATCCGGAGCAGCGGCAGAATCAACTATTAGCCCTCCTTCCAACATGTTTGCATCCTGTTTATGAAGGCGTCTTTAAATTAAGTGCTTAGCCAGAGTTTTTGCACATTGCGCATACGTCACGTTGACGGGCAGCATACTCGTAGTTTCGTTGTGGTTATGCTCTGACCATTTGAAGTTCCAACTGGCCAAAAGATTTATGTGTGCATTGGTAAGCGAATAAGCGACTGAAAAGTGAATAAAGTTGCACTCAACATTTCTGACAAAGATTTAGAGAGGTGCAGTCAAGTTCAAGTCAAGTTGTCTTGAGAGAGATTCAGTTTATTTGAGTAGGACACAACTCTCTGCGTTGTTTGTAGACAATCACGTTGAGGGTTTGACTTCTTCATTCTTTTTTAAAGTGGTATAAGTTTCAAGTGTGACACACTGCTCATATGAGTAGCTACTTCGCTGGCAGTCTAAAAGAATAGCAAACTTTAACCATTATCGTGTTGAACACTGGAGTAGCAACTAAGCGATAAGGTACAGATAGATGAGCCAAAGCATTCCTTATTATCAAGTTTGTGCTTCAACTAGCTGAGAATTATAAGTAGACATTAGGTGACAATGGCTTTTGTGCATCCACTTGTGTGCGTTTCCTATCCCTGTCTCACTAACCAATTAAATTGGTATATGTATAGTTTCCACATCAATGGCTCATTTTCTCTCTCTCTCTCTCTCTCTTTATATCTTTCTTATTTAAATTTTCCTTTTATGCTGTTTTATCCTGTTGCTAAACGCTTTGAGGCAATTTTTCAATGACTTTAATCAGCTTATGATTAGCTGGTAATGAATTAATCCTCTCGACTTCTGAAAGTATGCTACACATTTTGCTTTTATTTCTATCTCTCCTTCTTTCCTTCTCTCCATTTTTCTTGTTTCTATTTGCTTCTGGATTGATTTTTATCTTTTTAATAGCGAAAGAAGTGAACAAAGTGTCTGCTTGACTTCGATTTATTGTTGCTTCTGCCTTGCAAGAATAAATAGAGCTCATCCTTAAGATGTTGGTGTTATTATTGTTGTTGTTGTTAAAATGTCTGGGGCCCGTCTTTTGTTGTATTTTACATATGGTTTGTGGGTTGGCTCTTTCTATGTCTCATGTATTATATATTGTTGTTCTCGCCAGCATTGTTATGTTGGGCTTTATGCTAGATTAAGGTCTGGTTTTGACAATCCTCCTTGACTCCCTCACCAGCTCAGTCTGGCGTACTACATGGTGGACTCTCGATGTAGATCTGAAGGTACACTTGTAAATCATTTTTGTTCCAATTTCATCTAAAGTTCATACACTTCATCCAATCCATTGAAATACTTCAATCCTTGTGCAAGTGGAGACGAGAAATTGATTTTCTGAGTGTGTCTATGCATAGCAAGGACCTGTCTGTTCACATCCTTTGTTCATATTTTATTCATTTAAATTGCTAGCTCAGTATTCACATTCGGTAGATTGATGAAGTATATACAAGGAGTGTGGCTATTTTCAATTAAGTCTTCTTGTCCGAAGAACGTCATAAAATTTAACACTTGACTGAGTGGCAAGTCAGTTGTCTGTTGTTGCAGTTGCTGCTGCAGTTGTTGCACTTTGGCCATGCCCACTGCTTGTTAAACTGTCAACAATAACAACTGTCGAACTTGATGAATATGTGGATCTGACAGTTAGTTATCTCCCCTCGCACAAAGCCATCCATTCTTTTTGGCTTAGTTGAGTTGCACTTCTTCATTTTTAACTCATCCCACACAACCCTGCGGTTGTTCATCCCGTACCCTTCTTTACTGCTCTCCTACATCACCCTGCTAGCTGGCAGGAGCTGAATTCGCGTTAATTTGGAGTCAGCTTTCAAATGTCAAAATGTCAAGTGAACAAAATTTCGCATCATGAGTAATTCATGTCAGAGCGTTGCCGCTAACCGATTTGTCTCTGCCTGTGTGTGAGTGTAACCAAAACCCCAACACAAGTGACTGACACTCTTCACGCACTCCCCTGCATCCGCCAGGCTGACTGCCTGTCTGAAATAGTTATCGAGATTTCCCCGCAACACGACCCCTTAAGCATAATGATAATGCCCATTATTAGCAGTTGCAAGCATTTGCTTGCATTTGAATTTGCATTTCACTTCCACGATTTATAACACTGTCATATAAAATTATTATTTATATTGTTGTTAAAATATTGAGTCGGGGCTAGTATTCTTTTTATATATAAGTTCTAAAGAAAGTAATTGATAGTAAGAGAAATCTTAAGAATTGTGCGAAGAAGGTATAATAATCCTGTATAGGGAATTAAAAAATAAAGCAGGAAGTGCTAGATAATTGTAAAGGTTCGTTTTATGATCGGGCTAAAACTCTGAAGTTAATGTTATGTATGTATATATGTTATAAGTTTATGTTATGTCTTTTCAAAGATCTATTTAAAATTTTAAATCTCACGCAGTTTTTTCTCGCCTATTTTCACTTTTTACTTCACTTTACAATACTCAACTTTGTAAGCTAGTGCTATATTTGCTACTGCACGGTATGTATTGTATGTATGTGGGTAACTACTGAAACAGATTCTCACAGCCCTTTACGCCCTTGATTTATGCACGCATTATAACCAATTACATGAACTGTCGGCAATGTTGGGTGGAAGGAGGAAGGAGCTAGAGGCAGTTAAAGCCCCGGGGCAAATACAGACATCGTGTGTGGGATACATTTGGAGGCGCTAATTGAATTTTGGCTGCTGCTCAGTTACTCTCTCGATCTCTTGGGCTTGCGGTCGTGATTTCATGATTAGATTTTCAGCATAATAGCTGATGCTGAAGGTTCTAACCTGCAGGTGCGTCAATTCCATTGTTTACCCGAAATTTCTACAGATCAATGCGAATTTAGTCAGATATATGCAGACAAGTTTGGTAAATTCAAATGCAGCTAATGCTGAGCTTCTTACTTCAATTAAGCTTTGGATGTAATTAAATTCCAAGTGCCAACGGCAGGATTAACTCATGAAGTGCATGGTCGTTAGGTGGTCGTGAAGCTGACAGAGTGGCCAACGTCTGAGTTAGTTAATAGAGCCAAAGCTCCATGAAATTGTCTATCAAATGATTTGAAGCCTGCTGCAGTTGAAAGCCTAAGCCAAAGCCTCATAATTAGCTTTGGCCTAAGTTGTCACGACTTGAACTGACTCTCCTAGGTAATTGCCTTGGTTTGCATTTCCAATAAACTAATTTAAGGCTTGTAATGGGAAAATATTGGCATTAAGCACTATGTAGTAACTGCCATAAGCTGCAATTCATGTGAATTCATATTCCAACTGCTTTTTTTACTCACATCAATCAATGTCAAGAAAGTGGAAAATATCTCGAATAACGCATATTAAAAGGAGTAAAAGCAAGATAAATATACTCACAGCTCGTAGGAAAAAATAAGAAGAAAAATAAAAATTTATTTGAAAGAAGAATTTTAAATCGTGTTTAGTTATATGTACATATATAGATAAGTACTCGCAGGTGTGGGAAAAATGTTATGAAATTGATCAGATTCAACTGTATTTAAAGAATTGATAAGTAAGAGAACAATCGGAAATATCTCAGAATATACTTATTTCCTGTAAGCATAATCTTATCTATTTTTATACGTAGAAAATGTCTTGTTCAATCTTTCAAATCTAAGAAAATGGGAACTTTTGAATTGACAGATGTTGGCAGCTTAATTAATTTCTTATGCTGTGTCTCAGCGATTTTTACTTTTTCTTGACTTGGAAATAAATGTTGCCTTGCTGGATGACTGCCACTGGTAGGGGGGGGGGTGGGCAGGGGGTTAAAGGTTGGTAGAATAATCAAGGCATTCATTGAAAAATGCAACGCAACATTTCCGTTGTGACTGCGACTGTTGCTCCGAAATGAAAATGGGAACGAGTTGCGTGGGCTTCCCTCCATTTTTCCCCAGTCTTTCTCTCTCTCCCTCTCTTGCTCAATTTCTTTGTAGGTGCGCCACCCACTCCTACCCTTCGCTTTGGTTTGGTATTTCTCTTTAGTGCCTTGGGCCTTCTCGCATCGTGCTGTGTTCTGTTGTGTCGTGTGCGTGATTTATGTCACACGGAATGCAAATACATGAGTAAACATGCAAAACATTTCACAGACCATGATATGTATGTACATATATACAATGAATATGCCCACATACATATGCGTATACATATATACATATGTGTATATATAGGAATACTTATATACCTACATACATATGTGGAGTTTCTCGAATTTCTGCTGACTTCTTTTGCCACCTACCGAGCTTTGGATAATTCAGAGACTAAAGCATAAACGTTTTTTAAATAAACCACACACGAATAAAGACTGGGTTAGCTTTGACAGTTTGGCATGGGTTGGTGATTAGGATTAACTGATATACAAATGCACGACTTTTAAATGTTTTGTATAATAAAACACATTTTAAAAATCACTTTATAATCTTTTACAAATAAAGTGCTCACCATTAATGTTTCATATGTATAGTAGAGAATAAATAATAATTTCTTTATAATTTATCTCCGAATTCCGAAAAACATACATCTATTGACTGATAAACAATTTGACACGTCCATTTAAATAAATAAAACAAGGTCAAAACAACTTCTCCTTTAAAATATGTGATTGTATATAATCAAGAAACCGCAACAACTTATTAGATACTTCGAGTTAAAAACTCTAGGAAAACATGGTCCTTATTTGGAAATGCCAAAATTCTTAGATTTAAGATATTACGGTTGAATCTTCAGTATCTAAATAAACTATTCTCGAAATTACTTGGTTTCGTCATCCCAAACTAGTAACAGATATGTCGCTTTCAGCCATTTCAAAGTACACAGGGTATAAAAATGTTTTGACTAATGTAAATTACATGGTTTATGAGTATTTAATTAAATTTAATAAATTAATAAAGTGTATGAAAACCGTTGTTCCGGAAATGATTGCAATTATTACACAAACTTATAAAGACATAATTACATTAGTTAATGAAAAATAAATGAAAAGCTTCTGTAATTTGTAGTGAATAATAACAATAACAAATTAGAATATCAAAGTAACATTTAATGGTATTCAAAAAGTAATCTAACTGCTGTTGGATACAAAGTACATGTATGATTAATGGCATAATTGTTTTTAAATAGAATATATTTTGTGGTATATTAGATTTTCAACTGTAACCACAACTTAAAGATACATTTGTATGCATACTTTGAGGTTTTGTGGCACACAATGTTCATGAAGTTAAAGTATGTACAATTCATGGTGTAAATATGTAAATATATATGTAGATAGGTGAGTACTTATAACAAAGTTTCAATAAAGTCAAATACATTTATTATCCATTTTGGCATTTGTTAAACAGCTCTAGGGCAGCGTCAACAAAGTGCGAGGCTGAAAATAAATGAATTGACTCTGCCACAGGGAACACACAACTGCATAGCCCGTAAAATGCAAATCAAATATTTAGTTTTAATTTGCTTGAAATGAACAAATGCCTCAATGACTGATTGACTTTAACAAACTGACCGACTGACGAGCTGACCTGATTGATTGATTGATTGTGTGTTTAATTTGTATTTTACCTATGGCATATTTTCCGCTATTTGATGCTGTTGCATTTGTTGCTAATTAGTCAAAACATCTGTTCATTTTCTCTGCTCAAAAATTTGGTTCAATAATTTATTCAAAATAAAAAATGTATTGCAGTTTTCAAAACGCTGTTCATTAGTGTGAATTGGTGTGTATGCGTATGTGTGTGTGTGTGTGTGAGACTCTCGCCGCGTGTGTCGGCAATTTTCTCAACACTGATAACAATCTACTTGCATGTAGCTTTTCACTTTTCCCCTCCCGCTACTGTCTGCACGCTCCCCTACTCACACTTCACTCGTTGCTATCTTTGAATGGGGAAAAACACACGAAAGTCAAACACTGAGAAATAAAAACGCTGAGGTGGCCCAGCACAAAGTAAACGGCGTGTAAAACGTCGGCACAGATATAGTCAGATATATAATGCTTACACACGTCGTTGTTGTTGTTGTTGTCGTTGTTTTTGTTGTTGTTGTGGCTGCCCCATTGCTTTGTGGTGATGGTAGAAGAAATGCAGCATAAAGCAAATCGTGTCAATGACATTTGGTGACATACGCTGCTAAAGAAACATACTAGCACACACACACAAACAGTCACACACAGAGAGCAGAAGATATGGTTGACGGAGGGTGGTGAAGGGGGTGGGGGAGGGGCGGTTTGCCTAGTCCAGAGCGAGCCAAGAAAGATGCTCGACTACTTGGGCTAGAAAAAATTCAATACAGATAGCAGAAAATTGCTACGAAACAAGATGCACAGCAACAACAACGGGTTTTACTTTAGCTGTACACCCAAGTGGGCGTAGACTGATAGAGGAGGGGTAAGGAACGGGTGGCAGGGGTGTCACACTGACAATTTACCGCTATACTTTGTAAGCTCCTATTAATAGAAACGCTATTTTTTTGGGTCATTATGTTGATGGTAATTGCGAGATGGCATCGATTCCAATATTTGATTGAGGTGAGTTAAGTAGCTGAGATGTGGGTACGAGTTGGTAGCTTCACAAGTTTTCCATCTGTTTTATTCAATTTTTTTGATTTGCAATTTGAGTCGGGATAATCTTAAAAGATTCTTTGTGTCAATTGGTAAGTCAAATTGTTTTCTGTTTGTTGTAGTTTTTTTTTTTGTGGCTTTTGGGGATTGTATTTCAGACTGGTGATCGAAAGTGATGAGAAGTTTACTACTAAGTGTTATACACGACTTTAAAAATTACAAAGGATTCGTTTAATTTGTTAATGTGGAATATGAATTCATATTCATATTATAAATATTCGAAAGCTAATAAAGAATTACTTATTCACGTATATGTATAACTACTAAAAATAAATGTTGCTGTTATACGAAATTAAAATTACAAATTACAAACATGTAATAAATTGTTAGTACAAATACTTTATCATTATCTATATGCAAAAAAATAATTAATGGATTCATTCGACTTCATTCTAAATATGCAACTGTGAATAATTAGCTGTAGTGCCAACTAACTGTGATTTAAATTCGTTGCTCTCCTAATTTGCCCTTAATATCAGTTTGTTTTATTTGCATATTGTTGACTTTAGTTCGATTTATTTGCCAGTTCAAATGTCGACCCAACTTTTTATATGTTTGCTTTTTAATTCAGATATCAATTTCAATTCGTTCTTTCTCTTTTTTTTTGTTTAGTTGGTTAATGTTCTTTTTGTAACACCATATAATTTTATTTGCATGGTAGTTTTTCGGTGGCCATTTAGCTGACCACAGCGGGTTTTTCAGTACCTCCCAAAAATGTCTATATTTAAAGTTAAAAATCCATGAAAATCAGCAGAGAACAAAACAAAAATTGAAATGGTCCAAGAAATTTAAATGTAAAACGTTTTCGCAGTTATTGTGGCTTTTTGTCAGCCAACGGAAATTGTAATTTAAAACATTGCCACTCTGGTATTGTATTTATATTTTTCTTTGTTCCTATTGTGTTGTAGGATTGACATACAAATGTATTTAATTTCATTAAAAATAGCTTTTACATTGTCAACCACATATAAATGAAAAGCTAACTGTCACCATTTGCATAGTCTGCAATTCAAATAAACAGAGCGCTAATCAAGACTGAAAATATGACTATATTGGATTTAAAACTTGGCAATATACCCTAGGAAACTAACTATAGAGTATTCTATTACTGATATGCTACATTTAAATACGATAAGCAGACTCAATATATCCAATGCGATGCCATACAGGGTATGAAATAATATTATTACCTATAAATGCCAGCTATGAGTACTTGATGACAGTTAACAGCTTATTTAAAAGCTATTTAATATAAATGTTCATTGCATGAAGTATACGCAACGAATACTGACAAAGTTGACTGCTTTAATGGTGTGACTTTTGATATGCGACATACTATTTCACAATTGCTAGCACCAATTACCAATGTCATTTGTCACATATGTCAGAGAAGGAAATGTATGAAACCAAAGCTTGGAAATGGACTTGAGTTTTCCGACTGTCGCCTGGAACACTGACAAGAAACAGCCGCCGCCTAGGAGACGTGACAGTTGACAAAGTCCAAATGAATGTTTAAAGGAAAAAAAAAACAGCGAGAAAGTTTTCCTTTTAGTCTTTAACTTTAACTAACTTCAAGTTAGTAAAAGTTACAAATTTATTTCTACTTAGCGTTGACTTCAGAAATTAGTAGAGCGCCATAAAAAGTAAGGAATATTGTTAAAATATGCAAAGTTTTAAATATAAACAAGTTCAAAATAAAGTTCTGAAAAAAAAATTGCAACTTTAATAAAAAGTGTCGCAATTGGTTGACACGAGACTGAAGTAAATATTTATTAAGTCACTTAAATATTGTTTGCACCTGACACTCACTGCGTATACGTTATACTTATCGTATCTGGTATTTTGCATCTCTTTATGGCACATATTATTTATTTGCAGATTGCCCCTTGCTGTTTATCTCTTTATTACGACAGGACTGCAGTCTGTTTTCTCATATTATTTGCAATAATTTACATTTGCATATTCCAACTGCAATGTTGCCACACGCAAACCAACAAGAAATTTAAGGACTCGCAGGGAAAGCCAGGGAAGAAATTGGAGCAACCACTGTTGAAATCGCAGAGTCAAACAGAATGCAAGGATGCAAGGGTGCTCAAATTATGATTCATAAATATCAGCATTCTTGCTCTTACCTTATAAACAAATCGTATTTTCCTAGGTATACATAAGTGAGGGGAGCAAAACTTAGCTATATAAACAGTATTTAAATGGACAGTATTTTGGGTGTTGCATAATAAGTTTTTGTTGCGGATCTTGGGGTAGAGATTATTATCTTAAAACAATATCCCAAAACTTTTTAGTAATTTTATAAGACATAAATGGGTTTACAACAAATTTAACAATTCATATCTTCTCAGGAACAGAATCAAAACTTGAATGAGTTTTAAGACATTGTATAACACAATTAACCTGAACTTTGTCTAATATATGAATTTATTTCTTGGTATTCCATTCATTAGATTGGTAAAGCTCAAAAACTTGGCTTTATGTAGTTCTGAACCATTTCCTGTATAGTTGCCTACCGACAGTTCCTTATTGATTTTTTCTCATTGATTCTACAGATTGCTATTCATAATTACTCGTGCATATCCTAGAGTCCTTCTTATTAGTTTTAATAATATTACCGTCTATTGATTTCAGCTCAATTATTTGAGCTGCAAAAGAGCGCTAAGAGTTCAAATCAGATTGCAGCCCGCCTCGCTGTCCAATAAACTGGGGTGATTCATCATCAAGCTATGTGACACAACCGTACACTCTATAGTATCGACATGGCAAATACCCTATACTCCCCGCACTACCATTATCCCTTTATCTATAAACGAGAACAGTTGTTGGTGGCAAAATGAGCTCGAACTTCACATGGTGCATGCATAATTAATTAGTATACACATGCATAATTATAATTACGAGCAGCAACTAACGGCTGTTCGGTTGCCCCTAAACCAAAGTCAGACCAAAAACGGTCACATAGCAAAAACAACAACAACAACAGCAACAACGCCAACGACAACGACAATAATAACAACAGCAATAGCAACAAAAATGTCATCAAAATTCAAAAGAATTGGCAATTTGTGCGTGCTGTGACATTCGCGTTGCCAACCAATGCGGCAATTTGTGTTTTATACATACATATACAGCCGCGTTTGTGTTATATAAACACAACAACAACCTCAACGGGTAGAATAATCACAACAACAACAACAATTAGGCAATGTTAATTAGCTGCTTGGAACAGAAACTGCAACATTTTGTTAACATTTGAAAAAGCGGACGACAACAACAAAAACAGTTTGTGGGAGGTGACGGAGCAATCGACATTGATGGTGCCGTGGCAACTCTGTTCTACCGCCCCAAGCAATACCCCTCCCTTTCTTTCATCCTCATCCTCTTTATCGTACCCCCTTTAGCCGCGTCCTGCTGTGTGTCGCAACTAGATTACTGAATAATTGAGTGCTGCGTATAATGAAATTCGTATTCAAAATTCGTCGTCATTCAACGTCATCGCCGGTTCATTCTCAGCTAACCTACCTCCTTTGTACTCCATCCCCCCTTTACCCCAAAAGGGGGGTGTTGGGTAGGGCATTGGTTGACTAAATGTTTGCGCCTCGTGATTCGAGTTGAGGCCACCCCCCCTAAACGGAAACGGGGAATGTTGTATGTAGTATACACTGGGCCCGGTTAAGCCCTCTATAAGTACGTGTATAGCGCGCTATATGTGTGCGTACGGGTGTCTGTATTTGTTTTTGTGTAGCCGACTTGCATACATAATACGCACAGTGCCAAGCCTGAAGTCCTCCTCTTCAATCACCTCCTGCCCCTCATGCCACCTGTGTGGCCAACGCTTGACTGCCGTCGGGTCACAACATCATTCAACGCTTTTATAGCCATTCAACTTGACGCATCCGTTTTGGCCAACTTTTTGGCATGCGCTTACCCATAGACGAGAGCTGGTGTATACGTTTTTGGGAAGAGCATGAAAACTCCTACTGAAGCTATAAAAATAAACATTTAATTACACTGTTTACGTTAGTCGAGATATAGTTAATATTTAATAACATTTTCAAGTAAGTTGCAAATATCAAATTTCGATCATGGTATATCTAATATCATGTATCTATCATGATTACTAGCGACAGAACTCGATAAAATTTGTAATGAACATAGTTCATATTAATGATACGTGCTTTCCTCCTGGCCTTATATAACACATTTATATTGGTAAGTTAAGGCTTTATAGCTTGCTGTTTGCCACCTGTTTTTATTGAACAACCCTCGCAAAGGGCTTGTGGCAGTTTAACCTATTTTGCAACAACTTCACTAGCCGTTGCTTCATTATATGAACATGGTTTCTACGTATTACCAAGTTTATGTCACTTTTCTCTGCTCAGAATTTGTTTGCTTGTTGTAGTTGTTGTTGTTGTTGTTGTTAATTCTCTTATTATTATTATTGTTCTTGTTGTTGTTGTGGTTGTAGCTGGCGTGCCGTTTCGCTTGGTTCATATAAATTGTTTTGGGATTTTGTCGCACAATTTTTATGCTACCTCCAGTTGCCGCCCATCCCTTTTGCACCCCTGATCCCTCTTCTCTACTTCCATTTGGTCGTCCTGCACCGATGCGTCGGTTTCCGTCAACTCGAGCTCATTATTGTCGTCAGTTCGTTACAGTTCTTTGTTTAATGACATCATTTCGTATGAAAAATCGTAGCTGCATATACCATGCGAGACTGACTGGGATATCATGGTGGGAAATGGAGATGGTGGAGAGTTAGGGGTGTGTTATAAAGCCTTGCCGAAATTATAAAGTTGAGCGTCAGGCTAAAGAAATGATTAATGTCAGTGCGTAGTATTATCATCGTGCACGTATTATAACGCACACCGTATCCCATATAGTCCCCTATAGACGTAATCTCACTCATGAAATTTGACATACATAATGAGAACGGAAACACGAAAAAGAATAAAGTAATATACTGTTGCCAAGCTGATAAAGTTTGTAATTTACTTTCGCACTATGAATGGGCGCTTAGGTCACGTCCACGATGAAGAGAAAGTGACTGAGATGACAAAGAGATGACAGGAAATGAGGTTAAAAGAAAGCGTTTCAAAGATTTCGTAAATCATTTAGGAAAGTTAAACAAAGAAACAGAATTAAGAGAAAGAGGACAGAGGATGCATAAAATAAATCAGGAATAAAAAATACAGGAAAATGAGGTACTAAAAGTCACTTTAAAAGATAGTTTATATTAAAAAGGAACTATAGAAGAGAGATATACTGATCGCAATAATGGAGAAAAGATACATTTTTATTCTTAAGAAGAATATGAAAATAAATATAAACTACAAACTACGTAAACCTAGGATTAATAGTTGAGCAGAAAGAGAATATTCCAAGGAGTAACAGATAAAAAGGGAAAGAGAAAAGCTATTAATATTAAAAGGGACTAATGCAGATAGATGGGACTATTTGTGATGATAGAGCACATTCTATTAAGCCAAACGTATACTTAGAAAACTTATATTTTATATATGTACGGTCGTGAGATAAATGTATACGCATTTAAATATTCATAAGAAAATGAATAAGTACTCATATGGTGTCCCCGAAAGATATGTTAAAAAGATCCTTTCAAACCTCATTTAGCACAGTCATAAACTTAATTTTGTCATATCCACAGAATACGTGCACTTTCCTTTAAGCTATGACTGGAAGTGTCGAGGAGAGAATATAAGAAACAAACAACAGACAAAATTTAACACTTGTGGCACATAAAATGGTGAGAGTGGATGGCAATTAAAAGAGTCCTTAAAGGGAAAATTTAACAGCATGTAAATTAAATTAATTGGCAAAGTTTAATTTTTTATTACTAGGCAACTGGGTCTGATGAGACTGCGATGAGATTGATACAAAAAGGGAGAGTAATTAAATTTTTGGAGCACAAATCTTTGCACAATCTCGGTCAAAAGTTTTCCACACGCACACTGAGTGTGTGTGATTGTCTAAATATGTGTGTGTTTTTCTGTGGTTGCTCATGTAAAATTTAAATGAAATGCTCGTGTCTAAAGCTTTTTCCGTTTGTTCTCTAATATGGCAGCGACTGTCGAGCAAAACCGCAAACGGTTAACAGTTTAATACAAATGTTGGAAGCATAACCGCTGTGTGTGTGAGTATGTATGTTTTTGTGTTTGTGTTGTTTGTGTCTAATTATCCTGCAAACGATGTTGGCAATAATTTCAAATACACAAACAAAATTGCGTGTGAAACACGTGGCGTATGCGTTACAATTGTCATGCTTGCATAAGTACTACACAGAACTGTTCTTCTAGCTTCTCGATTTCCCATACAGCTGAAACGAGTCCGCTGAGTGCAATTAAAAATTATGGTTATGCTTGCAAAATGTTAATTTAAATTATTGAAGCGTCATTTCTCGCATTAACGCCAAAAGGATGTAAGTATTTAACTACAAAATGGCTGCCAGGCTGAGAAGAGAACAGGGTTATCAAAAGCTACAGTTAATGAAGTTGCTGACGATGCTGTTCTCTTAAGGGGTTATGGAGAAAACCACTAGCTGCCACTTCATTCCACTTAACTAGTCTTGTTTGCCATTCACATTTCTTTTGTACGAATTCTTAACATATTTTATAAATAGTTTGCAACTATTCCATGTTTTTGACAATTTTATTCAAAGAGAATTTCACTTTTATAGCTAATGGAAGTGGATTCAAACTCGAGCAAGTTTTATTCAGGAGCAGAAACTTTTAAAATTGAACGAAATTCACTTAATAAAGCCATAAAAACTATTTTATTTACTCAAGCAAAGTTTATTGCACGCAATATCTACATACATACATACAAATAAATGGAAATATGAGCAAATATCATGTAATAAAGTGAAAAAGATGATAACACCCTTCGATTCCAATCAGTTAAAACCAAAATGTATTTACCATACAAATTTTTAAGGGCACTTCAACATCGGTCAGTCATCACGTCGAGTTGCCGAACTCGTTTTTAATGTTTTTTTCTTTATTATTTTTTTTTAATTTTTCTACGAAAATCGCCGACGCTGACATGAAAAACGGCAGAGCCAGTGTTGTTGCAGTTACTGTTGCTATTGTTGTTGCAGTGTTCATTTCGTGTTGTATTTGCACACTGACTGGGCATATGGCACGCCAATATGCATTTATTAAATGAGCGCACGAGGGCGTGGCAGATGCGAACAACAAGAAAAAAGTCCAAACAGAAACTGAAACTGAAACCAAAATCAAAAATTAAAGAATCTTTTTCAGCAACAGCAACAAGAAGAGTAACTAAAAGAACAACCGAAAAGATTGATGCTTTTGAGTTTCATATTCTTCCTTTTAGAGAATACCATGTTATTTAAAATTTACGCTAAGTATTTATTGATGCAATATTAGAAACCAAAATAAAGCTGGTCGAACACAAGCAAGCGAACATTTATTTGATAAAGGTCTTAAGACAAGAGTTGATTATTAATTTATAGAGCATTGGTTATCCGGTGCTTTATTTTGTTCGTTTGTTATGTGTTCTGTTTAGTAAATTCTCCTTTCTGACACGTTTGCCCATATCAAGTGGCTCAAGCAGGCACTAAAAAAATGCTGTAGAACAAGTTTTTATTCTGAGCCTGAAACGGAAGAGAAGGAGCATAGAGGAAGAAGAAAAGAAGACAGAAATGCGTGGCTTATGCCGAGCATGGGAATGGAATTGTTTGCAGATTCATTCTGGTGACCATGTTCACAGGCACTTAATAAGTGTTTGCCATGCTGCTGATGCTGTTGCAGACAGAAGACATAACACAGAAGCGAGAAAAGCTCATATTTGAAAAGTTCTGTTCTGTTCTGTTGTGTTCTGTTTGTTACGACTCTGTTGTAGAAAGTTGCTTTATTAAAAGTCCAAATAGATTGCAATGGATTTTGTGTTCGTATTTAATGTTCTTGTCATCACGTCAAATACACAAAACACTGAGAAAAGTTTTATACCAACGACTTAAAATTGAGATTGGGCCGCGAACCGCAATGCTAACAGCAATAACAGCAACAACAACGATCAAAACATAAGACTAATAAGCAACCCTCCCAGGCAGATGAAATTCACGGGGTGTAGAGAGTGTGGAGAGCACAGGCATTGGCTAAAGAGCAGCCCATTTATTTCAGATGGTGTTGGGATGCTTCCAAAAGTATCAGCCTCTTTGCACATGTGAGTATGTGTGTGTGTTTGTGTGTATGTGGGTGGCTGTGTTGGCAGTTATAAATTACGTTAAGTATACGCAATGTGGTTAAGCGCTCAATATGCTCGCTTATGAATAAGTATAATTCTCAATATATACTTACACAAACGTGAATGCATACAAATTATATAATAACAAAGTAAATTAAGCGAGAAATTCAATAATTTTCGGATAGCATCGGAAGAGGAGCAGCTAAGAGAAACATTAAGGATAAGAGATTCTAAGAATTCCTTTAAGTTGAATTCTTCTTAAAAATCCTTCAAAAGATGTGCGAAGAAAATAACATGATTCAAAAGAGAACGCAATACACAAGAAGATATTAAATTTTTCAATGTTCACAATTTTCTTAATATGTATATAAATAATTTTCTTAGCATCCGCTTAAAGTCCTTAACAATGTGCCAAGTTTATTTATTAATATCATTATTAGAACATATTAATTTATAAGACCAAGAGCCATCAATGCCTATTAACGGCCATGAAAACCATACTCTAATCCATAACAATCATTAAAACTAATCTATACACGCCCAAGAGGCCGACCCAATTGAGGCTCAACAAGCCGCTTAATCTGCCAAAATGTCTCGAACGGATTCCCATGGCCAGTTTTGAAACATGCTTTTGGCCAAGAGGAAAGAAGCGAGAAAGCGAAGGGTAAAAAGCAAAAGGCACAAAGACCATTTGAAGATCTTAAGAGTCATAAACGCATTGGTGCATGAACCTAAATTGGCCTGCTATTATGGCTCTTTGAAATTGACCCGGCCAACACCAAACTAAATTACACAATTAATAAGTTCAGCTCGCCGCATAATAACCGCAACGTTTAAGGCCGAAATATGCAATTAGGGACCTGTCCGAAAAAGGGAAGCCGGATAGGGAGAACTCTGCGCATGAGAAAACCAAGTGACTCCCTGCCTCCTTCTTTCTTGGCTAACCGACTATCGTCCCTGTCTCATACTGTTCGACTCGAAGTTGAAAATTAATCAGGCGAAAATAATGCAGCCAACGATGAGGCAGCGGAATGCGATAAAAAACGTAAATTTTTAATGTACAACTCACATATAAACACGCATAATAAAAAGACCAATGGAGAGAAACAACAACTACAAGAAAAAGGACTGCAGAAATGGATGTCAGTAACCCCTGCGGATAGCAAGCGCAATAAACGAAGTCCAGTGGCCATGGTCAATACAGGGAATCTTTAACGAAATAAGAAATGAAGTTACCAATAAGATTGAAATTCGAAAACGAGCTGAGAATGAGCTTTACACTCAGATGGATTCTTAACAGATTTTCGTCAATCTTTTTTTTGCAAATAGTGCTGTAAAACAATTTCTTATCTTCAGCTTCAATTTATTTATTTATCAGTACTGCGATTCCAGTACTATATTTATACAGATAGGAGGAAATTTTAATCTAATTGTTTGTATTCTGTTAAATGCCAGGAACCCAAACTGCTGTATGTTTTTAAATAAAATTTAAAGGTTTTCCGTTATCTGTATATATTTCCAAAATTTTGAGAAAACATTTATTTTTACTAACGAATTATAAGCGTAGAATAAATGTGTACATCAAATCAAGATCAAAATGATATTCCGCATAAAAATCGGTTTTTTTTTTGACGAAGTAATGCAAGTTTGAAGTCTGTTGATACTTGGAACTGGCAACTTTACAAGTCAAATTTTTTGTTATTTTTTGAGCTTTTCGATGCAATTTTATTTAAACTTTCTTCTTTCTGACTTGATTTGCATTTTGGTATTTGTTTTCTTTAAGAGCACAACTGATGCAACAGTATGACCACTCCAATCTTGTTTGATTTTTAGTGTTATACTGTTACACTGGCATCTGCTAGGAAACATCAAGAATATTGAGAACTTTCTTCTCACAAAAAATTCTGAACTAAACCAAACCTATCTTTACAATTAAAATATAAACTTTTTTTGTTACTGATGTAAATTATTTCGAATATGATTACGTTTAATAAAAATACAAAAATTCCCACTAACATTAATCTAAGAAAATAGATTCAACTATTTATTAAGATTATTTTATTTATTCTATTTATGATTTCGATTATGTTTAGCCTCTAACAATAAGCCGCAAATTATTTTATTTCTATGAAATGTTGCCCCAGGTGAGGTCGGACCAGTCTTGATGATTCAGCAAATCTAACAGTGTTCCTACTTGAGTACTAGTCGTAACATGACAAAGTTGGCATGCCCACTTTCAATATATCTGACTGTGGGAGTCACAGCAGCCGGCGGAGCAGGCAAGGACAACAAACATAAAGCTCATAACTGAGATTATAGAGGAGCAGCAGATGCCACACAATGGCCATGGCCCTAAAGAAAACACATGAGTGTGTATGGAGTATGATGGGTGGATGGGCAGCACGATGCGAACAAGAAAAAGTGGGAAGTACTCTATATTGCCAAGGAACAACGCTCATGAACAACACTCGATGGTCCAAGTTAGCTGGCTGACTAAAGGACAAGGTAGCTAGAGAGGGAAGCAAAATGCTTGAGCTTCTTATCGAGACCTGGTGGGGAGACGTTGCCTTTGGGTATGGGCAACATAAATGGAAAAAAGATACTCGTATTTCTGCGTTTGGCATTTTTTTCTTCCATTTTTTCTTCTTTTTTTTTGGCTTTTTTACAGCTAAAGCTTTGTAAACATTTTTCAGCTTCAAGTTAAAGTTCTCACAATGCCAGCACTTCAACGGAACCACACAACCACCAAGTGCTCATTAGATTTGTGCAAATATTTACGCTGCATCGACAGGCATAATCTGTTCCTGTCTCTGTCCCGGTCCCGGTCCCTCTCCTGACTCTGCCCCTGCCACTACCCCTCTGCCGTTGCAACATTTCCGCTAATGACGCCCACAAAAATGTAATTTCATTGCTTGTGCAATTTTTCATTTCGCGTTCAGCGCTCAAATAAATAAGAAATGATTTTTTACGAGTTTCGCTTGAGCTTATATATACTTTTTGGCTATTGACTTTTAGGTTTGTTTTATGGCAACAGCAGAGTGTGCATGGAGGAATGGGGGATGCCTTGGTTCGGTACCATGTTAGAGTAAATAAATCGCTCAAGTTGGAAAAACAGCTTTCAATGGAGCATGGAACGGAGCAAGGCCCGGAAGTACTCAAATATGTTTGCCATTAGATGGAAGTTACTTAAAAAAAGAAGCTGTCCAAAGTATTGACGAAGCATCTAAACAGCTAAAGAAGGAGGCAGTTGGAAAGAACGGACCCTGGGAGTCGTGTAAAGTGCAATAGTGAGTGGTGACTTGTAAGTAATTGCATTTTTGATGCCAGCCATAGGTCGAACATTTCAATGAATAAATAATTCAATAGCAAACTCGGCAAGATAAATAAATATGACAGTTATTTATATTAGCCATAAACAGCTAGAATTGCACGCAATAATAAACTATTATTATTATGAACATAAAAGTGAAGTTGACATATTTATAACCCTTGCTGAAACATAACAATGCTGGCTAACAAGAGACAACAAATGGTAAGTCTCATTACTTACTAAACGAGTTGGGAATAATAAATAAAAGTTATGTTGTGAAGGTTCATTGCTAAATACTTTGTAAATAGTTTTAACTTAACGATTTATAACGATCTATTTGTATTATGTATTCTTTAAACAGTTTTAGTGACAACAACAGTTATCTTACTTACTTAACTTGGAAAGAGTTAAAACAAACAACTGCAAAATGGCATCATTCTGAACCAAAAACTACTAACAATTGTTGTATGAATTCCCCGGGATATGCCTCAGTCTATGCAGCTAATAAATGCCGCACACACACACACATGCATTAAAGCACACACACATATACACACAAATAAACATCTGACGTTTGGTATTTGCCATTGGCAATCAGTTGGCATATTGCAGCCCCGCATGGCAGGTAATCAAATATTAAATGTACAGCTCCCCAAATGCCACCGCCTTCGGAAATACACTCTCGCAGCTCCACCCCCTTCCCGCAAAAGTTCCGCCTCTCTTTACGCCTCCTGTCACAACAATTTCAAGGATAACTACCTGAAAAAAAGTTTTTAACGTTTGAAATAACGAGTACTCCAGCTATCTATAAAATGCACTCGGCCAAAAATGCTCACAAAAACGAAAGTGCCACGCCCCTTGTTGTTGTTTTTGCAGCTTTCTGTTCACAAATTTTATTTAAAGCTCAAATCGGATTGCAATTAAATGCAACAAGATATTGAAGGAACGGAAGGAAGGGCAGTAGAGGGACGATCGTTAAGAGTACCTCGATTTTAAATCCATTTTAGTTGCAATTCATGGTTTTGTTTTTGCTTTTGCAATTGATGTTGCTCATATTGGTTTAGTTACCTTCAAGTAAGGCCAAAAGTTCAGTACCAAAAATAGTTTGTTAGGAAATTACTTTGGACAAGTCGATATGGAGAAAAGAGAGAGGGAAAACTCTAATGATGTACGGCCTTATATATGTATGTGTGTGTGTGGCAAGTCAAACTTTAATGAATAATGGGCCTCCAGTTGTAAAAGGGGAAAAGGTGGAAAGGGGCCAGTTACAAACTTTGGGTCACCAACAACTGTGGGCCAAACGAAAGTTTTGAGCTTAGTAATAATATTGATGTAAATTTATGAAATTAAAGATTAGATTATTAGATATAGAACAGAATCAAATTGAGCCAATTTAGAAATATAACTACATATTAATATCCCTTCTTGTTCAAGAACATTTTAGTTAGTTCTGCATTTAACGATAAATAAAAGGACGATATATTTAAATCATAGTGTAAATATTAAAATTTCTGAGCAATTTTCTCTGGATGTAGGCTTAACTTTAATGTATGTATATTAGAATGGAAATGATATTTTCGGTTTAACAGTTTCAATCCATTTTCTAGCAAATCTCTTGCGTTTGGTTGGCATTTAAAATCACAGCATAAAATACGCTTCAATGAAGCACTTTAACGTATTTGCCCCAATCCAAAAAGCTAACATCGGCAAATTGCCGTATAAATTGTTTCAATTATGTCTAATTAAATGTAAATTTTTAAAGCTCATGCGATTGTCGAGCACTCTCGACTTGATTCTGACTAGCACGTCGACAATGCAGCATTGACCTTACCCAGGCCAAAGTCAAGTCTGTCCCTTCGCCAGCCACGCCCACCACACATTACATTTTAAGGCGTCGTTGGCCTGCGGCGCCTTCATACAGCTGACAGCTGTAATCCTCCTGCTTATTTTTCCATTCTGTCTGCCTTACTTAACCTCCCATCCAAAGTCCATGCCGTAATTTTTAAAATAAGCCGTAAAGAGGCAGCAACAACAGGAACAACACAATAAAGAATGAACTTTCTGATGAGGTTACCCAACTTTAAATACCCACATGAAAATTATATGATTAACTTGTATTTTATACCCTTGCAGAAGGTGTTGTAGTTAAATATATACAATATATACTTAACATTAGTCCTTAAATTGTTTACATAAGGTTTTGGCAGTTCAAATACCAACATATCTATAATAATATTTGTTAATATGTAGTGACAGTAATAACGTTATAATTCTAGTGAGTATATTTAATTTATTACAGACAAGAACTAAGTTTTTACTCATTTATATAGAAATTTATACTTCTTCCCTTCTTTCCTTCTTCACCAAATCCTTACACAATGCATCCTCATTGAAATTTTCTATAATCACTTTTTTGATAAAACAAGATATAATTTATATATTATATAATTTCCCAAATAGTTTTCTTCTTCACTTGATATACCTCTTGAGTGATATTAGTAAGGGGTATAATGGAAAAGGCAAGAAAATTGCCAGGTACTGTCAACGGTTGCTGACACGTTCTTCCCACACCTGACGTCACACAGTTGGCTATGCTACTAGCCACTTGTGGCATGCCTCGCAGTCAAATTGCACCTAGACATTAAACTCGAGCCGTCATTCAACTCTCAAGATTTGTAGCAATTCTTTTCAATTCAAGGGCTTCTCTATAACTCACCTCTTCGACACGCGCGCCAATTAAGTTGCAGTTACTTTTAATGTTGTTGTTGCTGTTGTTGTTGTTGTTGCTGATGTTATGCTGAATTGCATTGCTGTTAACTGCAAGATACCACAACAAAAACCCGCCATGAGTCATAAAATAAATTCGCTTCAACGCCTCGTGAAAAACTCAATTTTTATTTTTATACTTATATACTCCTCACTGCGCCACGACAGAGATAAAAATGTAAAAATTATAAAATATGCACGAAAAAAAACTGAGGAGAGGCAAAAGCAAAAATGGGGAAAAATATGGGCTGCCGCCGTTACATTGTATCTTAAAGATACAAAACGATTAAATGTCAGGTAATTGATATTTTATGTAAATTTCTTTGCCAAGCGTCGGGATAAGCTCTTTAAAATTAATATATTTAAATTCAATTTCCGTTCTGCTTTGCATTTTATAAATATTTACTTAGCTTTTCGGTATTTGCCACGCCCTGACTGCAATGATTCATTAAGGTTTACTTCTAGATATTGTATCTCTTTGCAAGAGAATATTTGCGGCCTGAAGTCAGCGTTGAGCTCTGCCCACCGGGGGACTTCTATACAAATTTAAGTATGTATATATGTAAAAATATCTTTTTCCAGTCTGTTGTCTGTTGTCTGTTATCTCTGTCTCTCGTTCATGCAAGTGACTTGCTTTGTAGCAAATTGCATGTTCCCCTTTGCCACATTTGCCCCTTTATGCGGGCTGGTTCACAAAACTATGCAAAATGTGCAGTCTTTGCTTTTCATTTGCTCGCCTGCAATTTGGTTGAGATTGTTTTCGAAGCATAAAATATGACAACTGCTGGCGAATGTATCTCAAAATGAGAGATTTGTACTACTTTCCTGGGTTATAGGAAATTTGGGGGTCTGCCTGACCATATGATACGATACTAATACTAGAATTAACAGATGTTTAGTCTATTTTAATAATAATAATAATAAAAGCTCTTTATGCTTGAAGTTTATCAATCATTGCTAACCTTTAAAAGCCGTATTCTATTGCTCGTGTATGCTCCTCAAAGTTAATATAACCCTGCAAGCTTTCTATGCATTCGAGGGCACCTCAACTTTAAAGAGAGCTTAATATGAACACGAATACTTCATATAACCACATTGCATTTCTGGAAGCAAAAGCCACAAGTCTGACAAATTCACGTTCATATTTTCAAAGCAAAGTCGCTATTTACATTTGAATTTGCATCTTTATGCTAGATACAGAATAGTTATATCTAAAGCCAGGGAAGAAGAGAACGAGTAACGAGAGAACGAGGCACAGCCAAAAGCCGAGGCACTTCAATGGTTCAGTGTCATTTACAGCAGAGCTCACCTGGATATCTTTATCAAAGATTTTACGCAGCAATTTATGAAAATATTTTTGCACATTGTTGAAGGGAAATAATTAAAGAAAACATTTTGTTGGTATGAAAAAGTTGAGTTTTGTTTTCCCCATGGACTTTCCAATTAAAGTCAGTTTGCTTTTCAATGCTGGAAAAAGTCATCCTGGGAGTTTTCATCTGTCTTGTCTTGCCAAAAATTATTTCAATTTGTCCAAAATACTACATTTAATGAAATTCCATGCAATTAAAGGATGCCCTACTCTGGGGAAAATAAAGAGCAATAAAACTTATCGAGCTGTCAGGGGCTGTGACACTGATTGAAAATATAAACTGTCAGAGTCAGCAAGAGGAAGCTTGAAATGCGATGCGTTAAGATGAGATAAGTAGAGGTGAGTTGAGCGATGGCCTCGCATGTTATTAGCATTTTTGCACATATAAATTATGCAAAACACTGTGCCACAGTGTACATGAAAATATATTTCAAATATTTGGCTGGCGAAAGTGTTGAATATTTGCTCAGAGATCCTCAGGCAGACTCAGGATGTGTGAGAATTTGTGTGGATGTGTGCAAGGATGAGCCTGAGCATGAGCATCAAATATTCGGTAACGACAAAGTTTTTGCTTGTTGTTCCTACTATCTAGTGTTAGCCAAATACATACGAGTATGTATAAGCCAAAATATTTTTTTTAATTTTATTTTGTCGCACATTAAGTCCAGTTTGTAGTTTATATATAAGTCGACACATGATACATTTGTCTATTAAAATAAAGTTTGTTGGCCACAGCACATAAACTTTTAATTTCTACAGTGAAAAAGTAAATGAGTGTCATCAGCTGAGCTAACAAAGATGCTTAGATCTGACAAGAACAATAATTAAAACGAGCTGTGAATGCAAAACTGTAACCTAAAACAAATGATAACCAATCTGGAAAAAATTAACTAACGTAATTGAAATGGTACAAGAAAATGTTTATAATCACATTTTAGCTATAAACGTAAGTTTATCTGAAAAGTTCAAAACAAATGTCTTAAAGCGTATATAAGAGACTTGCGAGAGACTCTCAATCTGAATTTAAGCTTTAAAACACTCATTAGTGTTATAAATTCAATCGATTTTAAAAACTTTTGTATAAAAAGTAAGATGAACTTAACCTAGTGCAAATGTAAACGTAATTATTCAGTGTTTACAATGACAGCTGATAGCATTACGAATCAATTGTGTATTCGAATTGCAACTGATAAGGAATGTAAGTCTATTCTGTAATTACATACAAAGAATGTTCCATTATTTCTCCTATTTTCAGTTGCATTTCAGTGCTCGTAAAGGAGTTCTTGCATTGATTTGACTTATAAATAATCCGAGAAAACGAACTTGAAGTTCGCTTGTTAAAAGGAAAAAGTGAATAAGAAAAAATACAAACTAAATTTCAATTAGAGAGTACACCAAAAACATACAATATAACCAAGAAACAAAGAAAAAAAAATGCTGTTGAAATCCGTCCTTTTCCTCAACTCGAACTCTCGGCCTAAGCTCGACTCGATTCGACTCGACTAAAAGTTGACAATTAAAAAGTTTGGTGCAGTGATTTTGTTGTTGTATTTGTTGCTGCTCTTCTTGCTGTCTGGCTGCCTAAATGAGTATTTTTTCTGTCAACAAAAAACAGCGCAGACAAAGTTCTGTTAAAACTGCAAAACTGTGCAAATTAGTTTTGTTTTTAATTTAGCATGATTTAAATTATTTCTTTTGCTTTGTACTTTAGCAAACTCCTCCTTTTTAGTTCCCCTTGATTCAGCTGATACGAGTACGCCATGTGTTTGACTAGTTACCAAATTAAAATTCTTTCAACAAGTTGTCGCTAAATGGTCAGAATGAGATCGAGATAGTGAGAGAGACAGAGAAAGAGACAGAGAGTCAGTTCAATAAAATTAAAGTTACATTTCATGTACTGTTTCAAAGCTAAAGCCAGTTCTCATATCAAGAGGCGCAGGCGAGGAAGGCGTGTGGGCGACGCCGACGAAGACAGTCGGACGGACGACGCCAACACATCTCATATGCACACTAATACATATAAACTTACCTCACTAGCCGCTGCGACTGCGCTGCTTGCAGCGTTGACAAAACTGGTTTTTTTTTGTTGTCTTTGCTACTGCTTTGTCTGCTCGCTTCTTCTTGTTTATATGTATGTATGAGTATGTGTATTGGTTGAGTGAGAAGTAAGCACTTTTTTTTCAAGACTTTTTCACCCGTTGCGAAATACACTCGTTAGAGTTATTGTTGTTGTTGTTGTTATTGCTGCTGCTACTTCAGTTAAGCCGTATGCTACTTGCAATTAATTAAGCCCAACAATTGGCCAGCAAACAAAAGAAATCAACGCGCGACACACGGCAAACACGATACACAAATACAAATAGAAGCATAACACACTCGTAACGTGCACACATACATATGTACATTCATACGTTCATACATACATATAAATATGTATTAACCTGTGTGCTTCACTTGTCGCTTTGCTCCGGCGTAGGCGGCGTGCGTTGCTGCTAGACAGAGAGAGGTGCGGAACGGAGCGGTCAAACAATAAACCCGCGACGCTGATGAGACAACGAAGACGACAAATAAGAATGCTAGACAAAAGATGCGCTGACGTCCGCACAGCACAAAGTTTATAAACAAACTGAGCTTCGACGTTGGCATTGGCGACAACGCCATCATAACCGGCAACCAACGCCAACCATGTTGCGTTTGAACTTTGGACGAGAACTTGTTTGCTGCTTCCCTCTTTTTTTCTCTCTCTCTCTCTGTTTGTGTTGTGTGCGTGCATATCAGTGCATTGGTATGTGTATGTGTGTGAGTGGGTGGCTTGTGGGGGCAGTCACGCACAGTGTGACACAGTTGTATTACCTACTACAAATTAAGCCTACAATTAGTTCGTAAATCATTAAATTGAATATTTGTTTTAGATTTAAAAGTTCTAACTATTTCCCATTTTTAAACTCACTTTGACTTCATATTCCACTCACAAACTTTTATGCCAACTCTCGCTTGTTCGCTTGCAACATGTTTAGGTTCGAAGCGCTGCATAAGCGACTTTACGTTAATATGTTGCTAAAGACACATCCAACAGCAATAACAACACTTTGGCGACAGGTTCTTTAGTAAATTGGGGTGTATTGATATTTTTAAAAGCTTAACAGCAACCTAAAGTAGTAACTATCCTTATTAAGCATTGTGTATTATGTTATGCCAAATAAATAAAATTCAAATATTTAAAAGATAATGAAATTATGAAAGGGGTATCTCATAGTCGCCGCTCGCTCAGTGAAGTTTTGCTTTTGGCTTTTGCTACACAGAAGCTGACGTTTTCGCTTTAACATTTTTGTTGAGTTTTCTTTGCTTTAGTTTTTTATGTATTTTGATTTTGTGTTAATTTCTTGTGCTGCCGGCTGTCACGAAGCAACGTCGCTGTCGCCGCCAGCGTCGCTGCTGTCGCTAAGTCAATTTTAAGGTTTATTTGAATTTCATTTTTTTGTAGTTTTTCCTCTGCTGTGCTGCGTATTTCTTTATTTTTTATTTTTGTTGTCGTTCGTTTTTTCCATTTATTTTGTCGCCTTGTTGCTGTCGCTGCTGCTGCTGCCAGGCAATATTTATGTTATTTTTAGTGTTGTATGTAAATTTGTGCGGCATCTACGCTGCGGCGTGTCGCCTGGGTACTATGCTAATGAGGCAGCTTTTATGCCAGTCCAGATCTGGGAGCGGACTGTACTAAATTCATTCAATTGCCAGTTGTGAGTGTTGCCTGTTGCGCAAACTAATAACAATTTAATTTTCAATCGAATTATGCAGGCTTTGGTAAACACACGCACACACGCATAAGGACTTACATATTGACAGGACTCATACATTAAAACTATTAAATTGAATTAGCATAAACCGATTTTCAACTGCCAATGAGCGAACTTGAGAGATTAATACATATACAATATGTGTATTTATATCACATACCAAAGATACACGCACACAACCACACAAAATAGAAAAGCACAATTATTTCCAACCAAATAGACCAAATTGCGCATACGCAACATGCGCCGCTGAAAACTACAATACATTGATAACAATAATCAGAGAATCGCTCAATGCATGAAACATCTTTGAAGCTGCAGTCAAAGTGCTTTGACAGGTTTACAGTTGAAACCATAGCCACACAATCACCAATGACAACAAGAGCTAACGAAAGCAGCCAAAGGATTGCATCCAGGATGCTGTAGACAAAAGTCGACGCCGTTAATGATGCTGCGAGTGCTACACATGTGTGACCAGATTGCATACAACTGAAGCTAGAACTGAAGCTGAATTTGGATCAGGCACCGAATGCACTCATGCAGATTGATTGGCCACAGACATTTACCAATGACAGAAACAGGAAAAAACTTTTAATCGTAACTACATGTTCGCCTACCAAGACACAGTAGGAGTTGGGTGAGACTAGAATGTAGTACACTTCACTTCCAGTTAACAGTCTGATGAGTATTTTGCTTTGGTGTTGCCTGCCACAGTGCCCAAATTGGCCCGTATAACCCAAAACCCATTGAGCAGCTTAGTTATTTGGATCCCGTATTTCCATCGGTCTATTGGCTGCAGTGGTTTCTGTCTGGTAAAGTGTTGCTTAGTTAGCCAAGGCCTGAATAGCAGAATATAGTTGAAGCTAAAATACAGGTCAGACTTCTAACTGAGTTAACACCATTTACCAAAAGTTTTGGCCAGGGATTTAAATACCAGAAGCCGATAGTTGAAATTTCAAATCAATTTTTAAATTTACCAAATTTTCATCCAGGGCTTAATTGCTTGTAAACGACTTTTAAACTTGTTGCTTTTACATCAAGTTTCCACCTTGGGTTGTATTATCCATCATAGTGATTACTTTCAATATAAATAAAACTGCCTTTAAACAAATATAGTAAGTTTAATATTTTAAACAGTTGGTTGCCAATTAATTGGACTTAGATATTTTAAATTTAACAATCAGTTTGATAATTGTTATCAATTAAAACATAATTGATTGATGTAAACTTGATATTGTTACCGGCTTTGACATTTATACTCCCCTTTAACCGCAACATTTGAGAGAATTATTTGCCCACTTCTATTGTAAATAGAAAAACAAGGTCCTATGTACATATATGTAATAGATATTGATATTGTTGTAGGGCTCTGGGCTAATTAGTCTGTTAGTCTAGCCGTGGATAAAGTCACCCCGAATTCGGCGCCATCGTGACGCCGGTTTGTGTGATTTTGCTGCATATTGGCGTGATTTATGAAGCAACTGTGATAATCAGAAAATATATTTAAAACTATTGCAGACTCCGTGCTAATGAGGTCCGAGGTTGGCAGTGCAGTGGGTTCAAAAACTCGTAAATCCATTGAAAATATGCTATGAAAGCTATGAAACATGAAAACCGCTTAACCAAGAGTCACAGCTGCCTCTGATTCTGTGTGCGTATGTGTAAAAAACGCTCTCTGCTAATGACCAAAGCGGATTTCGCCTCACTCTGTTCGCATTTAATTTTTTTTCAATCATAAATTTAAATAAGCCGTTGCCCAGTTAAAAAAGGGGCAAAGAAAAAAATGTCGAGAACCTGTAAAGGCGTTGGGGCGTCCCTTTTTTTCCTGTTTTTGTTTTCGCCTAATGCGACGATATAAAATTTAATTTTGCATAATTAATGCCGCACTACAGGCCAAACATGGCCAAAAGAAAATTCATTAATATGATTTAGGCCCCTCGAGCACAAAAACAAGAACAACAAAAACAACAATCAAGCCGAAGGCGAAAGGGTAACATTCCCAAAAAGGAAGCTATTTATGTGTATTTGTTTGGGTCTCGACGCCGCATGCATGACTGACTTTTCGTAACCCTTTTCCTTTTTTGACCGAGCCAACGGTTGAACAGAAGCAAAAGAGCCAGAAATAATACAAAAATAAAACGAAAGTAATTTAAATCTATAGCAAGTTTGTCACGTTGACGTGAACTACAAAAAGAGCACAACAAATCAAAGATCGAAGCAAACACTTAACGGATAAAGAGCGTCGTGTGCCATTCTATGTAAAACTTAAACTTCTACTTGAAATAGTTTACAAATAAACCAAGAAATAAACACAAACAGATGTATACATATATTACTTAATATATCTATCTATCTAAAGTTTCATAATAAATTCAAAGTAAATACAAGAAGTATGCCCTAAAAATACTGGGATCCTTTCAAGTGACAATATAAATACAACAAGCATTTCTACTCCTTGGATGTATTTATTTACAACGTTATTTCAGACATAATATGATATGCTATGTAGCTGTCTTTTTAAAGTGTATCTGCCAATCTAGTAATGCTCAATTTAAGCGTAAACTTATCACGTACCATGTAAGGACATTAAAAAGAGTTTAATCAGAATCGCGTCAGGCACAAGGATGAGGCTTTTGACGCTATTCACAACGGTGTGTGTGTGTGTGAGTGTGTTTGAGTGGAGTTGAGTGGGGTTGAGTGTGGATATACGTCCAGTCAACTATCGTCGCTTTGGACACAACGCCCACCAACAACAACGCCCACTTGCCATACCATTTGCCTTGTTTATTTGTATTGGCTGTGGCGATGGATTTATGGGCTAAAGCGTTCAACGTGCGCTTTAAATGCCAAAAGTGTATGTGTGTGTAAATGTGCGTGTGTATGAGTGTGTGCGTCTGCCACACAAATATGCCAAAAGCACGCGCATTTCCTAAGCCACACACATAAGCGCCACCTTTCGTTTTGACGTTTGCGTTGGGTGCGCTTGCCACGTGTCGTATACGCAATTTTTGACTCCTAACGCCTTTATCGACGTACGCTTTGACCATGTGACCAACTAATGATTTCTATTTCATTTTTTATTAAAGTTGTTCTTATCGTTGCTGCTGTTGTTGTTATTGTTGTTGTTGTTTTTTGATAATATTGCGCAAAAGTTTTCAATGCTTTTCCAAGCAGAAATCTTAACTATTGCTTTTTGCTTGGCATTGTGTTTGTTGTTGCTGTTTCTGTTGTCATTTTTCATAACTTGACCTTTTTGGCCAACGTTTGTGTCGTAAAAATTGTTTGTTATTGTTACGCTTTTATGGCCAAAAATGGCCGCACGTACACGATAACAACAGCAATGGCAGCAGCAACAACCACTAAAAGGGACAACAGCAACAATTTCTTCTAATACATTCTATAACCAATATAAATGTCATTTATGTTCTGGACAGTTTTGCAACGACTACAAGGGCTGGGATGGGGTCATGGGGTTAGGACTAAAAACTGTCATGGTCAGCGATACAAAAATAGAAAGCGAAAAAAAAAAGAATAAAATGCTGTCAGTAGGAAAACTAACATACAATAGTAACAAACACATGTGTACTTGACACAGGCACCACACACGAGGAGATAGAGGTACAGAGAGAGAGAGAGAGAGAGAAATAAGGGAGAGAATGGGAGGTATGTAAGTTGGTGCTCTGTTTTGAGTGAGAGTGCGATAAGCACCACAAATGAAAGCAATAGCACCACTTAGTGGCACTTGAGGATATGCAAAAGCGTCAAGCACTTCCGGTTTATCGTGCTGTCGGTGTGTGATTGTTTGTCGTTAGCTGTGTGCTTATGTATGTATGTATGTGTGTGCTGTTGGCACAGGGAAAATATCTAAAGCATCGTTGGTATTGTGTTTTTGAAATACGACTGATTGTGAGTTATTCAAAGTGCACTATATTAGCCAAAGAGTATGAGCTCGAGATATGTCAAGTATTTCCTAGAGCTTAACATCTTTCAATTCAATTTGTCTTAGGAGAAATATGAGACTTTCATGAATTTGAAATTACTAACCATAATAAAAATATGAGTGTTTATCTTGTAGTCATAAATCTCGTAGCTAAATCTTTAGCCATCCATCAATGAATATGTTTTTCATTAAGTTGTTTTCTGTCCAACTTCACAGTCATTCGGCATATATCATTTGCTGTACTGTTCACTTTAACATGTACATATGTACTTACATAAATCTTATTTATATGTTAAGTCTGTTTTATGTGTCTTAACCTTCAGCAAGTGGTTCAGCTTGGCGTTTCCGAAAGCCTGCAATATAATAAAAGCGGAAGGCATCACTTTAAAATGGCGTCATGCTGTTTATGCCCTCTGCCAAAGTTAGCAAAGGGTATGCTAGTTCCATATTTATAAATGAGAAGATACACTTTAATGCGTGCATTCTTTTGAATGAATACTTCTTAATAAAACGATGTACTTTTAAAATCCATTGGATTATAATCTTTTAACTATGCACATCTATTTACAGGATATCTACTTAGCTAAGCAACCTCTACATTATACCATCAACTTGTTGGAGCTACGCTTGAACTTCTTAAGGAAAGTACACCCAAACCGCAGTGCTGATGTTCTTATTATTGCATTAGCAGCCGCTGTCGCTATATCGGAACCAATGTGGAATGAGACTAGACTTTAATGGAATTAAGGAAAGAACTGAAGCAGTAAAAGCTGACTGATGTTTTACATATGTTGTTTTAACCAACTGAATTTCTTGTCATATTTTTATTATTATTTGTATTGTTATATACATTCATATTTATTATTATGCATGTCGTGCGCTGTCGCCAAAAAGGAAAACAATATTTTAACCCTTTATATTCGTGATGGCGCAGTGGTGCGGTGGTGCCTTAGCGGGTGGAATGAGAATCTACTCTTGTTTGGCTTTGCATTTAATGTGTCGTAAATATGGAAGAAACACAGATTTTTTGTATTTCTTTGCGTGACATTTTTGTAAGCAGACCAAAGTTTCATGGAAAATTGTTGAACATTTTCCAGATTTTATAAACTTGCAAACATGTGGACATTAAAAAACTATCTTTTAATAAGAGAGAAAATAAAAATCGGTTGACTAAAACATACATTTGTTCATCACACGAGTTTTTAAATATAAATATATTGTTTTTATTCTGTTCTGTGTGCTGTCAGATTTTTGATGGTGCGCTTTTTTGTCGCTTTTATTTTGGGCTTTTTGCTTTTCATTCTTTTCAATTTGTTCTTTATTTTCGGGTTATTCTTCTTTTTCACATCATCTGTACAGAGTTTTGATTTATTTTTAGTGTCAACTATACAAGCATGCAAAATATGGCGCTATTAAATGGTTTTTATCCCCGCGATTCTACGAAGAATAAACACAATTTATTGACAAACTTGCTAAAAATCTGTAGCTGTCACAGAGTATACTCGTAATGCTGTCAACGCTCTGATGTAAAAAGCCATTTTATGAACTCTACGCGCAAAAATTAAATCGTTTATACCACTGCAAGAAAATAATTGGAGGGGTTTCCCATTTTATGGAACATAAAGGTACAAGACAGATATTATCAGTGTAGTTGTGAATGACAGAGGAACTTACAAAAATGTTAAAATGGCCAAAGATAATATCCAGCAAGCATTGGACTTAGGCCACACGGTTGAATTTGTATCGCCACTTTTTGTTAAAATGTAGTTGTTGAAAATATAAAACTTACTATTCCTTGACCTCTTTACGTCGGTCAACTTGAAACATTTATGTACACATGTGAATGGCAAATTTACCGACGGAGTAAAAGTGGCAGCGGTCACGGTTTACTTTTTCCAAACGCTCCAGAGGCTTTAGACCACACTATTCACTTTTCCTAAAAAATGCATTCAGAAGCTTTTATTACTTCTGTTTCTAATCTTTTTATGTTTTTTTCTTAATATTTTTCCTGTAGATATCCATGCGGATTTCCCTGTGGATATCCATGTGGATATCAAATTCATTATTAGGTTGAACATTTTCACTCTGCTCATTTATTTAGTATTTGTATTATTTATTTTTAATTTATTTATTTATTAAATATAAAATTATTATTTAAAACAGTTTGAAACGTTATTGAACATTGTTGACAGCAGCAATTGATTAACTGTTACTCTCAAACTGTACGTGTGCTTTCAGCTTTGAACATTTAGTAAGGCGCAATTCCTTTCAAACTACACGCATGCTTGAGCTTTTGTCTCTTTATAAGTATACGTTAAATAACTATATTAAGTATTGTTTGTAAAAAAATACAGGCAAGTATTTCAAAAGTAAATAAAAAAAAGCTACAAATAATAATTTAATTACGAAATAAATTGTATTTGATTTAAATAAAAACCCAAATTGACATTTAATTTTATTTTTGATTTCAGCTGCTTTGATATTTATGTTAAATTTTAAATAACAGACCGAAATAACATAAAATAATGAAGAACCAAATTGACTTTATATTTTATAAACCGTTTTTGCTAATTGGGAGTTCAAATTAAATTTTAAATAACAGACAGTGCAACGATGTGGCTGCACTTTGCCTAATCTGTCAGTATTTATAGCAGTCACCCCAATACACAGTTGCTGCAACAGTTGTTTCTCACATTTTGGCGCCAAAAATAGCTGCAAACGTAAACAAAAAACAACCTTCAGTCGTAAAAAGGCTCAAAGCGATGGCAAAGCTCTCTCTTTCGATTTTGTTTCGCTCTCGCAAAGTGTTTGAGTTTTGAGTTTTACGGCTTGCGCGAATGTGGGTCACACGTTGCGTATGAGTGATATTATTGTGGCTGAAATTGTCGGGCATTCAGTTGTGCGCGAGACGCGTGCGATGAGCAACTGTTGTCGTCCTGACATCGCCAATCGCTGTCATTGTCGCTGGCCAAGCAAATACGGAGCGCGCGCTTTTCTTTTGTGGAAATTCCGGTTCGCCATCCTAGAATCAATAGCCTAAGTGATAGGAACGAAAGGAAAAAGTGTCGCCAGCAATTGTGCCGTTGTATTTCTTGCTTTGCAAATTTCCTTGGCTTTGTGCCGTGTAGCGTCTTGTGGCCACCTTTTATTACTCAAGTGGCAGCAGCAACAACAACTGGGACTGCAAAACTGTAAGCGAAATTTGCAAGTCAACATTAAAAATGCAGTAGATGTAAGTGGAGGCGGCTTCAGTGTGAGATCTTTTGAGCCTTTGGTTATCGCTTTACTTGCTGTTTATTGCTGTTGTCAGGATAATTTCTCTGTGCTTGTGCTGTGCGTTATACTCTGAACATTGTGGATATTACACATACGCAACGTTGTCAGTGTGCATGTGACGTCTCGCTTTGAAGTGTCCCAACCTAACGAAGCACACGAAAAGATATGTCACTTGACAGCAAAAGCCGACAGACAAGCAGACAAACAGACAGACAAACAGTCAGACAGTTAGGACAGTGAGACGAAAGTGAATCCACACATTTATGACGAGCCTGTTGAAGGATACAAACTTTTTGTTATGGCTGCCTTTTGCACTTGACGCCAAGGATAATTAAAGTGAAACCACATTGAGAGGCAACAGAAGGTCCCTCACATGGGGGCGTGGGTTACTTTTGTCTGACAGTTATTGTTATTACTGTTGTGGTTGATCACGTACGCCGTTTTTTCGGTTTGATAAATTTATACACAGCTTACAGCTGTCAACTGTAAGAGATGTCTCTTACGGGAGAGAAAAGCTTGTAGCAAATTTTCACTTGTACTTTTTAATGTAATAAATACTCTGCAAAAATGTAAAGTAAAACGAAAGGATTATATGACTCTGTATGTAGTTAATCGATACAAAACACAAGGGTTTCTTAATCTTCAAATTGTATTAGCTGGAAACAGCGTCAACTAAATAAAAGATATAGTTAGCAATTAGCTATGTGAAAATTTAAAAGAATATTTCAAAGTTATATATATTTACATATATTATATGTAAATATAATTTTTCTGATTTTTTTATGAATAATTAATAATTCCTTTAACTGGCTAAATTTATAAATCTTAACCCGACAGAAGTATCGATTTTAAATATATGTATATTTTAACGGTTTACTTAGGTACAACTCTGTTCAAAAAATTGAACTACTACAGAATATCCTAAGTATACTTTTGGGAGCAGAAATAATGAAGAATATTAGTTATTCTTCTACGATTTCTAAAATGGGGCCTAAAACAGTTTTTATTCTGGGCTTATATATTGTAACTAATATAAAACGGATTTGGGAAAACTATATAATGCAGGCAATCTGAAATCATTTGTATTACTTTAGTTTATGTTTAAGCCGATTACTAACTTGGACTTCTTAGAGGGAGTCTTAAGACTTTCCTTTCTTAAAGCTTAGGTCATGAACTGTTCAACAAGTTTCATATCAGAATGCTTTGGGCATAGGGTACATTTTAGTCTATCACTTCACACCAATAACTGCTTAATTGCTTCCCTTTGTCGCTACCACGATTTCCGTGCGTTCTTTTTTTTTGTGAGTTTTTTGGAGCAATTGTTTTTCTTGTTTCCTTTTTTTTTGGCCCCGTCTTACCTTGCAGTGCCACAATTCTTGTGGCAATTTTATTGGACTTCTGTATAATTCATAAGAAAACATTCCAATTGTGCATTTAGTGGATTTTCTCTGTGTTTTTGTGCCTTTTCTTTGTGTTAGCGTCCGGCAGGCCGGCTGATTGAGGCGATAATAATGGCTATTAATAGCTCCCGTTCCACCACCTGTCTCGACTCTTACACAGTTGACTGAACGAGGAGAGAAACTTTGGATTTGGGACTAGAAACGTGTATGAATATATTCGTAAGCTAGCATATTTGTTAGCTAATTTAATGCCATGCAGTTGGGCCACATAAGTGTCTGACTCTGACTAAGGTTCAGGTTCAGGCACAGGCTGAGGTTTTGCTTTCATTTACCATCGAGTTTTTGCTTACTTTATATGTATCCCTGCGGCCATTTTATGGAAACATCATAAGGAAATGAGGAAACATGCTGTGGTAGACTCAAATGTTCATATGCCTTTCCGGTGGAAAACTTTCTCTTTAATGGGCGACGGCTTTAAGGATGAATTCTGTGGATGACTATAAAGAACTCTGTTTAAATATTGAATGTGATGTGTGAATGCAAATTGCAGGGCGAGTTGGCGAGCACGATGAAGGGCTTAAAGGTAGCTTGGATTTATATAGTACATAATAATGTATAGAGTGTGTCACGTTCTTAATGTGATTCAGTTCCAGCTAAGCTGCATAGCTGATGGCATAATCATGTGGCAATTTGTAATAAGATTTCTTGTACGAGTATACATAAAATATTTATGACCTTTTATAATTCCCTGTTGGTTGTTGCACTAATTGAGTTCTAAGAGTGATTCACTTTTATTATGAAGGAGCGTGGCTTTATCTAACTCTGAAATGCAAACAAAGCAACAGGAGAACCTAATGGCCTGACAGTCTAACAATCATATATTCCATATGTGTAAAGCTAATTCCATTATTTAACTCAATTTTGTTACATTAATGGGTCTTGCATGCAATCAGAACACAACTATAGATCTTTAACGTTGCCCTTTACCTTTACCACAATTACAAGTGCAGACAATTTGTTACATTTACGCTTCGATTTGAATCGCTTTTCTTTACTCAACGCCCATAGATCAACGACGACGGCAACGGCAACGTGACGTCATTTATCCAAGAACAAACATTAAGGAAAATGAGAAAAAACAAACACACATTGTAGATGCCTTAAAGGACAATTTCAACTTGTTTACTTGTCTGACATCGCTGTCGGCTTTCATTCAACCTTATGACCCCAATTGATGTTGCAAGTTCTTTTGGCACAAATGTTGACGTTAAAGCGTGTAAAATCGTTTTGTTCTTATTCGACAATCAATAAACAAATATCAAAGTTAAATATAAGTTCTTGTAAATGCATGATTTCAGTTTTGGGCTACGTTTAAAACCCCAGGCCTCATTACGCATACAACCCGTATGCTAAGCATTAGCTAAAATCTAAATTAAGTCAAGTCGAATCAAATATTTATAGTGCAATTAAATCCCAACACATACAACGAACATTAAATATGGGCGGTGATTCGTAAGCAAACTATTAATGGCGCTTAAAGAATGTATGAATAATGTTCAGTTGACAGGAAAGCATACGAAAGGAAAAGAAACTCATTCAACTCATCAAAAATTAAATCAAGAAAATTACTAAAGCAAATATTTACGTTATTGTCATCTCTAATTGCCGTGCAGTAATTTCATGGCCGGAGGCGATAAGCAGATCCTGCATGAGTACAAGGTAAATGCTTGGCAAATTTTAAATTCTCCAGAAGCGGAATTTCATGCAGGCATTTGCCAGGCATCGCCTGCAGCAGCAGCAACAATAATGGCAGCAACAATAATGCCAGCAACAGAAGGAGCGAGTGTCCTTCAACAGCATACAACCTCCTTTACCAAGCCCTCCTGCAGGCATACAATGTGCACCAGAGTGTAGGAACATGTATTTATGTATGTGAGTGTGAGTGTGAGTGTGTTGAAGGTCACATTAAAGTTTGCCCAGGTGTAGTTTGTTTGCGTTTGATTTGCGCTTTTTTGTGGCGATACTCAGCTACTCAGTTTACCTTTTAATCTGCTGGCGGCATTAAAAATGCATATGCCACCATTATTACTCATACGTCATGTGTTACACGGCCATTTGTTATTTATGAAAAAGCTTAATCCTGCACAGCTTGCTGAGGTCTGTGTCTTTAATGCTTTTGTCAAATTGCCCAAGCTAACTACCAAAGCTATTAATTGCCAATGATCAGCCTACTTGCCGCAACATGACAACCACAAATAGCGTCAATTAACCCTTGATCTATATCCTGACTATGTAATTAGCTTTTGTACAGCAAGTACACTATACAGCAAAACTAGTTTATGTGGGCTTACCCAACTTGTAATTGTATGGATACGATATGAGTTAATATTATTTTTACTTGGTTCATTGAGAGAATTAAGAACAGAAAGCTTGATTTCGTACACTTTTTTTCCTGAACAGAATTTGAGACAAGAACAGAATTAAGAACAATAATATAGAGAGAGAGAGCTAAACTTCCTTCCCTTTTATTCCCTCAACAGATTTACAGATTTTAAATAATATTTTCAGAAATAAAAACATATTTATGCCTTGCGTTCTTTTTGCAAATAATAATCAACAGTAGAAACGCTCTCATAGTCAATCTTTATAGAATAATTAATGAAAAGAACACACAAGAAAAAATACACGTTAAAGTCATATTGAATTACATTTTTTCCAACTGACTATAAGTTACAGCTTCTATGTAGTGAAGTGTACCCCAAGCTACTTTGATAAGGCCATGCATGGCGCCAAAGAATCTACAGCTTACACACATAGAACCGCATTGCCTGGCTGCTGTGCGGGAGCTTTTACTCGAAGCACTAAAGCTTTCACTCAAAGCCCAAAATCTTCAATTGACTGCTGCTCAGAATTTCAGTTTAGTTTTCAAAACGTCGCGGCGTCGTACAGTCGCTAAACGCGTCGCGCAATCAGCAAAAAAATTTAAAAACAAGGTAAACAAAAACAAAATTCTAATAGAGTTTATAAAGTGTCGTTTTTCTGGGTGCGTAATATGAGTTCTCTAAATGTTGTATTTGTTGTATCTGTTTGGTGCGTAATCAGAATCCGGTTTTCAAAGTAAAATAAAAAGAACAAATACTGGAAAAACATTCAACAAATGAGCCGTAGACCAAACAAAATATGCGATTTGTTTACGAGTATTGTTATTGTTGTCTGAAGAATGAACGAAAAGTAGAACTTGATAAAAATATACAAATTGTGTTTCATATTGGCAACTTTGTACATACTTTATATATATAATACTTATGTCTTCACCACATATACAAATTTTAGATATTCGCATATCTTTGTGAATGTGTAAAAATATTTGTGAATTTCAAATGAAAACCATTTTGTACGTGCTCAGTTATAAATACGTTTATAGATATGCAGATTGTAGACTCACACTTATACATTATTTATATACAATTTCAATTGAAAAAGGTCAACTATTGAACAATTTTTGGGAAATTGTATAGCGTATTGCATAAAAATATAGAGAATTCTATAAAATCTATACTTGTTTAGCATGAACAGCTGATCAATTTTCTATTTTTGCAAAATCGTGCAATCCCTGTATTCATGATAACTAAAGTCTAACAAAAAATATATTTAATATCAACAAATGTGAGTAATTTGTAATAAAAAAAAAGTACATTTCTCACCACTTTGTGAATTAAAAAATCAATAGTTACTGAACACTTGTAATTATATAAATCATGTTTATTGTAATCGAATCATGTAGTCGGAAATTAGTTGAATGACTCAAAAGAAAAAGTAAAAAATTGCGATTGAATTCTAATACCCCTATTTGAACACTTCATTTCAAATTTATTTCTTTAATATTGCTATTTATTGTTTATGTTTACATATTTAAATTTTTTGTTTATATTTTACAATTTTCATTTTTAGCGTGCAGTAAACACAAACAGCTGAAACATCAAATAAACAACAAACAAACACTGAGACGAACGAAAGAATAACAACAACACAAGATGAGGTGATGCAACAATTAAATATGTTTTATTTTGTATATTAAAAGTGAGCAAATGGCCATTGGGTCGACCCTATACCATATAGAAATAGCACATAAAAACTACAACAACATCAATCAACCGACTACGTCATTCTATAAAAACGCAGAACATATAAGTAGAAACGACAGAGAGACAGAGTGAATGAGATAGGTAGATAGCGAGAGAGTGAGAAACAACTAATTCATATATGAATAGTTGTTTAGTGAGTTCAAGTTCTTGGTTTTGCAATGGGATGCCAATTGAAGGTAGACAGCGTAAAAGTTATGTCAGACTTGATGTCTCTCCTTCTCTTACTCTTTCTCTCGCTCATTTTAGCTTGTTTTGTTTGTCTGTTTATTTTAATTGTCAGTTTTTTATGGAACTCAACAGGTGCCCAAAACACTAGTTTAATTCCCACAGTCCCAGGATGAGGTCTTCATGACAAATATTCGCAGCACTTTAACACACTCATTAAGGAAATTAGCATAGCTTAGTAACAGAGACATTGATGGTGCCTAGCTGAACTGTACTTACACCACCCACTCCTCTCCCCTCCTCTCCCCCTCCTCCACTTTAGATGAACTCATTATTTTATCCTTAAAACAAAAGCTCACTTCAACTTTATGGAATAACAATGAAAAAGTTAAGACAATACCAAAAAGTTGGTCTAGAAACGTTTAAGTCAACGAATGAGAGTCAATACGCTAAAATAACTCACTCAAAACAAACGCCAGTGTGGGCGTGGCAGCTGTAACATAAACCGAAAGAAATTAAAACATAAACAAAAAAACATTTTTCAAGAAAATGAAAGGACGATGATGATGGTAATGACGTTGAAGACCGCGACGGGCGGCAAATAATTTGTACATTTACTCAAGAGCTTTAAATTATAGATGAGCATAAAGGAGGCGATTCTCTTGGCAAATTTAAGCACAACGCCCTTCTTATACCCTCCCTTTAACTTTGGATGGAGCCTACAACAAAATAAAACAATTTACCATTAAAAAAAAATATAGAATAAACACTATAAGAGATAGTGTTTTTTGTTTAATGCAGTATATAATAGAGAAATCTAGTTATTGATGTAGTCTGTTTGCACAATAGAGAAGCATCTCTGTAATATGTTAGCGACCTATCATCAAAGCTGGAAAATAGATTTATTTGTATACAAATACTTGTAGACAGACGGGGTCATTACGGCTCAGCCAGTCGCTCTAATTAACAACATATAAACATTTTGCGGTCTATGTTCGATTCTTTACCAAAATTCTTCACACAATTGCTTTACTCTCTGTAAGGGTATAAAAACTACAACACAACATAGTAAATATGCTTGTGAAAACTGAATTATTGATGCTAACTTGCTTTGAACTCAACAGGTGTTTGTTGTTGTTGCCACTTATTATACACTGAAAGTATGTCAATTTGCCGGGCCCACGCTACGTATGAGTAATAGGTAAAGCATATAAAAGAAATTGCTCGCTGGGTAAACACACACGAAATGGCATAAAGTGAATATAAAAACAAATTACGCCGGCAAAATTTACTGCATAGACTATAAAATTTAGAGGCATCTTATTTCAAACGTAGCAAAGTGACATCATCGACCAGCAGAATGCCGGGCCGAGCCAAGCCGAGGTTGTCTGTGCTAATGAATCAGCTGCCGTATACGTAATACACATAGCTAAATAATCGACGCTAAAAAATTATAATAAAATTTTTTTACTTGTTTTGTTTGTGTTTCTGCAGTGATAATAACTCATTGGGTTCGAGTGTGCCGTTGGCTGATTTTATTGTATCCCCGGATACAGACGAGGAGGTCCCAATTGTGCCACTCGCAGATCTTCCCAAGATGAGTGAAAAACCACCAACCACTCCCACGCCGGCGGCAACACCAACAACGGCAGCTCCACCCATGGCTAATGGAACCACAACTGTGGCAAAGCCTCGCACCACCGATGATAACAGTATCTTCTCGGTGCTCTATTCGGTGGGCAAAAAGATAGCCATTGTGGGTTCCATTTACCTGGTGGGCTATATGGGCTGGTCTGTAGCCTGGCTTATAGCTCCAGTTATATTGTCTGTGGCCCGGGATCAGCTGGCCAAGACTTCAGAGAAGAAGCGCGATATTGCCAAGGCATCTGCCATGGCCTCCGAAAAGGATGTGATTTTGGCCCGTATTGATGAACTGCCTGCTTGGGTATATTTCCCGGATGTTGAACGTGCCGAGTGGTTAAATAAGGTAATAAATTATTAGCCATGTTTAGTACAGAGTTTAAACATATCATTCCTTATAGATTTTAAAACAAGTATGGCCAAATGCAAACCACTTTGCTCGCACCTTAGTCAAAGAGACAATTGAACCAAATGTGGCCCTGGCCTTGTCCCAATACAAAATGAACGGCTTTCGCTTTGATCGCATCATTTTGGGCACCATCCCTCCGCGGATTGGTGGCGTGAAGATTTACGATAAGAATGTGGACCGCAATGAGATCATAATGGACTTGGATTTGTTCTATGCCAGCGATTGCGATATTAACTTCTATTTGGGTGGCATGAAGGGTGGCATTAAGGATTTCCAGATCCATGGCTGGGTTCGGGTTGTGATGAAGCCACTGATACGTTCCATGCCCCTTGTGGGCGGACTCCAGATATTTTTCCTGAACAATCCCAATATTGACTTTAATCTGGTGGGTGTGATTGACTTCATGGACATGCCTGGCTTATCCGATTTGTTGCGTCGCATTATTGTGGAACAAATTGGCAATGTTATGGTGTTGCCCAACAAATTACCCATTTCCCTCAGCGAGGAGGTCTCAGCTGTGTCCCTTAAAATGCCCGAGCCGGAGGTAGGTTCTATATTCATATACCGATAACTTCCATTCATAAATACTCTCTTTTTTTAGGGTCTGCTGCGCATTCATGTTGTGGAGGCCAAAAATCTGATGAAGAAGGACATCAGTGTGCTGGGCAAAGGCAAGTCCGATCCGTATGCCATTATCAATGTTGGATCTCAGGAGTTTAGGACACAGATAATTGATAACAATGTTAATCCTAAGTGGGATTATTGGTGCGAGGTATGTTTGCTCAATGCCTTGAAACTTCAGACACAGCATTTGCCTTTTTGTAGTCTATTGTTGCCATTTCCAATCGATTGCTGCATGCTACAAAACACAAACACACACAGACACAATACGATCGATTTATGTTGATGCCGTAGAGTTTGTTTTTCTTTATCTTTATCTTTTCATTTCATTTTAATTTTCATGCATATTTCTTGACATTATGTACTCGTATTTTGTTTGTGCGTCTTGGGCCTACAACTAGGCGCCAGTTTTTATAGAAATGGGTCAATGGGTCGACATTCAATTGATGGATTCGGATGATTCCAAAAAAGACGAGAGCCTCGGCAGGTAAGCTATCCATATCTATCTATCTATCATCTTGGGGATATTGTTATACACGGTGAATTTGCTACCCTACCCAAAATTCCCTACCCTTGCCGTATGTGAGTAATACTCGTAGTATCTGTATTGGTTTATTGTTGTACTAAAGATGATGCCATTTAAAGCTTGCTTGCATGTTAAGATCTAACTCCTTAAAGGATTCTACGCTCTATGCTTTCTTCTATCTGTCTATCTCTCTCTCCATTTCTGTATTTTTCTCTCTCTCCCACTCTCATGATACACAATTGTTTTTCTAGGCGAGTATTTTTACCACCATCAACCACTTGATTGGTTTTTCATTGTGGGACTATGATCAAAGTATGCCAGGCGTACAGGCCGATGATATATTGGGCAGGTTGTATTGCGGCATGAAACTGCACTTTAACTTTAATATTTTACTACTTCTTGAGTTCTTGTTATGTTCTATTTGCTCCCTAGTTGCGTCTCTTAACAAACCAATTACTGACTAATAACAACTGAAACGAATTATAATAACTGTGCTTTGATCTTTCAATCGTGATTCAACAAATTTCAATTATGACTCTGCATTCTTCCAATGATTCAGTATTTTGAATTAACAAAGATATTGATAATATAATTCTACAGAAATTCCTAGTTCTTTAAATAATTTTATTCCGCACAACCTTATCTATTGAGGTTAACAGGGAGTCACATGACTCTTTCCAACCTCAACATCGATATTGAATTGAATACGACTTCATTCCACTCGTCGCTTTACAAAAACACCCACAGAAACTGACCGCTGAAAGCCAACACTAACTAACTAATACCTATTACTAACTTTGTTGCATGCCCAGACTCACATAAACACATACACTCAGCATCAGCTGGAGCACCCTGTACTGAGCACTGCATGCTAAGTATGTAGTGTAGAAATTAAATAATACCTTAATAATAGTATAACTGTAAATACAAAACATAACAAAACTTTTAGTAGAGCTGCCAATCCCGTTTTCAAAACTAACAGTATTAATATAATGTCTTCCCTATGCCATATTAATGTTGCCTGAACGGAGAAGGCTGTGGTTGAGGTCTCCCAACGTGCCATACTGGTGCTTAGGCTCTTTGATTGGGATCGTACAAGTGATGACGAGTCGCTCGGCAGGTTAGGCATTCCAATCGATAACACATGAGTATTCGATAGACACCACTTAAACAAAACTTTAACCACTCAACTCCGAACTTTTCACACTCAACTCAAACTCCCTGAAACTCCACTTTTGGCCAGAAACCCGCTTAAGACACCTAACAATAATATTTTCTTATCAATAACAAGAAATTCACCTGGTACTAAATGATATATTTATAACCCTTAGAGCCTCTATCGATATATCCAGTGTGATCAAGAAGGGTGTTCTCGATACTGTGAGTATTAAAGTCAACTGTTACCTGATTCCTTACTAGTAGTCCCTTTATGTCTCCACAGTGGCTTACGCTGGAGGAGGCCAAGCATGGTGATCTGCATGTGCGTCTGCAATGGTATAAACTGACCCCAGATCCCAATGATCTGCAACAGATCCTGTTGGAAACCCAGCTGTTGCGTGTGACAACCATGAGCTCCGCTGTGCTCAGTGTTTTCATTGATTCCGCTAGGCATCTGAAGGTTAGCGCTCAAAGTCTTAAAAGTACTGTCCTCTAATCCAATCATTTACAGCAAGCACGTGCAAACTCCAAACCCGATCCCTACCTGGTGTGCAGTGTCAATAAGCAGAAGAAGCAGACTGCAATGATTCTGCGCGATGATTCGCCTGTTTGGGAGCAAGGTTTTACCTTCCTAGTCACGAATCCGGATAATGAGTGTCTAAACGTTAAGATCTATGACCAGAAGACAGGCAATGATATCGGCCAATACACTTACACCCTGAGCACTCTTCTTAAACAGTTCAACATGGAAGTTATACAACAACCCTTCCAACTGCAAAAGTCTGGACCCGAATCGAAGCTATATATGTCACTATCACTGCGCATTTTGAAGGCGGGTGAGATTGAGGAACCTGAATCTCAGGAACAAGGAGCAGTCATGGCTCGCAGCAGTTCCGTTAAGACACCCGATGCTACAGTTGCGGCGCTTCAAGCAGTAAAGGTCAATATTTAATCAAGTCTATAAGTCAAAGAAGCATTATCTTAAATATTTTAAATCACATTTCCCTTTTTAGGATTCTCAAGCGAACAGCAAACGCCTTTCCGCTGAGTCACCCATTACCGAAGAGGAGCCTGTTAAAGTATTGCCCATACTTTCCACGTCCGCATCGTTGGAAAAACCGATCAGTGAGGTGGTCAGCACAGTGCTGACTCATCGCATGCCTGAATCGACTTCAACGAGTGGAGAACATGGTCTGGGACGCATTCAGCTGTCTATAATTTACTCGGCACAACGGCAGAAGCTCGATGTGACCATACACAAGATAATGCATATACCCTTACGTGATCCAAGCAACATACCCGACCCCTATGTCAAACTGTATTTGCTACCTGGACGCAGCAAGGAGTCGAAGCGCAAAACGACCACCATCAAGGACAATTGCAATCCCACTTATGATGCGTCATTTGAATACCTTATTTCAATTGCCGAGCTAAGGCACACGGAACTCGAGGTTACCGTCTGCACACAAAAGGGTTTTTTGTCCAGCGGCAGCCCTATTATTGGCATGGTGAGTAGCAGGCAAAAATCAACCCCTCTTTAAAATCCGAGCTACCTGATGATTCTAGGCGCTGCCTTATAATTCTCAAGTTGTAATTTGCCTAGAACACAATATAAATAGCAGAATTCCATTCGTAGTCTTCGTTCTTGCTTCGGCAGAACATATACTAAAATTGGAACGATACAGAGAAGATTAGCATGGCCCCTGCGCAAGGATGACACGCAAAATCGTGAAGCGTTCCACATTTTTTTGACATAATTTACAACATTCCATTCGGAAATTTTTTTTTGTTTCTTACAGCTCAAGATTCCTTTGGATGACAGTGAAATTACAACGCCCGCTGGATTGAAGTGCTGGTTCGATCTACAGCCGGAGCTGAAGCACGAGTGAAGTCAAGACGTGGAAATGAGGGGACTCCGATTATCCAGCAGCACAATCAACTGAATACTAAACACTTTTTTAAAAACTGCACTCAATCTTTTATATTTGTTATGTGTAAAAATATTTATATTTCCCGTTAAGAAACTCTGGTTGGCCTTTCAAGCCCAACACCTAAACTCTATTAGTCGTGCCTCTAATCTTAACTCTCGATTATAGTCAAATAAAGCGAACAACTTGCGTTTTAAACTTTTAATGTATATATAGAATTATCTTTTTATTGTTTTTATCCCTACAACAACGGGTTTTTTAAAAACTGCACTCAATCTTTTGTATTTGTTATGTGCAAAAATATTTATATTTCCCGTTAAGAAACTCTGGTTGGCCTTTCAAGGTCAACACGCAAACTCTATTAGTCGTGCCTCTAATCTTAACTCTCGATTATAGTCAAATAAAGCGAACAACTTGTGTTTTAAACTTTTAATGTATATATAGAATTGTCTTTTTATTGTTTTTATTCCTACAACAACGGGTTGCCACTGCCATTTGCATCTGAATATAACGTAAAATTGATTCGAATCTACTTCTCAAACCGAACCATAGGTGGCGTTCACATAAAACATGTGCAAATCGAATCACAGATGACGCTTTTAAAATTGACATTGTACAGTGTACACACTACATATTTTATAATTCCCAAGTTCTTATTCCACAGTTTCACTCTTTAAATACCAGAATTTTCAGACTACATTCGTTCTTGCTTCGGCAGAACATATACTAAAATTGGAACGATACAGAGAAGATTAGCATGGCCCCTGCGCAAGGATGACACGCAAAATCGTGAAGCGTTCCACATTTTTTTGCTGTATGCGGATCTTTTTTTAATCCGCAGTCAAACAATTTTTTTAATGTTAACATTTAATAGTAAGCATTTTTAAATATGAAAATGCCATAGTTAAAATTAAATTTTTTAAAATGATTTAAGAAAAACACAGCTTAACTTTTATTTGTATATGTATGTATATTTAAATTTAATTGGAGTTTGAATTGTTGTCATTTAAATTAATTAGCTAACTTTAAACACTTAAATAAACGCGCGTGCATTATTCATTTTTATTTTCATATTTTTATTTTGTTATCTGTATAATTGTGTATAATAATTATTATTATATTAATTACTCGTATTTCGAATAAAAATCACTCAAAAAATGTGCTGCTCTTTTGATTATACGATCAATTTATATCGCTTACCTTCTAAAATAAACGACGACGACACACAGTACACGACATTTATAGCTAATAATTGTAATAAAAGTCTAATAAGGAGCAGAAGTTTTAGGAGTAGCCCAACAAATACAACGGCGACAAAGAGATCAAAATGCTGTTCATATTTGGAAAGCGGCCACCGTCACAACTCGTAAGTAATATTATTCATATGATCGCGTGTTTTTCGAGCCTTAAACGGCGCCGCAAAATGCTCATAGTCATATGCAGTATCCCCATTATAGGAGGAACACCGACGTAATCGATGGTGTTGCACAAAAGAGCTGCTATACGGTGCCTGGTTGCCATGTCCGGCGCCAAAGCAACGCATCGCCGCACAGAGCAGGGTACACCAGCGCCACGACGAGAAGGTATAGAATCGACGTGAGCTGCATCCATTGTTGCTCTTGTTGGAGAGCAAATGCTGACGACTGTGATGCAAATAGGGATTGTAATTAGATCGAAAGCTGCTGTCGCTGCTGTGTCCGCTGTCATCGCTGCTGCTGCCGCTCCGGCGCAGTCCCAAACGAAACAGATTGCCATTGTTGTGTGCCGCATTGGCAAAGTCCTCAAAATCCAAATGCGATTCATATTCAAAGTCACGATCAATCGAAACGGCTGGCGTTATGATCATAAATTGACTATATTTACGGCTCTGATGATTCTGAGAATGATGATGATTTTGACGCTGATGATTGCTGCCACCACGTTGATTGGCAATTGAATTGAGCAGCGTTTGATTTGTATCAACCGATGAATAACTGTTGCTGTTAGATATCGGTGACATATCATTGTTGTTGTTATTGTTGCTGTTGATGTTGCTGTTGATGTTATTATTACTATTATAGCTATGGTTGTTGTTATTGTGCGTAAAGACGCCCGCTGGTGTTGGCTGTGTGGTTGTTACCACAGGCGTCATTTGTTGCGGCTGATAATGTTGATACTGCAACTGCAGCGGCAGCTGTTGAGGCTGATGTTGACGCTGTTGTTGCTGGCTCATTTTGGCGTGCTTATGACGCCGCTTGTTGGCAACTGGAGCTGTGGCTGTGACTGTGGCTGGAACTTGAACTGGAACTGAAGCTGACATTGGAGCTGGAGATGGCATTGGAGCCAGAGCTAGAGCTGGAGCTGAGGTCTGTTGTGGTTGCGGAGCTGGCGATGATGTTGTAGGCGTTGAGCCAACAGAGGGCATCCATCATCTTGTTTCCTCGGCACCGCTGTTACTATCATCGGGCTTGACGATTTGGTAAGTTATCAAGTACTCTGGATAAGACTGCAATGACACAACATTATAAAGCATTCAACTAGAATTTATATTAGGACTATTTACCTGTTCACCCCGATAAACAACATATTCAGCAAAGTGTAGTCCCCCTGCCGATGGACGACCGATGACCGAGTGATGTCCTGGCGGCGCATGTGCCATCTTCATGGCGCTATACTGCAAAAATGACTTGCCCAACGCAACGCGGCACAACAATAATTGCCTGCAACAGAGAGAAAGAAAATGGAAATGGAAATGAGCAAACGTTTTCATATTGTTTTCGGGGTACATTTTACCTGGGGCAAACATAGCAGGACTTGTCTTTGTGCGATGGACAACCAATGCCACCGCCAATGCCATACACATACTGATTGCTCTTGGAACTGTGTTCCGCAAAGTAAATGCCTGCACCAAACATGCCACCAATGTATGCGTGTCGCTCATCAAATCCGCGCTGAACAATCGCATTTATAAATGGGCTACCATGGAAAAGCATACGCTCATTTGACTGCAAAAAGTTCTCTTCGGCAATCTCCTGACGACGATGAGCATAACGCTCCCACAATTTACGATTCTGTACCTTTTGTACCTGCAAATAGGTATCGATTAGTATAATACTAAATGATTTAATTGTTGTCACTTACCCGCACTACGTTATACCGCGTAAAGTAGCCACCAGCCTGACCGTTGTCACGATGCTCGCGTATTGTGGCCTGCATTTCCTCCTCAACGGCGACAAACTCTTTGTCATCCTGCAGCAGATCGACCAGCAGTGTGCACAGATTTGCATTGTTGCCAATGCCTGTGGAGTTGGTAAGTATTACCGATCATATAAACAGTTTTCCAACAAGGACTTACCTGTCGTTGCGCGTAGCTGGGCAATCCCCTTGAGTATCTTGTGTCGAAAACCGTAGGCGGACACGCCCACCTGCTTGAGATCGTCATGACCCATCTCAGCCAAAATATCGAGTGTGATCTGCTCACGCTCAAAGAGCTCTATCAAATGATGCAACTGCTGGCTGCTCAGGAAACCGGACACATTTGTAATGGACTCCGGATCGGATAGCAGCTCCTCGCTGCCAGTATTCTCAGCGCCATTTGCCTCTGCGCCTTGGGCGGGACTAATGCGTGTGGAGCAGCTGTTCAATGGCAACGGCACCGGTACACTGAGCGTCATGGAAGCACCCGAAGGTAACAACACCGTCTCTGTGGTGGGTGACAACATTGCAGCTGATGCTGCTGCCGCCGCTGCCGCTGTTGAGGATGAGCATGTTGCAGCTGCAGTAGCAGTGCTACAGCCCGCATCAGGCGCCGGAGAATTGCCAGTCAATGATTGCGTAGAAGATCGTAGTGCCTGTTGGCTTAGCGATGTAGCCATGGCATCCTGTAGCAGGCATTTCACATCATCTGCCGTGGCTAGCTCAATAGGTGTCTGACCTTCCTGGTTCTTCATATATGCATCTGCACCATGTGCCAGCAACAAGGAACACAGCTGTGTCCGTCCCTTCTGGGCAGCCTCATGCAAAGGAGTGAAGCCCCATTTATCGGTGGCATTGACCACCGTTTTGTGCTTAATCAGCAGCGCAGCAATGTCCAAATGCCCATAGGAGCTGGCATTGTGCAACGGAATGAGTCCACCCTTATCCTGGGCATTGACATCGGCGCCATTTTCCAGCAAATACTCGGCACACTCAAAGTTATTGTAGCCGGCGGCCAAATGCAAAGGCGTCGAATTGCGTCCATTCAAATCCCGACAGTTGATCGTTTCCGGTGTCACAAGGCGTTGCACCCGAGCCAAGTTGCCCTTTTTGGCGGCATCCAACAGTGCCGAGGGCCCTCTAAGCAACTCAGCGACATCATGATCTGAATCCTTGACAAGATCAGCTGGTGTCGCACCATCACGATTCTTTTTCATAGGATCAGCGCCATGTTTTAGCAGCAACTTGCAAATGTCATACTTTCCCTTGGCTGCGGCTTCATGAAGCGGAGTAAACTTCCACAGATCGGAAACATTGACATTGGCGCCGTGCTTGACGAGCAGTTCGGTTACCTCGTAGTGGCCATATGAGCAGGCATTATGCAGCGGCACCAGGCCACCCTTATCGGCGGCATATACCTCAGCTCCGTGCTCCAGCAGAAATTGCACGACAGGCACACGATTGAAGCCGGCAGCAAAGTGCAGTGGCGTAGAGTGACGTCCATCCAGATCCCGACAATTTACTGTATGCGGATTGATAAGCACAATGCGACGTACTGCATCCAAATCGCCAGCCTTGGCTGCCTCCAGCAAGTGTGTCTCGCTATCTGGTGGATTCTTGAGCAGCTTGAGCACGTTGTCCGATGCCAACTGAGCTGCAGTTAAGCCCTCCAGTGAGATAATATTGCTATCAACCGCATAGGATAGCAACAGTCTCACCGCCTGCTCATCCCGAGCACAGCGATGTAGCGCCGTCTGGCCAAGACTATCCAATGCATTGACCTTGGCACCTTGCTTGAGGAGAGCTTCCATGGCATCATAGTGCAGCAACTCGGCAGCCAAATGGAGTGGCGTAAGGAAGGCTTTGTTCTTCTCATTGAGCAGAGCTCCCTTACGTGCCAGCAGCTCCACAAGCTGCTTGCGTTTGGCATCCTGACAGACGACTCCCAAATGCAGAGATGTGTCACCCGTATAAGGATGTACAAAGTTAACTATTTCGGCACAGACGAGTTTCTTTACGCGCGATAGATCGCACTTTCGACAAGCGTCCAGCAGGCAATGTCCCTTGTATTCAACTGAAAAGATCAAGGGTTATTACACGGATCTTTGTGAAGAGAGTAAGGGATTGTTGTCTACTCACAGGCAATGCGTTCACGCAGCTCCCGCGTTGGTGCCGCGTCGATGGCCGACTTGTTGTGGCAGTTAAGGAGCGTGGGATCAGCGCCGCGACTCAGCAACAGGCTGCATACCTCGACACGACTCTTGGATGCAGCCTCGTGCAGAGGCGTGAAGGCCCACAGATCATTGGCATTGACATTGGCGCCGGCCTGTATCAGCAATTTGGTCACATCAAAGTGACCATAGGAGCAGGCATTGTGCAGCGGCACCAGACCGCCCTTATCCTTGGCATGTACATCAGCTCCGTTGGCTAGCAGTATTTCAACGATGCCAATGCGATTGTAACCAGCAGCTAAATGCAATGGAGTTGAGCGACGTCCGTCGCTGGCATGACAATTGACATTGAGTGGTGTAAGGAGCGCGAGCAGACGATCCTCGGCACCTGAACGGGCAGCCTCCAGTAACTCATCCTTGCGATACTCTCCAGTCAGCACCGGCCGTGTCGCATCATCCGCCAACTCCAAAGGCGTTTTCTGCTCCGAGTTGCGTATGGTATGATTTGCACCATGTTGCAACAGCGCCAGACAAACATCAACCTTGCCCTTGCTGGCTGCCTCATGGAGTGGTGTATAGTTCCAGTTATCTGTGGTATTAGGACTGGCTCCTGCTTTCAACAGCAGACGCACAACCTCCGCGTGACCAAAGGAACAGCAGTTGTGCAGCGGATGCAGGCCACCCTCATCGCAGGCCTGTATGGAGGCGCCGCTGTTCAGCAGAAACTCAACCACCTCCCGCCGTCCATACCCTGTGTAGATGAAAGAGGTGAGTGGAAAGAAGAACCCAGTGTTATACTCAATGCTAATAATGACATGACAGCAAGCCCTAAAAGTACCTAACATGGTTAGTTATCTGTTCTTGCCGTTTCTTTGTCATTCTGTTTGTGGGGATTTGGGGGACCTTCAATGCTTTAGGGGCTAACATAAATTTCCGGCAGTCGGCACCTTGCAGCATTTTTATTGGTTCTAATAACAGTCGACTGACCTTGTTGGCATCATTAATCTTAGACTATTTTGTTGTTTAACCAACAAAAGCAAAAAATTTGTGAGATAAAACAATAAGAACCCAAAAGCCAACAACAAAGAAAAGCTGTCAACACGTCTTTCACATGTTTATTACCAATTCCTATTTGATCTACTTAACATCTTTCGATTCTATATAAATGTCAAGGACAGACAACACAAAGAAACTAGTTTAAATTAATTTATTGTTAATTAAATGAATAAAAACTACGTAAAACACTTTTTGTTAAACTTATTTTAAAACTGTTAATGGATCGGTGCAGAGTGTGTGACTCAATTCTAGGTTCGGTTCGCAAACTGTATTTTTGAGATGCTTAAACCAAGGAGCCTTGATTCATATAATTATATATATGTAATTATGGCAATAATAAATTTTCGTATGTTAAAATAATAGGAGCTTAAAGATGATTAATGATAGCCCTTTTCATAAGTTAAAATGTTTCAGTCCGGAATTTAAAAGTTTAGCATTAATCACGTTACTTTCAAACTGGAAGTTAATTTATATCAAAAACTTTATACAGCAACATTTTATTGAATGTTTTAGAAATTGCTCGATTTGCTAAAGTTTTCATCACTTATGTTACAATAAATTCCCGTGAAGTAGTTGCATAGTTATCACAGCCGCATCAAAACGATTACAGGGTCTAATTGATTTTGTGGACTCTTCCCAAAGTTTTTTTTTTTTTTTTGCGAAATTGTTGCAAACAGTTTTTAGTTCGCCGTTCACTTTTGATTTAACAATTACGAAAGTTGCGTGAAAATTAATAGAATGGAAAATATTATTAGCTACTTGTTGAGCAATTCAATGTGCATTGCTTTTAACAGTTTTTGTTGCTAAATATTGCTATAACAATAAAGTTAAAAACCTCACGTACTTTAAAAATAATAACAATGTTGAAGGTTAATTAGTTTAACAGTTGTTAGCTATAAAGTTATACATACATATGTTTGCCTAGATGTGATTATAGTGTTTTAAAGAATTTAGACTGTATCAGTAATATATGTGTGGGAAATGTTTATCTAGTTTCTTATCGCTAAGATAAAAAAGAAAGCTGTGCAAATATCAGATAACAGAGTTATAACTGAGTCGGAAGAAAATAATCTGATGTGTAGTAAGCATGAGTATGTGAATTCTTTAGGGGTGGAAAAAGTGCATTGATATTTATTGGAACGTGTTGCAATTTGCAACAGGTGTTGGCACGGGGAAGGAGAAGGGGAGGATGGGAATTGAGTTGCTATCAACAAGGTGAAAACTCAGTCAATAACAACAATAGCAATAGCAAAAGCAGACCTCTTGGAGATCTCACTTTTTATTCAGAACGTGACAAAAGACATGACAAAATGGATGGCAAACCAGTTTAGAGACAGTTAAAAAAAAAAACACAAGAAAACAACAATCAACAAAAAACGGTGCATGAATCATAGACGACAAAAAAAGCCACAGCAAATTGATATGCAAAGGGCGTGAAACCTCCGAGTTTCCTCAGTCAAAAGCAGTCAAAAGGTATTTTTTAATTAGATAAGGAGTTGGGGGAGTGCTCAACGTTGGCAGTTGGGCGTGACACAAAGCAAAAAGTGAAATTTGTAATTGAACTTTATTTGGGGCTGTCGAAAAGTTTTGATCTGTATGGGAAAAGTGCAGACAAGGCCAACAATATAAAAGATGCAAAAATATTGTTGTTGTCAAAGACGTCAGCAGGATGCAAACGCAGTACCCCATTCTACATTGATGCTGACCAGGGTGAATTTTCAAAATAGAAAACATGTTGGAAATGCAACACATAGTCGAGGGTCGCGGGTCCAAGTCCGGAAACAAACAGAAGCAGAAAAGTAGGTCAACTCTCGACGCCATCATACGAACGAGTGTCCGTCCGACCAAGTGGCGAGTGGGGCGACCCTCATGGCGACTGCTGACTGATTTCCTTCTACCCCCCAGCCAAGCCAAGCCAAGCCTAGCCCCAGACTCAGAACTAGGCAACAATGACGCTCGTCACACACCCAGCGGTAAGTAGATCAAGGCCAGAACGAATGCATATGACTGTGTATCTGTGTGAGTGTATCTACGTGACTGTGTATCTGTGTGAGTGTAAGAGAGGGAAGGATACAAAGTGGATTGCAAGCGAGTCCTTCAACCTTTGGAAGACACACACTCTCAATTGTTTGGAATGGAAATTGAAATGATATGATATGCTATATAAAGCACGTATGCATGGTGTATGGTGGTACGGTGACTTACCCGCTGCAAAATGCAATGGAGTCGATTTACGTCCTGCTGTGTCGCGAGCATTAACTGTTTGTGGCGTTATCAGCTTCTTCACTTTGGCTATTTCACCTGTTTTACAGGCCTCGAAAAGCTCACGCAACGGATCGTTGGCCATGACCGTATCGAGATTAACATTTAGTATAGCGCGACTGCGACTGGCCATTGTGCTAGTTGTTGCTGTTTTTAATGTTGCTTTAGATGTTGCCTCCTCCCCTTCTTTGCCTATGTACTGATCCACTTTTTTTAAATTTTGTTTTGTTTACACACACGCACACACACTCGCAGACAGACAGCAAAGACTGAGGAGCAGCTGGCGCCGCGCCCCAAAAATCCGCCACGAGATATGCGTTATATATCTGTACCTAAACAGATGGTAATCTAGTTAAACTAACTCGAGTTCATGTTTATGCAGCTGTGAAACATTCGCTAGCCATTTTTACTGCTCCACACTCACTCACACGAACACATTCACACACACACACTGGCACATTAACACCAGGCGATGTGGAAACACTTGGCCAAAAGGGAGCAACAATTGCTGGAGTTGCCCCGCAGCAAACTTAGATCACAACACTTGGCTTATCGCACTATTAAAATGCACTAAAATCAATACAAATCTGTGAAAACTTTTTTTCTTGAAAGCTGCTGCTGCTGCGCCACTTGCAGTTGTTTTCGTTCAGCTTGCGAATAGGATTGTTGATATTGTATAGTAGTACTCGCTAAAGTATCGAGCAGTATCGATACAATCAAATTTTTGTGTTTATTACCCTGTTTATACAGGGCGCATTGCGTGAAAACATTTCACGTATATGTGGGAAATATGCGTGTATAAACACCATTCAGCCACAATGCTGCTTGCATTAAGCTTGTCTATGGGTAAAACAAATGAATGTAGGGAAACCGTTGCGCACTTTTTAATATGATGCCCAGATCTGGCATCCTTGCATCTTTAAACTCGTGAATTTCTTGTGTGCTGTGTAAGCAGGGGGCAATTTTCATTTCGCGAAATTAAAAATACGTGAAATGGATGGTATAAACGTGGATCATATTTAAGTATCGATACTTGAGTCCCTAAACTCGAGTTCATCAAATCCATAGTTCTTAAAGTAGACAAAGTATGGTTTTGTGGGGCGCTGTAGCAAAGTGCAGCTCCGAAAATATGTCCGTGTTTTCGAGTGTTTTTCGGAAACGAGTATGCGAAAAGTTTTCTTACTCGAAAATGCGACACGGAACCGATTGAGCTGAGATTTTGCATGGATTTTTTGTAGAATTTTCTTAATTTTCCTAAATTTTCCCAGACCTCGTTAGACCTCGTTTAAAGAAACTAAGTTCCAGTGGGACTAAATAAACGAAACATGTACCAAAGGAAGACGCTTTAATTTATATAATTTATAATTCATTTGGTTAAATTTAATCTTATCTCATTTTTTAATATAATTAATTTTATTTATTACAGCAACATAACAAAAAACTGTTAGTTTTAACTGCAACGTAACAGAAAAGTCGACGGTCATCGATATATCGTTATATCGATAATCATGGATTACGATAACATCATGACCGTCCCTGGTATTACACTCAGCTACAACCCTGCCATGGGTATCGAGTACAAGTGCATGCCAACAACAATGCGCGCATTGTGCATTTGTTTTTTGCTTTAAAAACCCATAAATAATACAAATTGCATGTGCAAAACAAGAACAATATGACTGAAAGGCACGCGTAGATGTGAACAAAAGTGTGTGCGTCGAAACGGTGGTATTTATTAAGCGAAAGAAAACAAAAAGTGAATCAGAACACGAACGCACACATACGAACGCGACATACATGCACATACGGGGACACACGTACATACACCTGCAACCCGCCGCACCCGCGCTCTCTCTGAAACCAGAAATAAGTGCAAGTGAAGCAGCAACAACAACGGTTACAAACAAACAAACAGCAGCAGCAGCAGCAATTGGGAAAAGCTAGCTGCAACAAAGCAGAAAGAAAGGGAACAAAGCGCGACAAGCGACAACAACGAGAACGACAACGACAAGCAAAAGTGGAAGTGCAGCTCCACCCCCAATTTGGTGTTGCAGTGGCAACAATAACGACAACAACAACAGCAGTCTCGCCATGGCGCAGCTCTAACTAAAAACAACGACAGAAACAACAACAACCGCACGCTTCGTTGCCCTCGCGACAGCAATTCAGGCTTCGTTTGAAATCATTAGCCTCCCAATTTAGAAGCAATTTTCTAGCAGCGGCAGCAGTAGCAACAGCACCAAGAAAATCATATCTAAATTGAAATAATTATTTCAGTCGGTATGGAACTAAAAGTTTGGGTCGAGGGCATACAGCGTATTGTGTGCGGCGTAACTGTAAATACAACCTGCCAGGTACGTAAATATTGATTTTTAACGTGTTTAAATATTCATTTGACCAATATGTATTAACCTTCTATATGCATTTTTTTTTACAGGATGTGGTATTTGCCTTGGCCCATGCAACGGGCAAAGTGGGTCGATTTACACTAATCGAACGTTGGCGCAATAATGAAAGGCACTTGGCTCCAAACGAAAATCCCATGAAGCTGCTACTCAAATGGGGCGAGTATGCAAATGATGTGCAGTTTATATTGCAACGCTCCGAGAACAAACAGCAGGCAGTGCAGCAACAACAACCACAGGCACAGCCGCAGCAACAACAGCAGCAGATCAACAACAATTATGCTGTCATGACAACAAAAAAGCCACTGGGCCCCAGCAACAATAACAATAACAATGAAAGCAAATTACAACCTCCCACATTGCAAAAGCAAAAGTCCAGCGTAGAGCTAAGCTATCGCACGAAGGAGCTCAAGAAAAGTTTTGGGTGCGTATATGCAGCTAAAGGGTTAATTCCACTAGCTTTAAGTACCTTTTTTTTGGTTTTTTGATATTTCATTTAATTTCCAAAACTAAATGTATGTTCAGAAAAGTACACAAATTCCGGAAATAGTATATAACTTAATTTTTGAAACTTTTATAATAATACTTATCGGATTTTTACAGCGGATACGATGCCAAACAATTTGATAATATTGGTATAGTTAAAGGCATTCCACAACAACATCAACAGTTGCAGCTGCAGCAGCAACAGTTGCTGCCGTCAAGCAAATCGCCTCCGTTGGTACCCAAGCATGAGAAATCGTTGTCGAATCCATTGGACATGAGTAGTAGCAGCAGTGCCAGTTGCACTGCACCCGCTTTAAACGACTACAGCGATTTCTACAACAACAATGGCAGCAACAATAGCAATCAACATATCTACAGTCAACTGAGCAAATCCAGCAGTGAGCTTCGTCGCGCCAGTCCAAATGAATTATGCTACAACAACAACAACAATAACAATAGTAGCAACAATAATAACAACAACAATAACAACAGCATTAGCAGCAATGAGCATTTATGCGACATTTATGCCAATAGCAACATAAGCAACAACAATAACAACAACTCGCCAGAGTTATACAAGCAAACACCAACGATTTCATCAAATGGAGCACTGGTGCCTCCACCATATCGCGATCCACCGCCGCCACGTAATAGTCCCATGTGCCAGACACAACGCTTGCCACCTAGCAGCAACGCCGAGACCATATCCAATGCATCCTCTTCGACGAATCCGTTCCTCAGCGACTATGAGCAACATAACATTAACAACAACATAAATAATAACAACAATAGCGGCAACAACAGTGTTAATCAGTGCATGGATGAGGGCGAAAGCATGTTCCAGGCGACACAATATAATGATCTGTTGCAGCTAATCAAGTTTCAGCGCGAGAAAATCACAGCACAGCAATTGGAGCTGCAAAAGGTAAAAAATTCAAATTATCTGACAAATAAACAACGGATTATAATATTAATTATTTCCAGTTTGATACGGAAATCGTTTACCTCGAGAGCCGGGAGCGAGATCATGCACATGAATTGGAGGCCATATCACGTGAAATATCCAAGGCGGATCAAATCTTTCGACAAGGCAGCGAGCAGTTGCAAACGCTACAATATGTGGAGGAGGAAAACGAACTGGTTAAACAACAGGAGAAGACACTCAAGTCGGAAATTGCACTGTTGCGCTCCAAATTGGCCAACTGTGAAACGGAACTATTGCAGTGTAAAAACAAAATGAGATTGTTGATGGACGACATCGAGCTGGAGCAGCAACAGCAGAGCAACAGGTGAGCTTTAATACTGTTATTATATTATTGATTATAATAAGAATAATAATAACAATCTATTGCAAATAGACAAACCGTGGAACGTGATTTTCTAATGGAAATGGAACGCATTCAAAGCGATATCGATCAGGCACTCCACAATACGGACTCATCCAACAAAACGGCCGATAATCTAAAGAAGGAGCTAGTCATGATTGAACATGCTATTGCGGAAAAGAAGCGTCAAGTTGAGCAACTTGTCAACGAAATGAAAGAGGTGAATCTACAAAGTCTTACAGTAACAACCACAGAGGAAATCAAGCATTTGCTGGAAGGACCCAATAAACAAGGCAGCAGTCGCCGCATCATTGGTTCACCGCGTCAACTGGAAACGGCAGTGCCAACCAGCAAAAATCCACACGGCGTTTGGGTTTAAACGAAGATAATATAAAAGCAACGAAGTATTTTTATAATAGTAACTCTAACTCTAATAACAAACTTGGGGAACAATGACGAGGAAATGATTTACATATCTTGTAATGCTAGAGCAGCAAAATAGAAATCGCGGATTGATGCCTCTATATGTACTTACAAATATATCTTAATTTTTAAACACACAAATTTACAACGACACACGAATGCATATTTTATTCTTCTAAAATACCCAATGGATCTCTCAAGCAATGTTAATTGTTACAAATTTAAATACACATTCCACATTTATTAACAAACTAGTGCACAAATAATTTTAAATTTTATATTGTTCACTTAACTAGTTCAAATTTTATATCAAAGTTATCCAACTTATACCACAAAATCATTCCACAAATTGCTAATACCTTTTATGTACTAGAACTGTGTGCTATACCTATTGATTTTAACTTAAATATGCATAATTATTATAACATATTTTTTGTTGCTAGTCTATAAAAATGTTTTCAATCATCATTCACAATGCGCCATTAGTTGTTAAATGAAACGTAATGAAACTTAAATTGTTGCAATAATTGAATAATATAAAACTATAAACGCCTTTTTTACATTTAAGTTGTGCTGTTAGTGATTATTTTCTCAACTTCATAACACATACCTTTTGGATTGTAATAACTATTAATAATTATTATAATTATAATTAGATCTATTATATTAGATTATCTTAAAACTATTGTACTTAGCACTTAGCGCAGCTTTAGCAAACAAATTTAGTAATGCTTTGTTGAAAATGTTTTAAATGTGTTTAGAAAACACTAAACAATAGAATTCAATTGCAAACAATGTTAAACAGTTAGTTCTTATGAATATTTTGTAGCTTTTATTGCAAACTGCAGCAAAACGAAAGACAGTCGCCTCTTTTTAGTAATATTTTAATAATAAGCAAAGCATAGCAAACATTTTGTTGCTTAGGCCTAAACATCAGCAATATTTAAATATATGTTTATTGCATATAATATGCACATATACAATAACTATTTAATTAACTAAAAGAAACATTTTAGAACAAATTCTAATTGCATTATTATCTATTAGCTAATAAATAATACATTTTTTATGTTTTTTTTCTCTGAAAATTAAAATGGTTACCAAGTTTTTAAACAACAATAAATTAAACACTGTACAAATTATTTGTGGTATGAAGACGAACTGTGTTGCCAAAGTTCTTACCACAATTCGTACGAATGCGTCCCAACGCGTCGGTCAGCCAAGGCCGAACAAGACACGAAGCACGGACTTCGTTGCAGCAGTCAAACAAAAGCAGCAACAATTGCTCTTGTCAGTTTCAGTTGGCCACCGTGCATGGACTTGTTAGGTCCTGTCTTGACTTGTCTTGTCTTGATTTATCAGTCCTCTAAATTAAAAGGCGTTTTTTTCCGTATCGCGCGCGCTGTTTGTGTGCGTTTTAAAACTCGCTTCAAGATTGCATTGCCAACATTTGTGGGCAATGACAATATTTGCCGCACAATTGACTTGTCGTTTAGGGGTCTCGGTTTTAGGCCTTGTTCTTGCCCCCTATCGTGTTAACACAATCTGCCAATGTGCGTTTGTCTTGGTCAAGAGCATTAAAGTGCCAAAAGCAGGCAGAGAATAAGAAAATCCCAACAACAAGCCAAACACAAAAAAATATTACGTTTTTACGACACTTCCACGCCAAATGTTGTCATTTTGTGATGATTGAAATAATGAGCCACCGTTTTGGCATAAGTTTTAAAGAAGGTGTACTGTCGATGACCTTTGCGGAAATTATAATACGTCTGTCGCCCGTAATCTTGTGTATTCTGATAAGACAGAAACATTTATTTGTGTACATTCAACTAAATTTCTAGAACAGACGCTTTATAAGAACTAGTGGTTGGCATACTTTTTCTTTTAAATGAAAAGTTCTTTCTGTTTTCTTTCCGTTTTCTGAATCATGTTTAATCAGTCACAATACGACTTGCTAAGCTTCTGACTGAAACAATTAGAACACTGCTCATTTTTTGATTTATCAGTTTTCTTTGAAATTGAAGTGGATTTATGTTTTCATCTTTTTAATATTTGTATAGTATTCTCATATGCAGCTATTATAATTTTTGCTACCAAAATTAGCCCAATGAAGTGTCAAATTAAAGCTAAGAATCAATGAGTCAGCGCATTGTGAGCCTGTGGGCGTGGCGAAGTCTCCGCTGGGAGAAATCTGTCCAAATAATGTACTCCACCCAAAATTTGCCCTTGCAACGGCAGTCAAGTAATTAAACACCTCCAATACAAACAAGATTCCACCGATAAGGATAAGATAAATTTAAGACAACCACAGAAAAATGGTCTATGGACGGAGTATAGCCGTGGGCCTCTGTCTGATGGCAATTATTGTGCTCTACTCAGCGCTGATCTTCTATCTAAGTTTGGGTAAGTTGATTGGATAATTATATGCAATGATTATCTTTATTTACTATACATAAAGCTCTAAAGCTTGTAAGGAATAATGAGGTTAAAATTATACACTAAAGTTATTTGCAATTATTGCACAACTACTTTTAAAAGGATTCCACAAATATAAGTATTAAGTATTTGATTTTTAACTAATTCACATTTAATAATTATATTATGTGATGGGTATGTTCGCTTATATCTTATTTAAATCGAACTACAAAGTTAATTTCTAGGCATAGTTACTAGGTATAGTTTCATGTAGCATTCTTCTTTTCTTTCTTTTTCTTGTCCCCCAAATTGGAGGGGACTCTGATTTGATTTTTGCTTCTGGCTGATCCGTTTCGTCTGTTCCATTGACCAATATGCGGGGCGTTTCTTGTAGATTTAAAGCCTCTGGTGTTTTAGTTGCATTCAGTTGACGGCTTGAGGAGCATCGTACACTGATCTAGCAAGTTTGTCCCACAAGTTGAAAGGACACGATTGTTGTGCAAGATTAAGATGTGTGTACATCGCCAGAGTTGGTGGTATTTCTACTTTATTGTACAGTATCGGAATTATCTTGTGTTGGTTATTTTCAATTTGTAGCATTTGTTTAAAATTTAGAAAAAATATATTCTCTCGACTTTTAAGAAATTCGTTGGTCAAGACTATTATTAGGTGATTACAGCGTGTGGTCATTAGCATTGACAGTTCTACATGTTCGAATGGCACACCCACCAACATATCCCGATGCCTTAAGAACAACCTGAGATTGTAAGGCGGAGACTCTAGATGTTTCCTTATATCTTCAGCATGTCCCTCATCTGCTTTCGCGTACAGCACCCAAGCATTGTATTTTGGCAACGGTTGTCCGTTTCGAAGGCACCTTTCATCCTCAAGGCTTAGGATGTTTGAGGATCGACCCAGAGTATTGTTGTTGTTATCCACGCCTGGCGGTGAGCAGCTTTGTGCAACTGAAAGTTGTACCCGCTGCTGCTCCAGCCTTTGCTGCTGCAGTTTGTAACGATCTGAGTCCTTTTTAAGGTTTTCCTGAATATCGTCTACGATATCCCAGCGATCGATGATGCCCAAAAACTTTACTAGGTAACCCACTTTCGCCGTCTTGGGGTTATTCTGGATCCAACTGGAGAGCACTGCGTCCATAGGATTGTAGACGCTGTCATCGACGAAATTGCGCACATCCGCTAGGACCGCAATGCCCCGCCAATCACGCTCATAGCCCTCATCGGTGTGCAGAATCTTTTTCCGATTCAGCATATATGCCAGCTGCATTTTTGAATTGTCGCTAAGCTCCGTTAGCGGTGTCGCATTGAACCCTGACCACGGAGCGATTAAGCGATTATTAGGATCAGCTCCCGAATTCATTATTTTTGGCGGGTAACGCTTATGTTAATAAGAATACGATTGCAATAATTTGTTAGTCTTTTCACTTGATATTAATATACACTCATGGATTAACAGTTGAACAGCAAAAGAGTTACGCGTGAGACTGTTTTTACATTTTTTCTGTATCGCTTTTTGTTAGCTGTTTTCGGAACAAATGTTTTTTTGTGACTGACTTATGTCGTCTCGCGCTCGCCTGATTTATTGGTACGATTCTTATCAGTCTGTGATTTCTTGCCTCTGTTTCTATGCAAACTAGTCTCTCTCTCAGTTTTGAAGCTATCTTGATGAAATTTGGTACAGATCCGTCTTTTTGCTGCACGCAGCACATATGTCGGAGCCGGCCGGATCGGATAACTATATCATATAGCTGTCATAGGAACGATCGGTTGGAAATAAACATTTAGTATGAAAAACTTTTTTGTTTCTCAAGATATCTTAACCAAATAAACACATTGTGTGTTTGATTAAGTTTTAAACAGGCTGACCAAATTTGGTGTGAATCGGACTACTATATCATAGAGCTGCCATAGGAACGATCGGTTCAAAAACACCATTTAGTATGAAAAACTTTTTTGTTTCCCAAAATATCTCAACCAAATATACACATTGTGTGCTTGATTAAGTTTTAAACAGGCTGACCAAATTTGGTGTAAATCGGACTACTATATCATATAGCTGCCATAGGAACGATCGGATCGAAAACAATATTTAGTATGAAAAACTTTTTTGTTTCTCAAAATATCTCAACCAAATATACACATTCTGTGTTTTACTAAGTTTTAAACAGGCTGACCAAATTTGGTGTAAATCGGACTACTATATCATATAGCTGCCATAGGATCGATCAGTTCAAAATCAACAAATTTTGTAAAAAATCTGACGGCTTACACAGGGCACTGCAAGGGTATCCAAACTTTGGCGCGCCAAAGTTAGCTTGCGCTATATTTAGTACTCTCTTCTTGCCCTCTCTTTCGTGCTAATCCATGCCTACCTAAACTGAAAAATATTTGTTTATTGACCTGCTAATATTCATATAAATATAGTTTATATCAAAAATGTTTAAGCTCCAAAATCGGTGGAAACAATTGCATCGCTTAATTAAATTCCTGACCCAAAATGTTGGACAACTTTTTTTTAAAACAAAATTGAAATTAAATTGCAAACAGTCAACGCTCATAAATCGATGCAAGCAAAAGTATTAGAAAGTAATTTCTTGTATAATCCGATCAAAAAACGTGACCATAAAAAAATGTACAAACTTTGTCTTGGGATCCAAACAATTTGCACATTTATTTTGCAGGCAGGCTGCTTCTTGATGTATTTTGTTTTATGAGCAACACATTTTCATCGTGTTTTTTAACATCTACATTTTGCTTCGAATGCCTACGACCAATTTGCCTATTGATTTGCCATCGAGCGTGAAAACAAAAAATAATGCCCAACAAATATTTGATGAATGCCATTTTTTGGTTAAACGCAGCGTATGACGTATTTGTATGTAATAAACACGTAGTACATATCATCATCAGAATAAGAAAATTTATATTAAGGAATAAGTATATGTGAATCCTGATTTGAGCTTAAGCCCGCTTAAGAGAATGGGGAACAACAGGCGTAAGCTGACTAGACAAATTGAAATTGAAGTTGATGTTGAAAAGTGTTGGTGATGCATAGCGCATGAATCTGGCTTAGAAACAGTTTCAAATATGCGACTGACTCGGCCAAAAGTGTTCGTAATGACGCAATCTGCTCCCAAAGTTAGTAAAGGTACTTTGTTGTCATATCAAAACAGTTGATGACCTATCATCAATATGATAAAGTGCCCAACAAATAGCCAAGTTTTGCAAAAATAAAATAAAAATAATAATAACTATTAAGAATTGTCTTCTACAGGACTTTGAGACGACAGTTCCTTAGAAATGCTAATTGATACACTAGCATTGTGAAGTTTTTGAATAGAATTACATTTATTGAACTGGAAATAGATACAAAAGTATGCATGTACGAGTATATTGAAAACAAAAACGATTCAGACAAATAAAAGCAATCAAAAGTTTGGCGAACATTAATTTTAATTGATTTACTCTTTTCTTTATGCTAGATTTCTATGGAACTCTTTCTTGCTTATTGAAATGAAATAAATATAAGAGACAAACATTTCTAGTTCCGCTTAATGCTGAGATTACTCATACGCCATACACTTTTGGCTAATGTGGCTTATGAGCAATAAAAACTTTTTAACTTTAAAGTTTAATCAAATAAAATGCAACACTTTATGGTGCTATTGAGGTCACGGCTTGGTTGTTCTTGTTGTGTCTGTGGAAGCAACTCTTGTGATATTAATTATTTTCTACACTTTTTCAAGGACCATGCCCCACGGGCAGCTTTGCCTGCAGCAATGGAATTCAGTGCGTGCCGCAGCGGCAAATGTGCGATAAGAATCCCGACTGCACGGATGGGAGCGATGAGCATCCGGTCGAGTGTGGCAATCTCTATGGCAGCAAGGAGCTTGCCGATAAAATTGTGCGTAATGCGATTGCGAAAAAGAAACAAAAACAACAATTGCAACAAAATCAACGCCTAATGGTAGTTGGGGGGTCAAATGTCAGCGTCGGGGATTTGTCATCGCCAGCGGGTAGCAGAAATCAAAGCCTGCCCATACCGTGTGGCAAGTATTGATAATATTGGGGAAACATCGAATCTTATTTGCTTTTTATCCATCCAGCTATAACCACATATCCTCGCGGCCAGTGCCAATGTGCTGGCGGCACAATGCTCTATTGTGGCAAGCTGGCCAAGCTGCGTCGCATGCCGCGAATCAGCGCCGAAGTAACCAATCTATTTATTATAAGAAACAATCTGACATTACGAGAAAATCTTTTTGCGAATATGACGCGACTACAGAAGCTGTAAGTTCTACATATACTCCTATTGCCATCAGGATCTCATCTCCATTCTATTCCTTAGCACGCTCAAGTACAACAACATATCACGTGTGCCGCTAGGCAGCTTCAGTGGCTTGCCGCATCTGGAACGGCTCGAGCTAAGCCATAACAATGTAAGCCAAATGCCACACGGCATCTTTAAGGATTTGCATGGTCTGCAGTGGCTGTTCCTGGTGAAAAATCAGCTCCGCTACTTTCCAATGGAGCACTTGGCTTTAATGCATAAACTGGATTGGCTCATACTCAGCCACAATCGTCTGACGCTGCGGAATGAGCAGCTGTCCAAGGGTCCAGAGCTTCGTGAAATGTAAGTAAAGTTTTTGTTGGTCTCGTTTTTTTTTTTGGACCGGGCAGAATGTCGCTGCTATTTGTTAGATTAAAAAAAGGACCTCTGCCCAATGCTACACCCACTTTATGGGTTGTGTACTCGTTCACTTGATGTATTCAAGCGTAAAATGCTTTACAGTGTCTGTGTCTGTCTCTTGGTCTGTCTGAAACATTGGCTGGACCCTCTCGGTTCGGGGGCGACTATCAAGTGCAGTTGGGCATGTGTTCTACACATAAACGTTAAGGTAGAGGGGTAGCAGTTATACCCCATTACGATGTGCCATGGATGGCATAATAACAGTTTTGAGCCAAAACGTTTCAAATGTTTTCCAAGCTTCCAAAGGAAAAAATAAAACTAGCTTTATGCTTAATAAAGAAATTAAATCCCATTTACAAAGTTGACAAATAGAATGACAACATTTATTTAAATAATAAAGCTGCTTTTAATTATTATATACACCGTATACATATATAGAATTTAAGCCAATTTTCTGTTTGGTGACGTTTTCTTATTGTCTTGTAGCAGTTACTAAATAACTTATCAGCTCACTAACCAACCAACTAAAATACCTTCATCAATCAGTTGCGTACTCAGGCATGTAATGAAATATCCAACGAGTGTAGCTTAGTTCCTTAATTACAGAATAAATATTACGTCTGGTTCTAGCATACCCTTAAAGTGGAAGCTGTTAGCTTATTCCTACAATAACTAAGACTTTATTTCTGTGGCTAAGACACGGTGAAGAAGAGAATTTTTACTTAATAACTGAATATCTTAAAAGTTGATGAACTTTTCTGAATTGATTGTATTTCTAAATGACATCCCAAAATCTCAATTATTTAATAAAACAGTAAACCTTGCTTTAAGTTACTGCTAATGAATTTTATATTTTCTAAATTTAAATTTTTCTTGTCAAAATGTTTAGGACTGAAGTTTAGTATGTTTTAATTATAAAAATATCGTTATTATAATTATAATTACAATCTAAAAGAGTACACTTGCTTCGTTATAACCTAGTTGTTTTTAATATTTGATTTCGTTTATTCTCATTGTTGCTGCATTGTATTTACAGTTATTTGGATCACAATAGAATCGAATATATTGGCGAGAAAACTTTTGCGCAATTGGATAATTTAGAGTTGCTGTAAGTGAAACAAAACATTCTACCTTATACTCTATCCTGATCCCCTTTTGAGGCACCCTCCTTATTACATTTAACCATTTCTCATTGTGTTGTTGTTATTATATTTTTTATTTTTATTTTAAATGGTATTGCTTTCCCCTTGACTCTGGGCGCAAGTGTCGAAAAGTCTATTGAAATATGTTGTACTTAGGTTTTATGGTGCGTATGCGTAATTTTTACTCTTGACTGCATTTTGCTTTCGTTTTCAGCTGCGCTATCATTTGAGCTCCTACAAAGATTTATATGGGTTACAATTCGCTTCAATCCCAGTGGCACATTGTCAGCAAAAAAAAAACAAAGCGACAAGAACTTCAAACAAATTGCGCATACGTACAGTTGACATGATACGAACTGCAACTTCCCCCCTTATAACAATATTGAATTCGACACCTAGACGCTTGAATTTATGCGCCAATAAGTATAAATTTGACTTTCAATTGTTTACACATAACATATGCTAAGCAAATATTTAAACGTAAATCGAGCCATGCAAATTTCGTGCGTGTGTTTTTGTGTGCAGGTTTTGTCATATAAGTATGTGTGTGAAAATTTGAAAACATTTATCAGGCATCTTCGTCTGCCGGGCGCACATAATCATTAATTTATGCATCAATAGCTGACAATATAAGTCAATGGGTCGTCTGGGCACCCGACGCGTTGGTAAGTGAAAATAAATCAGCATCCCAAATTGCCGCACGTAAATAAATGTGTTAGGCCACCCCCCATGTCAAAGCCTAAACTGTCACGCTGCGTATACGCAATATTTTGCTAGTTTATCTATACGAAAATTTTGATTAAGAAAATGATCATGTCTGCATAAAGATTGACCAATCTGTCGCTCAATTTTAAGTTTGTACATAATTTAACCAAGTGTATTTTTTAAATAAACATCACCATTTAAACTGTCTTCTTCATTACAAAATAAATGTAAATGCATATGGTTTACTTTTTATATTTCTCAGCGACCTGCAGCATAACCTTATCACACACATACATATACGAGCTTTTGCCAATCTAACCTCCATATTGGATATGTGAGTATAACAAAAAATTAATAAAAAAAACTGACACTAAGTATAATGTATGACGCACGCTTATTAACAAAATCCTCTAATTAATGGGCCTAATATTGTAGGACTGTGGTCATTGAATAGTAGCATGATTTCTGTTTTTGTTAGAATAATGATAATAATATTTGTGTTTTCATTGCCTAAAAATTTTAGCCTAGCAAAAAACCAAAATTTATTAGTTCGACACACATTTGCATTGAACGCAAATATTTATGTGTTAGGGAATACATCGATTTTACATTCAATTTTTTATTTTACGATCGTGGCCCTGCCTTCTAATCTTCCGCATCTATTGCATAAAATATTAGCTCAGTCTTTATGACTGGCATATATAAAAGATAAATGATAGCTGGAAACAAAAACAAACACCACATAAGTAATACAATCTATAAGCGGTAGAACTCAGCAGTCACTCATAAAATGTTGATAGCTTTAACAACAAGTAGAAAAACAAGAAGTCCGTGGCTTATGTTCAATATAGATGAGATTTTAATTTGAATCTAAATATTTAAATATATTTTCAACTAAAAGAAGCGTACTGTCTTCATGCGATACAAATGTTGCTTAAAGTTGCGACCAAATAAAAACAGCACAATTCATGAATTCAAGAAATATTTCTTTAGCATGTCGTTACATGTCGTATCTGGTCTATGCTTGCACATACATAAATACATATATCAATATCATATTTAATAAAGGACAACGTCTGACATCAGGCTGTGGCATTCATAAATTCTCCAACTTATACAAAAAGATACACACACATACATCAGCATCAGCATGTTAATGCTAACCCACACACACACGCACAACATGGTGTAGTTGTTTGTGTCACTTGACCAAAATTGGCACACAAAATATTTAAGCAAATGTATTTGCTGCATTTGTATCTTTTGGGACGCTGTCTGCCCCTTTTGACTTTTGTCATGGGAAATTGACGCCTTTAGGCGATGACAACAACGACAAAAACAACGACAACGAACAGCAAATAAACAAACAGTATTATGGGTAAATAAAAATGCAAATAAATTTGTATTTTATGTGAAAACAATTTCGACAAAGCAGCGTATGGTTTGCCATTGCTGATGGACAACATGAATCCGCTTTGGATCTGTCTGTGTAGTCCTGATCCTCTTACTGTAGCTAGTCCTGCTCCTGTTGCTGCTGTCTCCGGCCCATAATAAAGAAGTTTATTGAAACTGGCGCTGCTTTTGGTCTTTGGTCATTATTATCCCTAAAGTCATTGTTGGCTGTAAGTAAAATCCTTTGAAATCTCAACGCCATGCCGTTGATGATGTTCTAGCCCCCTAGGCAAAGGCACACCCAGTCTATCTCTGCGCGTGTGTGTTTGTGTGTGGATGGGTGGGTGTTGGTGTTTGCATGCAAATAATGCGCCTGCAAGCGTGCTGTGAATTTTTGAGCAGCAACCAGCGTCGAGTTCATAAAACAAATGTGACTTTTATGGCACAACGTTTTGTATCTTTCAGTTACGTAGCTTAATACCACTTACATGGCTGTATCAGTCTCTCTGTGTGTGTGCGTATGTGTGTGTTTCTTAACATGCTGCTCACATTTCTGCTGAGTTGTTGCTTACCTACTTACTGACCAGCCTGTGCTCCATACTTCTTTTGGACATCAAAAATCGCAGCTCTAATTTTATTTCTATTCCAAAATGCGCTGACAGCTCATTTTAAGTGTTGTTGCTGCTATATAGATACAGGGTTCTTTGGGTATACAAGAAACCAGTGCAATGACGTTAATTGCGGCCAATGATTATAATCCCGGTGTAAACACGACGCACGCGAGGACATTGCTCGAAGGGATTCAACAGCGAAACGTGCCATTTCCACTGATTGCCTAATACCACCATTTAATTGTGCAAAACGACAAGAATTTGAGCAAACTCGCCGATGCTTTGCATTTGTAAAGTTAGAGAGGGTATTAAAGATACATATTTTAAAATTTACGAGATGCTAGGAAAATTCACGTACTTAAATTTCAATTAAACAAACGTGAATTGCCAATATTAACTTCTCAATTACATATATAAAAAGTTGACCCATAGAGCATTCAATCTTTCGTTGTGCATTTAGTTTGCTTTTTAACTGGAATTCTGTTTGTGACATTATATTAATACAACTATAAGCATTTATTTGACATGTTCTTAAGTGCGCATTGACCGTTGCATTCCCCTTAATATTGAGCTCTGTTTGTTCTGTAGACGTCAGCGTGGGCGTAAACGCTTTACAGACAATTTACAGTGCCTACTTTCGTGCGCAGGCAACCACAGCATGTATGTGGGTGTAAGTGTGTCGGGACTATAACAATGGGCATTACTTGCTACTTATTTGGGGTACTTATGTATTTTGGGTTTCGGACAGCAACTTGTTGCCCCTATGGCCAAAGAAAATATGTTAATTGTTGTCTGAAATTGTCAAATGCCCAACATCTGGTGGGCCTTTTATACACAGTTATTAAGTAGAGTATTTATGCCATGGACAACCGCATGAAGCCTGCTTTGCTAGAATTAAATTCTTTGTAATTTACATAAAATTGCTTGATAAGCCTTATTTCGAAAGGCGAAAATTGTATAGGGCTGACAGAGTGGGGAAGTGTCCGCATTTTGGGACATATCAAAAACCAATTTATGCTTTAAGTAAAACATTTACTTTATGGTTAAGCTACTCCCTCTAGAGCACAATGCAACTTTATAGCTAGCAAGCAATTACCAGATAGAGGGTTACTGTGAGAGCAGCAATGAGAACAGAGAAGGAGGGATGAGCAGAGGGGGCGTGGTGTATTGTCTTTGTGCGGCAAGCCATAAAACCAAACTGTTTTTAGTTGGCGCTGGCATTGATTGACCAGACAAGTGCAACGAATGGAGCTAAACAGCATCAACATCAGCTGCTGCACTTCACATTCCAATAGAGATGGAAACATAGACGAGGATGTAGATAAATAAGGAGGGAGGATGAAAAAGACGTAGCTGGAGCCAAGGCTGCCTTTTGCCCAACCCAGCTGTCTGCACGCTGTCATGAATGATGCGCTTTTTCCTGTGACTGACCAACTTACAAACCGTAACCCCAACGCCTCCTCTTTTTCTTCCACCCCTTTCCAATCCCTTCATAATGCAAACTACATCTGTATACTGGATGCGCTCTAGTGATTTATATTATGCTCACAGCTATTAAATAAGAATTTTCGTTATTATGTCTGACATTGTTGAGGAGTGTGCTTTTATTGTGCGACTTTTAAAGCATGCGATTAGCACTAGGAACAACTTTTTAAAGGCTTCCCCACACACATTTAAAGATACTTATATACATATGTTGAAAGTGTTGCCTTGGGTATCTTTTATCAACACAAAACGTAGCTTCATTATTTGGGGCTTATGCGGCGTATGCGCAACCTTATACATAGTACTGCTTTGTATACTCACGCATTTTGTTTTACAGCCGCCTCATTGGCAATCCCATTAAGGAATTATCTGGCAAAGCATTTCTGTACAACAAACGTCTCGACGCACTGTAAGTAAAAAAAGGAAGCAACTAGAGCAAGGTTCGCTCATTTGGGGTTAAAAGTTAACTTAAATTTATTGTTATCATATGAAATATGCTTTGGTCCTTAGATTCCCTGTTTATTTGAAATGTTTATTTTAATTAAAGTCTGCTCAACTTAACTTTAAAGCTTTTATTATGATTTGTAATTGCAAGTCAGCATTTTTGAATTGAGCCTAGAAGCTTAACTTTGATAAGAAGAGAATAAAGTAAAGGTTATTTTTGAGTTCAAATTAAAAAACCTCTTTTAAAACTAATCTTTAATCTGAACAGCTCGCTGGCGCACATGCCTCTACCTATAGACCGCACTCTGGTGGAGTCGCTGAACATATCCTTTTTGAATCTGACTGGAATACAGTTCGATCGAATTGACTTTAATGCCCTGAATGAGATGCGCAATCTAAAGTATGTTGTCTTCGAACGTTTTTACTACTGCTCAATGACACCGAAAGTCCAGATGTGCAGCCCCAAGACGGATGGAGTTAGTTCTTTTGAGGATCTGCTCGCAAAGCCTTCGTTAAGGTATTCCACCTGGTTCATGGCCACACTATCTATAGTTGGCAATTCTTTGGTGTTGTGGGGTCGATTCATCTATCGCGATGAGAATGTTGCCGTTACATTGGTGATAAGGAATCTAGCATTGGCAGATTTATTGATGGGCTTCTATTTGGCCATCATAGGCGTGCAGGACTTTCGTTATAGGAAAGAGTATCACGAGTACGTATAGAATCTATCCATATTCAACGTAATAAGGGATTTTTTTTATCTTTTTAGAGTGGCACATGATTGGACTAACTCATGGCAATGCATTTTAACTGGTACGCTGGCGGTTAGCTCCTCGGAGGTGTCCATGTTGATACTGGCCTTTATGTCGCTGGAACGTTTCCTGCTCATTGCGGATCCTTTTCGAGGCCATCGCAGCATCAGCATTCGCATCATTTACGTATCTCTTCTCTGTATTTGGCTGACGGGCGTCGGATTGGCGGTGACTCCCGTTCTTATCTGGAGGAAGTCGACTAACCTGTACTATGGTAAAAACTCCGGCACCTGCTTTCCACTGCACATCCATGAGGCTTATTCTCTGGGGTGGCAGTACTCGGCAATTGTGTTTTTGGGCATTAACTTTCTGCTGCTGGTAATGATAGCCCTATTGTATACGGCACTGCTCATTTCCATATGGAAGACGCGTAGTGCCACGCCTCTCTCGCTGCTGGACTGCGAGTTTGCGGTGCGTTTCTTTTTCATTGTGCTAACCGATGTGTTGTGCTGGGCACCCATCATTGCCATGAAGATTTGGGTATTCTTTCAATACAATATATCCAACGATATCTATGCCTGGTTGGTCGTCTTCATTCTACCCCTTAACTCGGCTGTCAATCCTTTGCTTTATACATTTACCACACCCAAGTATCGCAATCAAATTCTGCTCCGCGGCTGGAAGAAGATTACGTCACGTAAACGCACTGATACTGGACATGGTAATGTCGCCACCAACACAACTGGTACCGCCACGGGCTCCTCTCAGCAACCGGATGACTCCACGACCACAACAGCCATTAAGTCTATGCCACTGGCTCTGACTATGAGCCACTGAGCAATGCGATCCATTTACCAAATCTGTAAGCCAAAGTCAACAATATGTTTGGCCATCTCATTTATTATGTCTATATTCTATTCATATATGTATTATATATGGATCTATATTAATGTATATATGTCTATATGTGCATCCAAGTCATTGTTAACCAACCCAACAAAAGCGTGAAATACATTCAATGTGATATTTGTAACAGATTTGTCTTAAGTTATTAAGTGCTTATTCCAGGAAAACAAATTAAAATTTAATTTTACTACACTCACATGCATATACATTCAAGGGCTTTTTGATAACCCTGTAAGTTACAATTAGTTTTTTACTAAATTAATAATTAATAAATTTCTGGTTGAGCTTAGATATCATTAGGTGCTTCACTTTCCTGCTGCTGTATATCAATTTTAGCCAGGACACGCTTTGAGCGCTTTATATGAAACTTTCGCATGGTCTCCAGCTGCTCAAGTGTCAGTTGCATGTTGTGCTTGCGTTGTGCGTGAAGGCGAAGTCTGCAATGCAAATTAAGAAGATAAAGATAAGATAAAATCGTTTATGGCATATCAAAGGATGACAACTAACTTATATCGTGCCGGAAATCCCTGCTGGCAGACGTTGCACTCGAAAGGCATCTCAGTGTGGGTACACTCATGATTACGGAGCGCCGATGAAGATGTAAAGAGCTTGCCACAGGTAGGAAAAGTACAGAGGAAGCGAGAGCTACTGTGCTGCACTTGCTGATGGACATTTAAATGTGAACGTTGAGCGAACTTGTGATCGCATTGATTGCACTTAAACGGAAAATATCTGTCGTGATAACGCATATGTACTTCTAGAGCTTTGGCTATGGCAAACACCTTGCCACAGATTGTGCAGGCACTGCCCGATTTGTTGTGCTTCGTGTCCACGTGCACTTTGAGCGCCTGCTTTGTAAGATAAATGCGATCACAGAAGCTGCAATGAAATTGTGGTCGATCCGAGAGATGAATCAACTGATGCTTCTGCATATGGGAATGATTGCGAAACATTTTGTTGCAAAACTGGCAGCTAAATTTTCCAGAATATCGCTGACGGGGTACAACGTCATTAACACTACCATAGGCGACTATTTGAGATGTTTCAAGGGATTCCTGGTCACTTGATGATTGATCTGATGGAGGTTCTACTGTCTCCGTTTCGCCAAGTGTCTCCTTCACAGTTTCCAGCTGTTCATCTGACTGCATAATAGTCTTCTCTTTAACCAACGGCTTCGTTTCGGTCTCCTCTTCCTGGTCGACATCTATTTCCGTCTCTATAAGGTTTTCTATGTATTTTAGTTGCTGGTTTGCCAGAGATACTTTTTTATAAAATTCATATGCCCATTGCAGCTCTACTCCACAATGTTTACATAGGGTGTTGGACTCATGCTCCCTGCACTCTCGCAAATTTTCCTTTGTGCATATTTCATAACAATCGTAAAACGTTAGTTGTGCATCTTCATCGTATATAAGATTCATGTCCAGCATCTGCTCGCGGTGTGGCTCTTTAAGACAAACGCGGCAACTACTGCGAATATTTCCAATAACCATTTCAGGAATTTGTTCAGCTACACATTTATTGCGCGGCATTTTCTTTGAACAATAATAAACAAACTTCAATGGAGAAAACCAAACACAGCTCAGCAGCTGACAATCTAGTTCTAAAAGTAAGCAACATGACAGCTGGCGGCGCTAGCATATCAAAAATGACGTATTTGTGTTTTGCAAAGCTGCCAAATGATGGATAAAAAAAGATCGAACCAGAAAGGATTTTTCTTCGTTTTTTTTTGTTTGAGACTTTTTTAAGCTTTTGAGAATTAAGTAGAACTATTTATTTTCTTGACTTTTAATTTAATTTAGTAAATTTATAAATATTAAATATATATAAAAATCTCTTAATATTTGAATGTTTTCAAACATCGATGCTGACCAACATCGATGCTACCGATGTTTTGAAGCGAAAGCATCGATACATCGATGATACATCGATGTATTGTCAAAGCTCTACAATACAATCGACAGTTTAAATCCCCGTTAAGTCGAATAAAAATAATAATAATAAAAATGGAAAATATAGCAAAAACAACGCCAACGCCTGAATTGTTGCATCCAGAAGATGCAGAGTATATTTGGTTGCCAATTTTGGTTCTTGTAGGTGTTGTCATTCTCGCTGGTTTGGTAAAGTATCATTTACTTTCTTATCTGTGTTGATGTTTGTATCCCCGTATTTACATAGTGCATAAATTTAAAAACTACTTTAGGTTTATGCAATGTCACGAATCCGCTGTGCCTACAATTGTTTCCGCTTCAAACGTAGAAGTGCCACGCGTAATGGCTACGTCAATGTGGATGAGGAGGACTCAGACGTGTCCATGGCCGGAGCTGATGATTTGGGAGAGCGAAACCCGATAACATATTTGCTCGATGCACGCCTGCACATATCTCCCGTTAGTATTACAGCTCTTCTTTTTACATATATGTATATTTATATATATTATAACTTGATACCAGCAACGGCAGGAAAGTCGACAACCGAGCCACAAACAACCAGATGCCAATAATGACGTCGCCGTGCTTGCTTGATATGAAGGAGACATTGAAGGAAAAAGACTAATAATCACTAGAATATATTACATACACTTTCATTTTATTGTCTACGTTTTGATATCAGCTTTAAAGTCTTACAGTTGTTTTAACTGTAACTAATTAGCTTTGTTCAATTTTCTTTTTGACTGGCCTCAGACTTTTTGTACAATCATTAACATTTAATGCCTAGTTTAGCCATTAGTTATTATCTGCATTTGTAGCGCCTAAAAGGCGCGTTGTTAGGTCATAAAATCCAAAGAAGAACGCACCGCCCAGGGTAATCCAGAGCACGCGTGGCACAAAGCCAGCAAACAAACTGAAAAATGTATTAACAACGTTGTAAGAACACAATAAAGTCGAATGTAATTTAATATTTTTACCCGCTTAGACCACGTTCCAGGTAAATGCCGTGTAAAATGCTCTTTACGTTGCGACGGCGTGTCAAGCTGTCTCGACTCGCTAGCATTATACGCGTCTTTACCACATCCAATGGAGTTGTAATTCCAGCTGAAATTCCACCAGCAACTGCCCCACACAGGGCCACCGACAGGGGCGACGATTCGTAGCCTGTCATTGGCGTCCATTGTAGCTTAAAGTATTCCCACAATGGAAACTGTATTAAGCTAAAGGGAATCTCGCGCATAATTGTTGAACCGAATCCACGGTAAAGTCCCCGTCTCAATCCCTCAGTTCGATAGGCGCGCAACAGAATTTGCAACGCTGTTTGGTGTTGCTTGTTTCCCAAAAGAGTTTGGGACCGTTGCTTGGCTATTTCCACAGGTACGCGTATGAGGCAGGCGAGCTATTGGAGTTAGAGTTCAATTAAAGAAGTTATATAAAGTAACTCCTGGTCACCACTTTATGCTCTTGCTTACCACTTCCGCTGTAGAAGCTGCAGCCATGTGAACATATGGAGAGTCTTTGGTATTGGTCGCAGAGCTGAGCAGCTGCTTGCCACACTCGTAAGCACAGAAGAATAATGCCGCTGTTGGTGCACTACCGGCAGCCGCTGGCGCCAGGCCCTTGTAAATTCCGCGAAAGCCGCCGGCTCGCCAGAAACCCAATTCGCTTTGCAGGCGTGTCTTGACGGTATCGATGGGGAATAATGCAATGTCCACAACAACTCCGGCAACACCGCCAGCCTTTGAGAGCATTAAATATAAACATTATTTAGAGTATTAAATCGTTTATTTACTACCTACAACGAGCGCGTGTAGAAAATTTAATCTTGCAACCGGCTCCTGCATTATAATTTCCACTGGAAGACGGCCAGGTGCTAGTTCTGCTGCCATTTGATAGTTTTTTTATATAAAAGTATCTGCGGTCTTATCACCACATATTGCACGGCACTTGTTTTAATTTAAAAACAAACATCCAACCTAATACGAACGCGGTTGTTAAAGTAACAGAAGTTGAGGGGAATCATATTGCGACAGACCGAATTGTGTATACCCTTCATCAGCTTCCACGCATTGGGATGCATGTGTATTACGTTTACTTTATTGCTAAATAAATAGTTGAAGCACATTTCAACAGCTTTAAAAAAAAAAAATGTAGGTTATTATTTTATAATGATTTATAATGATATATAGGTAGTCACCTGAATTTGGATTTCACTTGAAAGTGAGGCCACGTGGTTGCCAGATTTCAAAACGGTGGTGGCGCCATCCGTTGTTTGCTAGTGCTGCCACTATCAGTAGCTGTCTACTTTACGAGCTAAGATTTTAATTGATGGGTCTGGCCATCTTGTCACTGGCTTTAATTTTGTCAGCAGTGATGCCAATTCTTTTTCCAGAAAAAAGCTATTTCTGAATGGAAACAAGAGCAAAAAAATCGAAAAAATATTCTCATACAGAGTAGTCACATAGTTGTGAAGTTATCCTAATAAAACTTGGTACATGTCCGTCTTTTTTCTGCACGCAGTATATACATCATATCGATTACACTGACAAAATTGGTCTTTAGCGAGTGAACGAGCTAGGTTTCGCTTAGACAAATTTTTAAAATACAGCTTAGCGATAGCATAGGAACTATTAGAAAAGTGGCAAAAGTAGTTTTAAAAAAAGCTAGAATTCCACCAAATAGAATTTCATTATATGTTATAGCTCTTTAAGGTTCAAAATAGCTACGTCTAGCTACAAAATAGCTAAAATGGCAACACTGCCCAGCACTAGTCTTTGGTACGGGTTGAAACATTTTGCAGCGCAGCAGGAAGACAAATAAATTGCAACAGGGAACATGGCTATAAGATTGACACAAAGATTGCTGCAGACCCAGGCGCCGTTCCTGACACGCGTAAGTTCATGCCGAGCGCCAGGTCCCAAGGTGGCCAGAAGGAGCAGCTGCAACAGAAAATTACATAATGTGTTGCCTGTGGAGAAGCTACAAATATCTTATTTACAATATATTCGATGTGTATTCTACAGGGTTATCCCATGCTCGTGACCAAAGAGAAGTCTGAGGATGTGGCTCACACCAAATCGTCGCTGCAAAAGAAACTAACGGTATTTTTGAGGTTATACACTTTTATATATACCCACTTATCTGGATTTCTTGGTGTTCCAGGGAACTAGAATATCGGCTCAGTATGGTGGCCGCCATGCAGTCACTATGCTGCCGGGAGGTGGTATAGGACCGGAATTGATGACTTATGTCCGTGAGATATTTCAGTATTGTGGAGCCCCAATTGACTTTGAGGTAATCAATATTGATCCATCCACCGAGGGCAACGATGATTTGGAGTATGCGATCACCTCAATTAAGCGCAATGGTGTTGCGCTCAAGGGCAACATTGAAACCAAATCGCACAGCCTGGACGAAATGTCCCGCAACGTGGCTATTCGAAATGAGCTGGATCTCTATGTGAACGTGGTGCATTGCAAGTCATTTCCGGGAATTCCAGCACGTCACAAGGACATTGATATTGTGCTCATTCGCCAGAACACGGATGGTGAGTACGCCATGTTGGAGCATGAGTCTGTGCGCGGTGTCGTCGAGAGTATGAAGGTGGTAACTGTTGACAATGCAGAGCGTGTGGCTCGCTATGCCTTCGAGTATGCGCGTCAGAATAATCGTAAGAAAGTTACCACCATACACAAGGCAAACATCATGAAATTGTCGGATGGTCTGTTCTTGGACGTGGCCAATCGGGTACACAAGGAGTATCCAGAGCTGGAGCACGACAACATGATCATTGACAACACCTGCATGCAAGCCGTATCAAATCCACATCAGTTTGATGTGATGAACATGACCAATTTGTATGGCACCATCGTTTCTAATGTTCTCTGTGGACTAATGGGCGGAGCTGGTCTGATCTCTGGACGCAATTATGGTGATCATGTGAGTTGTGCAGCTAACTCGAATGTCTTTCATTTTGACAAATGCTTAAATATGTTTGTAGTACGCTGTCTTTGAGCCTGGTACCCGTAATACTGGCACTGCCATTGCCGGCAAGAACATTGCCAATCCTGTTGCGATGATAAACGCCAGCATCGATATGTTAAATCATTTGGGACACAATGAGCATGCTCAAGTTATATATGATGCTACCTACCAAACCCTTGTCAATGATGCCATACGCACTCCAGGTAAAATATACGATTTTCTGTTTGCCGGAATACTATTCAATCTTCTTTATTTTCCTTTAGATGTGGGTGGCAATCACTCCAGCACCGATGTTGTTGAAAACATACTGAAGATTTTGAGTACTAAGCGTGTCAATTGGTAAACTAATTAACTTGTATTCAAAGCTAAGCTTTCTTGTTTTGAGAACATCTCTTTTTATAAGTGCTGTTATTAGTCCTTTAGAGAATATGTATCGTCTATTTGCTTGTCCTATTTACTTCACCTGCTGCTGTCTATTTGTATTATTTAAAATTTCATGCTCTTTTGTATTATTTATTGTTTATACTTCAAGTTAAACAAAAGTGTAAGTGTTTTTATACATAACTTGACTACTAGTTGCCGCTCTAACCAGTCACAAACAACAACCACACGGATTACACATGTTACTAACCTTTTATAAACAATGTTTTTGCTTTAAGTTGACTTTGTTTTTATCTATTATAAGTAGTATTATTTCCGTAGTGCACACAGAAACACCCACTCCACAACAACACCCACACGTACGTAGCTGCGTCTACCATTATATTCCTCTTCAATGTATAACCAATTAATTATGTTCAAATCTAACCGAAACGTTTACATCTATTTTTCTACTCCCCGAATCCATGCTTAACCGTTCCACAGGCCACATGGATTATATTTCCGCCAGTCTTAGGCATCCGAAAAGCAAGCAAAGTTAAAAAGCCCTACTAAACCAAAAGAAAGATAAACCATAAAATTATATTAACTCACAACTAAGCCAATCAGAGTCAAGTTTACCCCAAGCCAATGCCATACTATGTTTTTTGTGATTTGAAAATACAATTAAAATCAGTTTATTTATATAATGGTCAAAATTATGCGCTGCTTTATCAAAAAAATTCCCCCTGCCCCGGCTAAGTGTTATGTGTTCTGTGCACCTCCGATGTCCAAAGTGTTACACCACAGGTAAAATTAACTTTAAATTATTTTGAAATTTTTTACCAAGTATACTTTATCAAATTTCTATTAATTCATTTGTATTGTATGTTCTATTCCACAGATATTCGCGCACCGGTGTTCTTTCAATGCTTTGAACATTTGACCTACTTTGACTCTTTAATTTCCTACCCCATTAGATAAATCCTAAGTTAAAAAAAAACTCATCCGTTTAATCAGTTTTAAGTGTAACAGTAAATTCAAACATTTTAACTGCAATATTTAAAAGTGTCAATGGTTTACACAGAAGCCAAAATAAGAAACCTTAATTGTAAATTGAGTTTTCAAACGATTGTAAAAGATTCAAAATTAATTCAAACAAAATGTATTATTCTGTTCGAATATTTATAGATTAAAAATAAAAGAAAACAAGACATGTCTATTCATTGCTATTTTTCCTGCTCTGAACAACAAATTTGTACTCGAAAATTTTCTAGGTGGAAGCTTTTATACCACATTACATACCCTGGATTCATTATATGCTGATCCCGGAGTAACTTTTAACGGACACAAGTCTTTTTGTGCTTAGAATCTGCGCTTCTTCCGTGCTCTCAGAGACTGTCTCTAAAATGACAATAGCATTATATATCTATACATTACATTCTATATGACTCAAAGATGGCATCTCTGATCAGCAAGGCGTACAGCTGACGATTGATAAAAGGATTCAGCTGAACCAAATGAATAATAACCTTACATAGTTACAAAATAACAAATGCAATTACATATTTCGGTAAATTTTTTTTTATCAGAATTTGTTTTTTTATTTAACCTTAAAAAAACGGCGACATGTAAATCAAGAGAACTCCACAGGCTGCTACTGCTTAGAAACGCAGCTTCTGGAAGAACCACTTGTTCTTGCCCTCCTTGTACACCGACTCAAACTTGACGCGGGTCTGGAAACGGTGCGTCTTGCGCTTAACGGGATCCTTCAGATCCTTGGGCGACAGCTTCTCGAAGCTAATGTCGTGCGCTGTGTAGCGGGTCGGCATCAGATGATTGTAGTTCAAGCTCTTCAGGAAAGGCTTGACCTTGGACTTCTTCTTCAGCTTGTTCTTGCCCATCTTCTTGGTCACCTTGCGGGGGTATCTGTCGATGCCGGCAACGAGCGCATGACCGAAGGGTTTCTCCGGGGTACCATCGTCGGAGGTCTTGACGATGATGGCCTTGCGACCAGCGTAACGTCCACTAAGGACGATTACGATCTTGCCCTGTTTCATAATTTTCCTCATTTTGGCGGCTAAACATGCGCAGGGTCCAGTTGTTGTTGTTGTTGTGATCGGTGTGTTGACAGCGACGTTGGCGGAACCATGCAATGTAAGATAAACAGAAAATTAGCACAAACGTTTAAAAAAACAGTTTTTCATTATCATGTCAAGCACTTTAGCAATATGTCTGCCAATGGTTTCACTATAATATTATTTAAACGTATTCAGTTGATTTCTGTTTGGATTTGTTTGACAGTTATCACAATCGGTTTGAGTGCCAGAAATAAGTGCTTGTCTTGCAATATTTGTACGAGTGCATGCTTTACACTACTGTTGTTCAATTTGCTCTTGAAATAATTGGCGTTGGTTTCTTTAAACACTAGATTTTTACGATTTTATTTTATGCACAAATAATACGCGAACTTACAGGTCTGTTAGCTGACCGGAAAAGAAAGAAAAGGGTGACAGCTAATGTGACAGTTTGACAGCACTTCGAGCGTTGCCACTAAGTTTCGTTTATTAACAAAACAAACAGTCTGGCATATGAATCGTACGTTCGCTAAAGTCAACTGTTGGCAAACAGTTGAGCGTTGAATTGCGAGGTGACGGCGCTTGTTTTGCTGGGCGCGTTATTTAAATTAAATTAAAACAAATAAACAAAACAATTCAAATATAACGTTTATTAACTGTGTTTTTAGATGTTTTAATTTAACAATTATATTATATATATTGACAGAAAGCAAGATAATTAGAAAATTAAGAAAATAAATATAAGAACGTTGATTGATATTGATGTGTTCAACAGCTGAAATAAGAATATTTGTATCATTAAAATCAATAGATTCAGTGAGTTGAGTCAAGTTATTAACTTACTTCCGATTAATAAGAAATATACCGACTTCATTTAAACTATTTGTAATATTGTAACAGGCGCCTGAAAACAATGTTTAATTTAATTATTTTGTCAACTATAAAATTTATATTTACTAAGGTTAGATTTTTACCCTCTTTAATTTCCAATAAATCGCCTGCATTCATAGCGTACTTCTCAGTGAGTGGTCCGTTTTCTTTCGAGCCATCACTGTTAACTTCTATATGAAACTGGCCATTAAGAGCTACAAATTGCTGCGAGACGTAGATAACAGACATTATTTAAAATCAAAAAGATGGTCACATAAAAAAAACGCACCATTTTGCGCTTTGCTCGATTATAGCCGCGAACCTGCAACGGTTTGAAGCGCATATATCCCATCTTATAATTATGTTCACCGCTATAGAATGCATAGTCCATACCATTGAGATTCGAGAAGTGCATGTTTGATGCTCTTGCTGCAACGACAAACAAAGAATTTTAAAGGAATTATGTACAATTGAATCGGGTGTAAAGTAACCTACAGACAAGCAAGGAATCAGTCTCCTCTTCGGTGTTGCAGGCCTCACTGGAGACAGTTTGATCCCAAATATCTCGGAGCCAGTTCAGGGGAGAGGACTGATCTCGTTGCTGGTTCATTAAAAGAGGCGCAGATTCAAATTCGTGTTGATTATCATTTGTTGGTGAAGTTGGAAGTAGCATCGGTTCTGGATTCTCTTGGCATTCTTGGGTGATAGCTGCGTCACCTGTTTTTTGTAGCTTTTTGGAAGGAATATCCGGTGGGGGCATGTCCTCCACGACCTTGACTTTTTTCTTGCGATCGCGCTTCTTGGTTTCAGTTTTCCTTTCGATTGGGTGCTCTGGAGGTTGCGCATCTTCCGGCAGTTCTGCTATGCTGCTCAGTGCTGTGATGCCCGATATCTGAATCGTGTTGCGATCGTTTCTTTCTTCCTGTTTTTTTTGCTGTCCACGCTTACGTTTACCTGATGAGTTCGTTTTGTTGCTGGGAGCTGTTGCATTGCGTGGCGTACTGCTGCACAATGGTGGCCTGTCTATCAACAAGTCGGTGTTATTTGCTCCTGATTGCTTTTTGGGCTTGCTTGGGGCGGGCATTAAATAAGTCTCAAATACTTTACGCATACGGGCGAAAGGATCTATTTGAGAGTGGACCCAGGTGTTGCGTAACGGCACCTGACCTCGTTTTGATTTGCGGACCCCAGCTATGGAGAAGAGTGAAGTTTTAGAGTCTTATTAAAGATTCATCTTAATCTGCGTGTTTCACTTACTTGTGTTTGAATCGAATACAGATTCAGTCTCATCATGTGCTACCGTTGCGTTAGGTAGCGTAATACGGAGATTTTCTAGTTCTTTCTTTGACATCCGACCCCGTTTTGAACGCGGAGCTGGTGCCATTGGTTTCTTGAACACATCTTCTGGAGACAGCGCTTGTTTATCCTGCTTTGCGTTTTCTTCCGCTACCTTCTCCTTTCCCTTTCGCCGGGCCTTGCTAGCCGCCTGCTTTGCGGCTTTGCTGGTGCTTGGTTGCTCGTCTAATACTGTATCCACTAAAGAGGCCGATATTGCGACCCTATCCATCGACAATTGGTCATCTATATGCGTCTTGCTGTGAGCCTCATCATTGTTGATATGTATATCAATACGTTCCTGTTGCTCATCTTCCTCGGCAATTGTCCGTACAGCGTCAACGTGCTGCATCGACAGATTTGAGAATGTAGTTAAGCCAGGGTCCACAAGTCTAATGGTCTTTTGTTGACAAGACCTGGACATTCGAATATGCGGCGGGGAATCTTCCAATGCAGCCTCACTCGATTCTACAATTGCCAACTGCTTCTCAGCTTGAATCGACTCCTGTTGCTTAGACCTAGACAGTCGAAACTGTTCCGGTGGGTCAGGCAATGTAGTCACATCCGACACCACAACTCTAAGCTTCTTCACCTGCATGGACTTCGACAATCGGGACTGTGTTCGCGAGTCTGATAATGCAGGCACATCCTTATCCACTGCTGCTAACTGCTCCTGCGCCATGGACCTGGACCGTCGGAACTGTTCCGGTGGGTCTGGCAGTACACTCATTTCCGGCTGATCAATTGGCAACTGCTCCTGCTGCTTGGACACAACAGGCTCTTCAACTTCAGTTGGCTTGCGCTGCGTGGACCTAGACCGCCGGAACTGTTCTGGAGGGTCAGCCACTGGCGTTAGGCCATGCTCTACAACAGCCAACTGTTCCTGCTGTCTGGACTTGGACCATCGGAACTGTGAAGGCGGTGTGCAGACTGCCATAAGTTCATCCTCGCTCTGCATATATAATTATTAGATTGCGTGATTTTTGAAGTACAAATTGTATCTTACCATTGTTGGTTCACGACATCTTGACCGATCCCTCCGCTGCCTTAGTGTCTTCTGTTGATGCACAGAGCGTTGCTCCTGAATTGTACTATCTCTGAAATTATCTGGCGGAGGGGCAGGGGACGATATCACTGTCGAGCTGTGCATAGACATTTTCTCGACCCGTGATGTTTCTCTTTGTCTAAGGCGTGATCTCCTCTGTTGTAACTGAGGCTTGGGAGATGTCTGGCGACGCGTTGAGTGTTGCTCTTGCACAGAATTATCCCTGAAACCCACTGGTGGGGCTGACGGTGATTTAATGAATGAGGGATTCGACATCGTCTCATTTTCGGTAGCTCTAACTGGCGACCTTGAAAGCGAAGACGATCTTGGCATATTGACTTTTGATTGTTTGGGACTGGGCTGCTCCAGGTTTCGACGAATTATTTCCAACTCTATGTGTTCCTCAAAGATCTGCTGCTGTTGTCGATGTCCGTTTAGAGGATGTACCTTCCCGCGAGAACTGCGTTTACGTAAGTCAAGAATCTCATAGTTACTCATGCGTGCCAACTCCTCAGCAAACATTTCACCATTAATTGGTGGTTTCAATGGCTTATTGAGCACAGTCTGTCGCGTTACTCGACTCCGGAGTCGTTGTGAATCCTTTGAGCGCGAATAATGCAAATCCAGGAGCTGATTGGGACTCTTTACACGTTGGTTGCGTTTCCGCAAACGACGCTGCCGGGTTGTGTTGCCTCCTGGCGGTGCCAAATTTAAAGGCGTAGAGCTGGACTCTCGCTGATCATCGCTATCGTCATCTGTGATAAGTTGGTCCAAGTTTTGTACGAAACGCGGACTGCAGGATGTTTGAATACTACGACTGGCAACTGGTACCACTATGTCAGTTGGTGTTGGTTGTGATTCCACTTGTGTTTTGGGCTTCGGACTAAGGCATGAGACTGGTACGACTACAAATGGAGTGACGGCTGGACTGCCTGTTAAAGTCTGCAATACATGCTGAATAGTCTCCTGATGTGGCACCGGTTGCGATTCGGGCACAGTGAACTCTGGCTCCCGTTGAGATTGGGATACAACACGTGGAGGAGTATCAGGTGCCAGTATCTCTTGTCGATCTTGTGGCGAGTTTGGTATCTGCGACGATAGTCTTTGACGCAGCTGAGACTGTTTAAGCGAAGCATTGTATAACGATCTCGATGGTGACATCTGTGATAATTGCTGCTGCATATTGCTGGTCTGCTTTTTGTCTGAGGGCGAGAGAAGAAGCTGCCCTGGCTCGGGACCCATTTCCACGACGTAGGTGCGTTGTGCGATTGCATTATGTGACAATGGAAGCTGCGATGTGGCGGCAAAGGATCGTTGTGAAGCGGAAATCAGAGGTACCTCATTACGTCTTTGAGTGAACACCATGCTTTTTTCGATCGGCTCCTGCAACGGCAAGTTCTCAGTTGTTGGAGAAGCATTTGCTGCTGTTATTGTGGTCTGTTTTTCAGATGCTGGCTTAGCCGATGCTGGTGTACTGCTGGTCTTAGGTAGCTAAAATAACAATGTACTTTGATTAGTTGTAAAGTTCATAAACCATGAAAGGTTATCTTCAGCTGGGAATTTTCTAAAACAGTTTAATGTTTAGTTATATGTAATTGTTTTTTTTAATATAAAATGTCGCATAAAATTAGACTGTGGGCAACTGTGCAATCAAAATCTTAAGGGTATACTACAAACAATCACAATGATTTTGTTTGATCATTTAAGAAACTTTTGAGCTTTCGTGGATAGAGAAGGGCCATATGTATAGTTAAAGAACTAACAAAACTTACAAAATTCAAAGTAGTTGATGATGAATTACTAAAATCCTTAGGTATTTCTGGAGTCTGAAAAATAATAATCATACTTGTAATTGAACGATAAATTCATTAAAAAGACTTGTAGAACATACATAATGGGAAGTATTCGACACGGCATCGTTGAATTCTCTAAGCAGGTCGCGTCTTCCAAGACTTCGGGAGCGTCGCTGTATGGCAACGCGACGCAGACGATCTGAACCAGGCACACCTACTCCTCCGCTGCGATGCAGTGACCTACGTGGTGATTTGAAAGGTGATCCTTGTCGGGGCTGTACATTTTCATGCGCTGGTGAAGTGGGAGGCTCTTCTGGGAGCTCTTGTACACCTTGGTTGGGTTCAGTTATGGCAATGGAATTTGTTGTGGTTTCGCGTAGCGGCTGCTCCTTTTGTGTGTCCTTTGGTTGTGGCTTGGGGGGTAATTTGACCAGATCGACGTCAAAATCAAATGAATAATCAAATCCACCAAATAATGGAGCACTGCTTGGTGGCTTTGCAGCGGTCTTGAGCTTTAGAAAAGCAGTCAATCGATCTGCATAGGTTTCGCTCTCATTTAATATGTCATCTAGCTCTCGCATTGTGTTATCACTTGGTTTTGCCCTGTAAGAAATGCACCAAAATAATATGCAATTTATTAATTAAGCCTTTTGAGTGCCGTTATCACAATTTCACTCACATCTTGTTGCACTAATTTTCAAGAAACCAGTTCTTAATTTGTTTTTATTGTGTCACTTTTACAGCAAATAAAACCTATTTTATATATTTCTTTACCAGCAAATACAAAAAATGACGCGCTCGCTGGCTGGGTCGTTTAGCAACACTATACAATTTCGATAAGAATGCGCGATCTTTCGATAACATTTGCGCGCGAGTGTGCGCTGATGAATGGTAATAAAGTTACTTTTAAGAATTCTAATCCAAATATATTCGTTATTGGGTGAGTTTTAAATTTAAATTCTAACACTACTCTCAAGGGACAAGGTAAACAAAAATCGACCATGCTATTTGTAGCAATCTAGCATTTGCAGAAGGCGCTCGTTCGCTATGCCGAACAGTTGAGCAACAGTTGCGCAATTTAAAAACAACGCTTTTGATAACAAATATATAATTTTTATTTTATGCAAACGTTTACAAAAAGACTACATACTAATCATTGCAAGTGGTGGTTCTATTACTTTTGTGTCTTGTAATAGGAAAAGGTATTCAGTTCTAAGTTTTTTTTTGTATAATTTTAAATGTATCACGCCTATTGATAACATAACTCAGCGCAGCGGCAACTGTTGTAACGCCCGTTAGGTACCAAAGTCCATGAAGTGCCGGATGATCTGTAGAAGAAATAGATCAATAAAACTTGAATTTTTATGTAGTTTGACATATCTACCAATATAATTCCATATGGGTGCGCCTAGACTGATGCCAATAGTGGCCAATTGCACGCCTGTGTTGATTTTGCTGATGAGCGTCGGCTCCAGTTGGGCAGTAACATGGGTGGCATCAAAGTACCGCGAAAACGTTTTCTAAAAGTATCCATTTTACATTATTAATTCATAGTTTTTTTTAGGTATTTTAAACTAACCGGCGGTGGAAGACTAATGTAACGTATGACAAAGCCGGCGCCAATTAGGAACACATCACGGAACACAACTACGCCCGTCAGCCACATAGGTAACAAATCGGTATAACACAATGAAATAACTAACGAGCCCATCAACAGTTTATCAGCCATGGGATCTAGAAAGGAACCAGCCTTACTGGCCTGTGATGGCCAACGACGGGCAATTTGGCCATCCAACTGAAATGACCAAATGTATAAGAGAATTAGACCTTGGCAGAGTGACATTACCAATGGCAGTAAAAGAAAGCAATTACTCACCAGATCTGTAATGCCGGCGACGACAAGTAAACTCATGCCTAGACTAAAGTCGCCTTGCACAATTACGTATCCGATATATGGTGAGAGGATGGCTCGGCTAATGGTCAGCATATTCGGTATTGTCATTATGTTCTCCCGTTCCTCACGTATTTCAACGATCTTCTCACGCACACGCTCCTGTACTTTATGTTTTGCTTCCCGGATATCATCAACTATGAAGTTCTTACGCTCGATAAACTCTGCACGTTGCTTGTCTATCACGTTTTGCAATAGATCCCTGCCTTGAAGAGTACGGAGATGCAATGACTGCTTTTTTGCGTCTGCATACAATCGCAGTCGTGCCACATCCCAATTGCGACGTTGGTTAATGTCCAGGAAGGAGATACGGATGAATCCGGTAGCGGCTGCATAGCGATTAAGGCAGTTAACAACACTGTTACCGCCGACGCCCAGCACGTGCTTCAGTGTTGTGGCGGCTCCATGGTGCAGTCCACCGGCACTCAGTTGGCGATGCATTTGCCGGAAAACGATGGCGGGCAACATATCGATCACAATCACAAGCACTCCGATCAGAGTTCAACAAAATACAAGAAATTGCAATGTTTTTTTTACGCACTGTCAATAAACAAATTGAATTTATTTTTGTCATTTTGTGGCCTTGACGAGGTGGTTATTGACACCCCCTGGACGTATCGTCATTGTTTTCATACCATTTGTTGTCTGCTAGCTGCTTTAGTGTTTGGACAGTACAAACACAGACTGTGTGTACTCCGTCTAGTCTTTAATTACATTAATTATAATTTTTACTGTAATTTCTAAAGTCGAATGCTGTATTTTATTTTTATTACACAAGTTGACCGCTAGAAGTTGCCACCTTTTTTTTAAGTGCTGCCAGACGGTTTTCGCACGATTCTGTGGCAACCACGTAGCTGAAAAGTCGTCGTCTGTGAATTGGCGCGCACTCTTAAAATTTAAAAGACAAATTATGTCAATGTTATGGCCTTGTATCCTACAATGTTTTATTTTTATTTATTTATGCTACTTAGTAAGTCATTTGGTTTTAATTATAAAGCAGCAATTAAAGACAGGCAAAGCAAGGACGGCAGACGTACATATTTAAAGTAGTCTTCATTAATAAGCCAGTCAGCCGCAAAGGACAACGCGGCTGGCCGCAAGTTGTCTGTACTTGTCAGTCATTAAATTGGATTAAATTTAATTATGCGCTCACTTGCCAAAAGAAGCCACCGAAAGCCGCCTTGGATATGCAAATGAAGTTGCGGTAAACGTTTATTACTTTATATAAACTTTGCCAGCTGGTCGACTATGGTCCTTATTAACACAGTCTCAGCTAATTAATTACCTGAATGTAATATATAAAGATCCATAACACTGGGCATCTGCTTATTTAATTAAATGTCGTTACGAATTTATTTTAATCAACCAATTCAGGCAGTCAAATGAATTTTGCACAAACATGTAAATTTATTTAACCACATGTATTGGAATAAAGTTTGTAAGTATAATAATACTGTACAACAAGAAGTGCAAAAGGCAAAAGTAAATAAAGAAAACTATGTAGTGCACATTTGCTCAATTAAAAATCAGAGCGCGTCGCCATATGACGTCCATTAAATATTAATACAATATGGCATTGCCGTTGGTCCCGCTGGCGTTGACGGCGCTACTTCCGCGGGCGGCATGCCTGAGATGCCTGTTAAGTTCATAATTACGACAAGGACAAGGCGACAAAAGTAGCATGCCAAAGAAATTGCAAGCTTTGTGCTCGCCACGCTGCCCTCTACTCTCCTTCTCCCTATCGTTCTTTCAGTGTATCTGCTTCTCCATCAGCATTAAAAATAAAGTGCAGTAGCAAAAAAGCAGCAACAACAACAATAATAATGTCATGGCATGTCAGTCATAATTTCGTATGGACAAGGGCAAGTTAATTTTTGACGTCCTGTGATTTCTGCAGCTGGCACTAAGTGGCTGCCTGGAATCAGCACAATTTTTTATCAGCAGTGATAGTTTAAGGGAAGGAGGGATAAATTATGGCGGATAGAGAAGGTGAGTTGTTAACACTTTAACATATGGTGTATATTATATAGTAATAATATTATTATTTCCTTAATTGTTTTTCTGACATCGATTTTGATCATTTGTATTATTGTGTAAGAGTATTTAACCAACCGGGTAAAAACAGAAATTTGTATCTTGATTGGTTTCCTTTTTTTATTATATTATAATTTTTTTGCACATGCCCCATTGCGCTTCATTAATCAAAACCAATTTTCCGCCTTTTCGTAAGGCTAGCGCCACCTGACGGCTAAGATGGCAAAAATGTCAGCGGCAGTAAAAATGGCGGCCATTTTGCATCGCCACCGGACATTTCAAGCCCTCTTTCTCTCTCCTACACTCTGTATTCTGTTTACGTATGTGTGAGTTGGTGTGTGTGTGTGTGTGTGATGCTAATTAACTGTTTTACATTAAGTGGCCATAAAGACAGTGGCTGCTGCACATTCTAGTCTATTTTAATGTGGCCGCACAAATGGCAGGCGTGATCGGCTTGGACAATGAGCAGGAGTTGGAGTTGGAGCTGGAAGAATGCGCATCAGGAAGCAATAGCCATTAGCTGCTGGCAGCGAATTGGGGTCTGGGACTTAAATGATTTACGAACGTTTTAAAGACCGGCCATAAAAGCAAGCATAACCAAGGGCTAGCTGTTTTGTATTTAATTTAATTAAATACTTTACTTGGTTTTTGCCTCTGCTGAATGGTTAATGCGGTCTGCATAAATTTGTGGCGAACTCATTTGCTGTAAATTATTTGCGGCTATTTCTGACTTCTGGGTCAAATGACTGTAACATAAGTTAACTGGAAATTGGTCAAGTATATGCCACATAAGCACAGTCTAAAGAGCTGACCAACATCTATTGGCCCAAGATTTATGAGGTTGACCATTGTCTTTTTGTCTTGAAGTAAATCAAAATCAGAACAATATTACTAGGTCAATTATGTGGAATTTGGTGAAACTTTTCGAGAAGCACAATTTTTCAGCAGGTGTGCCATCTTTTCAACCATTCTTACCCCATGTCCACAAATCACAAACCAATGACGGCTAATTAGAGTGAAAAATAACAGCAGCGCCGCAAGTGTAACAATGACTTTTGCGCAAAGAATTTTCAACTATTTCAAGCTGTGATCCTTCTGCTGCTCCTGCTCCTGCTCCTCTTGGTGCGCCTTCAACTCTGTTCACTTTTGTTCTAAGTTATCAAGCACAAGTGGCGGCAAACTTTTTGCCCATGATGTTGTACTGCTTTGAGGATGCCTTGTGGGCCGGGGGGACAATTTAAAAGAAGATTAAACCGCAGCTGCCTGGTCGCCATGTGCGCGTCAGTTTCCCCTACAGCTGCCTCCATGGCAGTGGCAACATCAAAAGGCGCCATTGCAAAACTTTGCAGCCGCTCCAGGGACACGAAGCAATGGCGATTTTCAGGCGACACTTGTCGAAAGTTGAGCTTAATTACGACTATGTACGGGCACAGTGTGTGAGCGGAGTTGAACTAGAAGTGGTCGAGGTGCCGATAGGAGGAGAGGACGAGGGGGCGAAAAGTCGTGGCGCGGCTGACAGTCAAAGCGACATCAAGCTGCGGGCCTTGGTTTAGTTTGTATATAGGATACCCTACGCTCAAGTTTAGCAGATACATGAACAACTCCAAGTTGGACAATGAATAAGAATAAGCTGACAACGAAAAATCTAATTCAATATTTCTGAAATTAGTTTTCAAGTCCATTTCGCAAATTATTTCAATGTTTTAAAATTTATCTAAAGAACATCGATAGAACAAGTTGTAGAGTTGATTTACATTAGAGTTTTGTAATTGTTTTGCTTGTTTTTCCTCTGTTGTATTTTTTTTTTATTCAAACTTTTACAAACTGTTTATTAGACTCAACGATTGTACTGCTGGTGTAGCTCATACAAAGTTCTCCTCAGCAGACAACTTTTTAAACGAGCCCGAGACAATAACAAAAGTGTCCTTACACAAAACTTTCTTGGGTTTTGCTCTGATTTTTAGTCAGGCATTGTTTGGTTGGCTGTTTGACGTTCCAGCTTTGGTCTATGGCCATTGTTGGAGCTGTTTTCCCTTTGCCGAAAATATTATTACAATTTTTTAAAATTTCCATATACTGAACGGAGTGTTAATGTGCTTTTAATGTAATGAAGGCAACTCACTTGAGTAGACAATGAATGAAAGTGAAATGATAGACAATAATCCAGAGGCTTGAGGTGGCAGTAACCATCAATCAAAGTCGAAAGCCGAAAGCGTATGAGAACTATAATAAAATCATTAGACTGGTAATCCCCAAACGTTTGCTTCCGAAATCAAAATAAAATCATCAGGCTGGAATGATGATGAATGGTTTGGTTAGGCCGTTTGGGCGCCCACAAGATCTCTATGGTCATGACAAAATCTTTTTGCGCACGCCAATCTCTTTTTAATAAACAAAATACACACACACATACACTCACGCACACCCTAAAGAGTGGCAACTACAATATATGGGCCAAATGATTGTGTTGGCCACCGTTCACTAGCCAACACTCAACAGCCACTGGGAGCAGTGGCAACAGCAAGAAATACAACAAACAACAACTGAGATGGCCCAACGGCATCATTATCAGACAAAACAACTTGCATTGCGAACTGGAATGGTTTTTCCTTCTTCTTCTTCGTCTCTATTTTTTTTTTTTTTTTTGGCTGGATGGCTGGCAAGAAAAATGAAAATGTTTAACGGGAAAAATAAAATACTCACGTTCCTCTCCCTGGCGAACGTGATTCAATTTGTTTTGTTGGTTAGAAAACTAAAATAGCAAAAAGAATATAAGTAAAGCCAGGAAAGCAATGCAGAGCAAAGTAAAACACAACGAGCCAAGCCAAAGCAAAGCAAAGCGAAAGCATGGCGAAAAAGGAAAAATTATAGCAATGGTATGACTGCAAAAAACATTAAACGTAGACCGTCTCTGCCATTCGGCCAGTCGCTTGCCCCAAATGTTAAAATCCCCTTAAACCATCTCCTGGTGTTCAGGCGGTCAGCCGAACGAGCCTTAAAGCTAAGATCAAGGCGCCTAGTTGGTCTTCTGGCCGACTAAACTATGAATGAAAACAACAGTGCATTGCAAAAATGCTGTCCAAATGTGGGCTACGAAAATGCGCTTAAACAAAGCAAAATGGGTGGATTAAGTAGTTGGTGAAGTTAGGAATATAAATATATAGTGAAATAAATATTATAAAGAATCAATCAAAGCAAAATAAATCAAGATGAAATAAACGAGATTGCTCGAGTCCTTGAAAGACCTTTTTCTACACTTTGTTGCCACAATTTTTATTTACACCCTCGCGTTAACAAATGAAGTTAAGTATGTGTGGCCAGCAAACACGGACGAACACCCAACCACTCACCCACCCACACAACCGCACATGTAATGCGGGATGTCCATTGTGCAGACTGAGAAGGTCATTTTAAATTAGTTTTTGGATTTTATTTTTTTGTTTCTTGGCAACGTTTTCAGCTTCTACGACTACATCTTTCCCCATTTGGTATGTGTTGCTTTGGCGACTGTTGAGGCTTTGGGCTTCTCTGGTTAGGTTTTGGCAATGTTTATCCAGGGAATTGTTCTCTCTCTCCCTCTCTCCTTCTAACATTATTGCTTATGCGTTGAGTGTTGCTGTTATGACAATTACGTAACACATTTGCGTCACGTAAGTGAACTGAGAACCAAGCTTATACGCAATACTAAAGTAATCTCAACTCATGCTGCTCTCAACTGGCCACACTTAAGCCAGAACAGCTTACTCACGCCAGGTTCGATTTCCATTTCTGCCCACTTGCCACTCTGGATGACATGTCAATATGTATAGTAGTATTCGAACTTTGGAGTGGTAAGGCGTCCACGTGCACGAGTGTCTGACAATATCAACAACTTCATTTTGGCTAAGAGCAGGACAAAATGCGAAAATTAATGGCTGTTGAGTCAGAGTCTCATCCAATTGTTGACAATTGTTGTGCATGTCACAAAAAGTAATAATAAAATAACATCAGCAAAGTGCGTAACACCTGTCAGTCTGTTTGCAAGAGCAGTGTGACCAGAGCTATCAAGTCAATATCTTTTTTTTTTGACTACTTTATCTGGAATTTTTTGAGCAATATTTTTAGTGTGCGTCCATTAATTTCATTTTTAAAATTTTTGTTTTTTAATTTGCTAGCATCTAATGAAATGAATTTAGTGTTGTCAATAGGTTAAGTTGTTTCTATATTGGATAAAATTTTTGTTGCTTTCAGCTAAAAGTTGTAGCTGTTAACTAGTAAGAGTACCAAAGTATTCTCTATACTCAGGCCCTACTGTACATTCTATAAATTCTCTTGAATATTATTATATCCCTCTCAATGAATTCAGCTTGTGGTCACACTATTTCCATGACGCCCACGCTCAGCTGGCTGCAATAGAAATCTTTCAATAATTTGGCCAAGAGTCGTTTTGTCATTTTAAGGACACGTTCCTCTCACTCCCAATGATTACATCGCGGGCTGCACAATGTCAGTGCCAGACGGTGGGTATATAGTCTGAGCTGTTTCTTTATTGGAATTGTCGTAAAAGTCGATAACAGAGACAGCAGCTGGAGCAGGAACGCTGTTGGGTGCAGGTCACAAGCAATTTAATGTCAATTTTGGTATTAAACGTGCTGTCCGGCAATTCACCTGCTGTTCCGCTTGTCACCCACAGATGAGGAAGAACGAAAGAGAGAGAGAGAGAGGGAGACGATAGCTGACTGGCTCACTGTTTGCTCAGATGTCACACACAAACACACACACTCTTAAACACATACACTCAGACTTATATGTGATGTCTACTATTCGAGTCGAGCCTACTGTAGTTTCACTTGTAGCTGCTTTGGTCCAATAACTTTTGCAAATTAATGTTGACATTGACCGCTGGCAGTTGATTAAATGTAATTAATTTCTCTAGAAATACATGTGTTGATTATTTGTTAGCCCGGCTAGCATATGCGAATTATGTATGTAAGTATATTTACACGTTTGTTTGTGCTTTTAGCATTTAATTAGTTTTTAGTGCAATTGTGACCTCTCAAAGTATGCTACATTATTTTATGAAGTGGCTGCAAAATGGCATGGCAACAAAATTACTTACAAGTAGTTGCTGTTGTTGCTCTCATTGTAGCTTTTGTTGCTCCTGGCCTTAGGTACTGAAAACCGTGTCACGCATACATTTTAATGTTCTCACATACACATACACAGTGACAACTGCAAGCTGCTGCCAAACGCAGCAAACTTTTACTTTTAAAACTGTATAAAAAATAAAGAAAATTTCGCCCGCTGCGTTTGCTTTTCAGTCTGGCGGTGGCGTTTCAAGTTGAAAATTTGCAAACAAGCTGAAAGACGCAACGAAATTATAGTATATGTATATACGTATGTACATGTATGGTTGTGAGGTTAAGCTGGGGCCAGCTCAGGGTGAATGGGGAAAAATAATAATAAAAGCACACTGCAACCTTGATGCTCTTCCGTCAGAGCTGTAATTAGCTTGGAATACATATTTCAAACTTTATTTCAATTGTATTACACATTTAAGTAAAAGGAATTGACTTGTTAGTAGAATGGAAACAGGTTTAAGTCAGTCTCTTAAGTTTATACAATTTTCTTGCGCAAACTAATATAATATTTATGGTAACAAAAGCTAGAGTATATGAAATTGCAAACTTTTAAAAACAACATATAAAAAGAAGAATTTAAAAGTCACATGCAGAGGACAGAAGTATGGGAAGAGAGAGAGAAAAGGATGGGATGGGTGACAAAGAGTCAGCAAAAGAAAGCAAGTGAGACAGACGACAGTTTGCATCAAGGCCAATACGCTGTGTGTGTCAAACACACACATACTCGTACGCATTGGCATGCATGTGTTTGTTAAGTCAGCTGCCGCCATTTTGTAACCATTTTTCCATGTCACACACAAAACGCACAAAGTGCTCTCCGCTTTCCCTTGTAACGATGCCTCGATTTAGTTGGCAGGACGTTCATTGCCTTTTGGACTGATGAATTTTCCGCACGCTCTGTTTTTGTCTGCAAAGTTATTTTATACAGTGTGTGAAAATGAAGAAAAACTCGTCACTTGATTAGAAAATGTACAAGCTGATGCTATGTGTGTCTCTGTCGAATGGGTCCAAAATAGCAATTAGGCAAATTGCCAACACACTCTCAAATGACTGTGCGAATCTGGCTTTAAACTCACACACACACGCACTTATTGACTTGACTTGACTTGTCTTGGCATGACTTGATTAACCTGGTTAGTACTACGTTATGGCGGTATTGACCCAGACTCTGAACGGCGAGAAGGCTTTCAGGCGTAATTACATTAACAATTCCAAAAACATTTGCAAGCATGTGCCACACGGCGGCCAAAACTCGTGTAATGTCACTCACTGCTGGGTATTCAATGTGGCACGAAACGTATCCATTATTCAGAACGTGGTGCAAACAACTCGACCGACAAGCCAACAACGTGCCTACGTGTAAGACGCAGCAGGGTTGTCCAGCCACCCGTTGATCCACACACCCTTTCCACACACTAATCCACTCATTCACACACACGCATTCACACACACATTCACCCACGCTGGCCACCATGTGGTCTCAGCATATTTGGCGTATGAACTTGCATAACCTTGTGTGCAATGGCCATGCAACTAGCTTTAGGCAAAACACCGACAAAAACAACAAACCTCATACAATACCAGTTCTCGGAATAGTGCATTGAAAGGGCCCATGTAGAAGATTCAGATAGCTTGGTGGCTAGTGATACTGGCTGCATCGAACAGGAGGCAAAAGGCGCCGGGCTATTCACTAATTAGAATATGTCCAGTTAGTGCATCTAATCGACCAAAATAGCAGCTTTGCTGCAGGTACAGTCAGACTAAATTGCGATAACAATGCAAAATTCATGATGAGATGTAAATGTTATGACAGAGATGACAATTAGCCGGTTACAAGCTGTAACGACATTAAATAGTGATTTAAAGCTAGAATAATAATTTAAAAATCTAGCACTTTTTGAAATGGAATAATGAAGAAATTTATTTACTTAACTTAACTCTAAATGAATTTTGTAGTTGATTTAAAAGTTACAATAAATATGTAAGTTATCAGATAAAAGGGGTCAACAATATTCTTCTAATTCATTTGTACTTTTAATTTAATTAAGCTGGTGCTCAAATGATATAAGAAAACACTCCAAAAGGTTACCAGACTTCATAACGGAACCTATTTATATATTCATAATATTCAGTACTTTTTTAGCCAAAGGTTTCCGCTTATGTTATTCTATTTTATTACACTAGGGAAGTTTAGTAGAAGATTTCCAATAAAATCGGCTTAAGAATCTTGAATTGCGTGACGAAAATTAATTTCTTTTCCCACACAGTCTGTATTAATAGATCCAGCATCAGCTATGTACATGCATAACCTATATAATGGTATCTTCATTACTTGGTCAATCTTTGAAGCCTTGATGAATGCTATAAATGGCCTCGACTCGACTTTTCAACTGTCAGTTAACTTGTTATCGCTGAGTGCCCATCACTAAACTGTGTGCATTTCAAATGCCAGGCGAACGGGCCATGTTGCTTGCCTCATAAGTCACACAGAGTTGTAAGCGTGGTGCGCAAAGCTCAACCACATGTAGTCATTGCCACATTCTTTGCCACAGTCACAGAAGTGGCAGATGTTTTGCTTCATTGGCAAGTGGGCGGTGTGTGTGTGTGTGGGGATATCACTACATTTGCCTTGTTGTCGTTGTTGTTGTTGTTGTTGTTGTGCCTGGCCTGCGGCAGGAAAATGACCAAAATGTATGTTGTTCCGGCTGAATTGCAGATTTAGTCAGATGAGTCGAGCCACAGTGCACACGTGTGCCTTATATATCACTGCAATTCGGCAATGGTTGCATACCATACTCTCCTCGTATCATTTCCCTACTTAAGTTAAACCGTTAAGCAGCCTATATAAAATTATCACAGTCAGAGTGTGTGGCGAAATCGATATGTATGATTGGATACGCTGAACGCATTGGGGTCTAAGCGGCTTATACTTATGCGTATGCTTAACTTTGTCGATGACAGTCGCTTGTCGTCTGCAAAATAATAAACACAAATTATATCCTGCTTTCAGGCGCGACACATAAATTAAAACAATAAAGACACCGAAAGGCATAAAAAATGGCATTTATTCGCCATTTGGGCACAAAAATCGCTGCGTTTGACTTTGCCCGAAGGCTCCCTGATAATTTGCGTCCATAAATTAACCAAAGTTTTGTCCGCATGCCACGCACCCGCACACACACACACACATACAGAGAGACAAGCATACATGCGTGAGGTCAAATATGGCCACTATTCAATGGCCAGCGAATTGGCTTCCGATTGGTTTCTCCGAGGCCACACGGGTAAAATTAAAAATACCAATCTCTGTGTGTGTGTGTGTGTGCCTGTGTATCTCCATTCCAAAATTGCTTTGTGTGTTATGTCCATTAGTGACTGCTGGTTCCATTTCAGTTCCATTTCCAACTCCCGCTATTCCTACTATGCAATCTGTTAATTTCGGCCTCCAATGTGCGAACTTTGGTATGGTTATTGATAGCTGACCAACTCCCTGTGTCCAGGCCAACATTGTCTTCTTTACGAATTGATGTGCCCTCATGTGAAATAATTGGCGCAGTTGTCCAATGGAGTTTAATAATTCATGTCTTTGTGTGTGTTCATACCAAGAGCCCTGTTCGTGTTGCTGTCGAGGCTATTAAGTTGTGGACTCAATTGCGAGGCAGGATTAACGTGGCTGACTGTTGCTGTTGCTGCTTGGAATCAAATGCACTGGCGAATCACAGAGAATGACTCAGCTCTTTAATATTCCATGGCTAATTCAATAGCTAATGGCCCTACTGCTCTCTAGGTATTTATGCATTGTATGTAGCAGGCAAAAGAAAATACCTTTAATTGGTACAATATAAAGCTTTTCCAATGTGATTGGTTCTGTGAATCCTTATGAATTTGTAAAGCACTTACAGGCGGCAGGGATTGCTGTTAGGTTATTGACGAGCTTGCTTAATCCTTAAAAAGTGAGCAAATTTCACGAAATACGGGAAATTCAAAGAATAACATTATGTAATTTGTTAGTTTTCTCATAGTATCTCTCTTTAAATGTTTTAAAATTCACTTTATTTTTGAATAAACTTTAATTTACATTATTTTTTGTATTAATATTAATAATAATATTAATTAATTAGTTGCTGACATGTACCATTTCTTTGTTGGCTAATTTTTTAAAAAGCCATTACACAAATGCGTAAATTGTTAAATAATTTAAACACCTTCTCATTTTCCTCAACTCTGAAAAGGATTCTGTTATAGTTTTAAAATAAATTAAAAGACAAACTTTTAAATATGCTAAAATGATAAAAACTAAATAAACGAGAATTATTTAGAAGATTTCAAATAATTTAAAATTAATTTCAAAATAAACATACGATTTTATATTTTCTATTTAACTGATCACAGCATATTGTTCTGAATACCCAAAGAGAACGAGCGAAAAATCGTAAAAATAATTGTAAAATAACGTTGATTTTCATTATTGTTAAATATATTCGACCTTTTATGTTTTTACATTGTTTTCTTCTGTCTCCAAAAATGTATTTACATGTACAATTTTCATTAAATATTTACTAAATTTGATCTAAATATTTATGCTAAATATATTGTATCTCTTACTTTAATTCCATTTTCAATCTTTTCAGTTATTAACAAAAGATATCTAAATTACTACCATTCATAATAATATTTTAAATTATTATTACATACTTACTAAAATTTAAATTTCGTTTCATTTTACCTTTTTTTTTTGACTATCTTTTTGTTTACATTTTAACAAATTATTGTGCACATTTTTAACTTTTTACATGTATTTTTCATTTACTTAAAACGAAATATTTAATTTTGAATATTAAAATGTCCTTGAGGCTCGCTCCCTGTGTGTATGTGTGGGTGTGTATGAGTATGAGTATGCGTTTGTGGTTGTGAGTGTACATATGTGTGTGTGTGTGTGTGTGTGTGTGTGGGTGTTAGTGTATCTTGATGCTGTTTGTTGATCTCAAAAGGCTTTACCCTGCCGCAAAAGTTGCGTATTAGTTTGTGGGCGTATACGAATGTGGGCGTGTTTTATGTGTTTTATGTTCAATTTAAATTAAATTTTAAACTAGGCAACAAATTAAATTTGTTGAGTATTTTCTTTCCCCATGATAATATTTAATTGCTGTGGTTCTACTTGTAGTTCTCTTAGTTGTTGTGATTGAATTTGCTTTCTGTTGTGGTTTACATGTTGTTAATTTTCTTGTAACGGTCGTTGTCTTTTTTGGCATGCTTCTTTTTACTTGCTAAACAAAAGTTTTACTCTTTGTTTCTTTGAGTGAGGTGCCTTAAACTTAAAGGACTTCATAATAGGAGTTTTCTTCTTGTTACTGTGTTAGCTGCTGCTGATTAACCGCAGTATGTTTGGATATGTCTCTCAATAAATATGGCTTACTTATGCCCTCATTTTACACAAACTCTGTTCCCTCAACGCGCAGCGGTATCTGTGAATAGATAAAACAAAAGGTTACAACTCAGCAAAGTAGCTTTACACATTATAAGTAAAATAGAATAAAATATACTTTTATTAAATAATAAAATAAGTCATACCAAGAATTATTCAATAATAATAGTATATAATACAAAATAAACTTAAATTAAGCTATAATAAACTATAAATTGTAATGGAATAATGTTATCAGTGGTTGACGCTTATCAAGTGCTGTATAGATCGATAATTGTATCCAGCATGTATGTACTAACATAATATTCTATATCTAAATTATAAATACAAACATTATATCTTTGAGTAAAAACAATAATCAAAGTGCTGTCATTCTAAAATATTCCATTAGTGTGTACTCTCGTGATTTCAATGTAAATTTCTGTGGCAGTCAGCGTCATTGCAAATCTGGCTTAATTATATTATGCTTAAATTATTTGGACGTTGTTATTCTTGTGTTATTTTGCTGCAGTGGAAAATTAGGCGTGCTAATTAAAAATAGCGGGAGGCATTGCGAAATGCAAAATTCAATTTAATTTAAATATTTTAGTAAATTATATTAAAATTTTGTTTGGTATCTTCTGTTGGCCACCCAAAAAAGGGGACATTTTGACGCTCTATTGACGCTTTTTAATTGGCCTTTTTGTTTAATTGGTCAATTGATATGCGCATTTTGATTGCATTGCATTACATCGTCACTGCAATTAGCAGGGCGTGGCCCTGGGGGCCAGTTTTCAACAAAATTCACAAAACAATCGATGAAACTCAGGTGGCATGCGGCAGCTTTAGAACGGTTTATAAATTGATAATGAATTAAATCATAAAACAATAAAATGGCAATTAAATTATATACTCAGTATAATAATAATAGTGCAAATTGCTAATGCGATAATTTATTATGCATGACCAAAACTTACCTTCTATTTGCTAATGGATACAAATCTATCTTTGGCTTAGATCGCTCGCAGCGTGCAAGTTGATAAATAAATATTTGTACAATTTTTCCAAGTCATGTACATATTTATATATGTATATTATATGAACGGCTTAAGGTGTACACAAACATGTACTTAGTCTTAACAAAATATTTGCAAAAGTCGTGTATTTAATAATGTTTCAGATTTGTAAAAGTAAGTTTGCACTGATTTCTGAACGAAAACTAAAGAAGGGGCATCTGTTACTTCGGCATGCCGAAGATTTAATACCCTTGCAGAAAGGATACAATAAAGCAATACAGAAAAACTAGAAATACTATTGTTAAGAATTTGATAAATGTTTGCAGGACAACACCATCATAGACAGGAGCTTGTAGTGATATGAAATACATAGGGTATAGTGAGCACCTAACTCAAAAGAGTGGAGATTGAACTATCTACAAATGCCAAAGTACTTCTGCGAAGAAAAGTAAGCAGGATATGCTAGATAATCAAGTGACGGAAGCTATGGATGTTAGTCCTATAACTTTTGGTAGTTCTATTTTGTTGAGAGACCTTAGATATTGCACCCGGCAGAGTAGCAATGGAGACAAATGATTGATATTGCACAAGGTGCGAAAACATTATAAAATAGTTTTGACATTTATAAGTAATTTACTTTGGTTAACAAATATTCAAATGTTTAAACATATATATTCACTTGTGTATAAAAAATGTCACAACTTGCTGAGGATTTCAAAATTCTTTTGGCCCTCGTTGGCTCGGTAAATACGTAAGCACAATTACATATATGTACATATCTATTATTGGTAAAACATTTATAAGATCGTTGTTCTATTTTATGATAATTATACTTAAATATGTATTTCGAAATATGATAAATTTTGCCGTGGGTTCTGTTAAGTGTGAGAATAAACACTCGGATATACATACATTGTTCAGAATGGGAGGGGACCTCTCCCATATTGTTCTTAACTTATTTATGGGTCACACTTAGCCCTACACAAACTGATATGGCTTAAACTCTATAAACTGACTACATAAATATCCATCTATATACAACATTTAGTTATTAGATCTAGTTTAGGCTTAGATTGCAACTTAAAATCTCACATAGCTAAAATCGTTTGGATTTACAGCTGACGTCACTATTGACCCGCTTACCTCTTCATCCAATGCCGGTGCATATCGACTGCTTCCATTAATCGGCGCATTTTTCTCCAAGCTAAACGTATCCTCCGTTGTTTTATTGTACGTGGGATTCACAAAGTTCATGGAATTTCCCCGCTTCGGGATTCTCTTAATGAACACATAGCATGCCTGTAAAATACAGTAAAAACAATTTGGTTGTTTAGTTGCCTAATTCACAGACCCACAATTATTTCCTGTACTTACACCTGCGAGAATTAATAATGCAACAATGGGTCCGACAATGACAACTACTGTTATCAATCCCGAGCTCTTATCTGGTGTCTGTGCTGGATTCGAGCTATTGCTATCTTTGTGTGTTGCATTTCCTGCGGATTCTTTGTCTGCTGTGTCAGATAAAAAAAATAAACAGAGATTATTTTTAGACATTTGGAATTAAAATGTTTATCAAATAACAAAGCCCAACATAAAATAACAGTTTAATAAGTACTTGAAAGAGAAAGATAGATTTAGATTGTATTAAAGACCAATCCCATTTTAAATAAAATGAAGAATGCCTTAAAGAGTAGACCAAATAGTTGACAAAGTTTATATGTCAGTAGCGTGGGTATGAACAATAGATGGGGTGGCTTATCTACTTAGGCATTTGAGTAATTTCAAATATAGTTAGTCTTTGTGCTTCCTACACGCTGTGATGTTAAATTATTTATGTAAAGTATTTACTAAAATAGAAGTGTATTTTTGACATCAAAGACAAAGCGACATGTGCATAATTGGATAATAGTTATATAATTAATATTTTAATCAAAAATTCATTAGAATTTATGAGGAATTTCCTCGCCTTGCTTTTGTCTTAGGGTCAGCTTTAGACATAATTAAAATATTTCATTATATTTATAACTGCAAGAAAAAGTTGACAACATCCCGTGGCGAATGTTTCCGTCCCCAACTTCTACTCCTACAACCCGCCTCTGTTTGTGTCCTGTGTGTTTCGGCTGCCGTTACGCTGTCAACTTTTTGCGTCACGCTTTTTGGTTTTGTTTTTTTTTTTATTTATTTTTTTTTTTGGTGACGTTGTCTGCGCGACAGGAAGTTGTAGGATTTTTCCGCTGTCAACATAATTCGTTTTCATATTTTCCGTTTAGAATTTGTTCAAAAGTTAAGCACAGGACGCGTTCGTCTGGCAAAGGATGTGCCGCATTTAACAGCATTGCACGAACTGTCGCCTCTTGTTTTACTTATTGTTCTTGCTTGTATACTTCTTATTCTTCTTCTTTGTTGTTCATATTCTTTTTGTTGTTAGTATTAATTTTTGGTCTACGGCTTGTCGTAATTCCATGAACTGGACGGATCAGCATGAGAATGTGCCGCATATGGCAACGGCAACGGCAACGGCAGCAACCGGAATTATCATTAAAAGTTGGCAGTGGCAACAGCTGCACAGCATTGATTGTCAGTGGTAAAATGAGAGGGAGGGGAGAGAGACGAAACTGGAATTTTTGGCAATTTATTTGCGGCATTAACAGACAGTCAAGTGGCAAAAGAAAAGCGGTTGAAAAGCTCTACGCATATTTGGTACATTAATTGCATGTTGTTCGTGTGCGTAAGTGTGTGTATGTGTTGGGTGTCTGTGTGTGTGTGTTGGTATGTGAGTGGGTGTGGGCGATACAAAATAAGCTTCTTTCAAATTGTGTAAAGAGTAGGGGCAGACATCTTGGCTATCATTTAAATGTTGTTCCCAGAATAGCTGTTAAAATGGTTCAACATAGATGTTGGTGAAATAGGGATGTTTTAAAATTTGTTATCGCTGCATTTGAAATCAATTTGCTTTTTTTTACTGTTTATTTTAAAAAGTATAATTAGACAATAACACTAATTGTACAGAAGCGTGTTTATCTTCTTATTCTTATTATGTTTCCAAGGCTCTTATCATTTTCAATGTCCCTCGCTATTTTCTCTCTGTATTAATCTATTTCTCTTCTCACGATGCCTATATCCTTCTCCCTTTTTTAATATCCCCAAGAGCTCTCTGTCTCTGTGTCTTTGTTGCTATTCTTCATTTCCTCCTTTCCTCTCCCGCTGTTTTTTAAAGCCTTGCAGTTTCCTTCTAAAACAGTCCAATGTTGTGAAGTGTTAGAACAATTTTGAAACACACTGTATCTTGTCGGTTGAGTATGTTGCCCTCGTTGTGTGTCATATTTTATGTACTGCCATAAATGTCATATATTATTGCGGAGCCCTAATCTATAGCAAATGCAATTTGCCTGCTCCCAGGCAAAAAACAAAGAAATGCTTCCCCATTTTTTTTTTGTTTTGCTTCTTTTCTGTTTTTGTTTATAATCCTGCACATGTGTTATACATATATGCTTCATTTTGTTTTTTTTAAGAGCGTTAGGGAGTTGGTAGATGTTTTTGGTGGGACACCAGGTGTGTGCGGCCCCTAACAAATATGCCATAAAAATTCGCGACATGCTCCTCTTTGCTGTCCTCATTTATTTCGCTCGATTCCCGTAGACAGAGGGGATCACAAATGAAATAAAAACGCATAAAATGCTTTACGTAGCCGACGGCAATGTCACCTTTTTTGTGACCAGATTAGATAAACAAAGTTGCAAACTTTTGTCGGATATATACTCGTATAGAAAAATACTGTGTGTGGCATTGTGGTATGTGGCATAAGGCATGCGGCATGTTGCCATCAACGTTGCTATTTAATGCCACACAATATGCAGTAAAATGCGAGACAATGGAAAACTGGCGCTCAGCTGACCAACTGCAGCCAACAGAAAGTCATAAAATTTGCAAACAACTCTGAAGCAGCTGCTTCTCCAATACCGACAATCCTCCAATCCCCCAATCCTCCAATCCTCCATGACCCATGCCCTCCCCCGGAAGCGCCTAGTTTATGTGTTGGCTATTAAAAATGCAATCGTTACTTCGAAGGCTCAAAGTTTATGAAGGTCCAAGCTCTGACTGTCTCTTTCTATCTCACTCTTTTATTTTGTCTGTTTGTCTCTGGCGTATTTGCAAAACTTTGCCTGCGCTTAATTAAGCAATTTGAAGTGTGGTAAGGGGGCAATCGTGGCAGGGAGGTTCAGTGTGGCAAGGCCATAGAAAAAGTAGCACAAACCGCTAATTGAAATTGCAGTTATGGCGTATTCCCGTTGCCAGCTTGGTCATCTAATTGAAATAGTCCTTAACTAGTTTATAGTTATTTACTTGACCCTCTCCCGCCTCAAACAGTCAGTTCCATCGTCTCAACAGTCGCGGAACTGTAGTGTGCAAACTTTGCTCAAGCACTCAGCTCACAATTCTTCAAGCACTCAAGTCATCAACATCCTCATCCCCATCTTCCTCATCGTCATCAGCGGAGTCCTTAGCGTGCTCGTCATTTTCTTAGAAATATATTGCAGTCGAGTCGCTGGCTTGGGTCAGTCTGTGAGTCTGTCTGTCTGACTGTCTGACTGTCGGTCAGTCTGTCGGTCGGGCAGGTCTTGGAAATTTAATAGTATTAGCTTGAGCCGCTTAAGATTTTCTTTTTTATATTCATTTCTTCTATTTCTTTACTTTTAAATTGACGTAATTAGTCGCATTTGTGTGGCCACACACAACTAAGCCCTCCAAGTTCTTGATTTGGGTAGGCATAGAAGTGCTCCAACTTTGCCAAGGGTCAGCTTAAGTCGTGTTGTTGGATATTAACTGTGGTCAAGACACTATGTGTGTCGCCAAGCAGTTTATCAAGTAAGTTTATCAAAGTGATTAAAGTGCTATTGAAGTGAACATGCACAAAAAGATAAAATTTAAATATAGAGTTGTCTAAATAAATGATTTAAAATAATAAAGTATTAATTCGACTCTAACGATATTTCCTTTCGTCATTAGCATGAATACGAGAAGTGTTGGCAATGTGATGTCTATTTTCGACACAGGTGTTAAATCCAATATAAAGTGTTATACTTTGAAATGCACGTTAGTCAAATGTAACATAATATATATTATAGTTTTCCACTTTCGTCAGTAGCATGAATTCTAGGAATACCCCATAGAGACCTTCATATGTCAGATATTTCAATATGACAACCGTCTCAATCTAATCTTATACTTATCTTTAAAGTACTATTATGCACATATGTGTATGTATTTATTTCCTAAGAAATAGCATTATTTAAATTGTTTTCTTGTGTTGTATGAGCATAATAATGTTTGGTTGTTTCTCTTTTATTTACTTTTCCATGTTTAATTTCGTCACTATTGTTTCATGTACGTCATTGTTGAGGTTTGCACTTAATTATTAATGTTATCCAGTTGTTTTGTTTTACCAAATTGGATAAAACAAAAACACCTATATGTACGTATGCTAAAAATACTGATGCTTGAGATTTCTTTCGCGTGTCCCTGTTCTGAGGAAAGCAAGAGGATACAGAATTTGTGTGGGCGTTTCTAGGGAAGTCATAAGAACCTTTTTTGTTTCTTTGAAGGTCCTTCAATTTATATAACAACTGTTGCATGATCTGAGTACGAGTATGTACTCATTTTACCTTGTTCCCGGAAGCGTTGCGTAGGCTACGCTAAAGTGTGCTAATTTAATGCTTGTCCTTGTTTAAATTGATCAAAGCGAGCTCATTGCAATATAGAGCTTATTAAAAAATAGCGAGAAAAGAACAGAGAGAGGAATTGCACTTAGTATACTGACTTTGAATCAATCAGCGTGGAAAACCGAGACACTCACAAATCATTGAGGAAATATTTGGCACGTTTTGTGTGCTTCACTGGGGAGACACTGTCAGGACTACACACTGAAAGCATCCATGGCAATAATGTGCAGCACTAGGTGTTGACAGGGCCAATTTTCCTGCTGATAGATGTGGCTGAATGTGCGGCTCATGCGGATGATGAATTTCTGGTTAAACTATTTGCTATTTGCCCCACACTACTCAGCATCTCCCATCTCCCCTTCTAGCCTACATACATATGCTCTTGGCCATGTCATTTTGTGTACAGTTTAATTTCATGGCGATTTGTTGACGACGACGCTTGTCGCTTGTTGCTGATATATCAGCTCGTCTGTTCGTCTGTTCGTTTGCTCGGCAGCAGACTCTGTGGCTGTCAGCCGTTCATCATCCACATCCACATCCACATCCGTATCCGCATTGTCATCGCTTCTGACAGAGTTGCGCACAAATTGCATGCAGCAAAAATTCGATGGGGGTAAGTGTCACAGGGTTGTCGCTTAAGCTTTGAATTGGGTGGGTTGTCGCTGTTACCATTGTTGCCATTAAACATGTCAGTAGCGCTTCCTTTTCGGCGGTTTTTCCTCTTCCCCCAACCGAAACCTTCCTCGCAGTCTCTCTGCTTTCATTTTACGTGGAAGCCCACAAAATTGTCGTACATAGTATGTCTGTGTGCGTGTGTGTGTGTATGTATTTTGAGTGATTATGTCGATATCATTGATGTTGATTTATGATGATGACATGTGCGCGCTGTATCCATGTGTAAGAAATTGGCGTGACAAATGGCAGACAAAATTAAAAGGGAGGACCACCAGGTGGAACACCATTTACATAAATGTGTGTGGACAAAACGATATGACAGTTAGTTATGATATGTTTAGATTAACGTTAAGTACACATAAATTAAATGGATTACGAGTATAGTCTACGAATCTGATGAATCTAATAGAACCAACACCTGAACATTAGAGAAACCAACACCCTTATCAATCTATTCGATTTCAAATATATCTCATACCAGGCACTAAACTGGGTGCATCTTGAGGTTTTTTAGCTGGTATTGCAGTTGTTGCTGGTGTTTTCATTTCATATTTACTGCTTGGTCGCCCGGTTGAAATAACGCGAGTTGTCGATTTCACGGGGCGTATACGTTCTGTTTTATCACATTGGATAATCAAATTGGGTAAAAATAATGTTTTAATCAGGAAAGTTAAAATAAAATGTTTTATGAAAAAAAAGCGATAAAGCAAATGCTTAAGTCCTTAATTGTAGTCAACTGCAGCACCAATTGGCCACAACCGCAACAAGGACATGCATGCAGTCTGCCATGGTGGCAATTGCAAATGCATTGATGGCATTTAAGCCCTTCCCCCTCCTTTAAAAAAGTACATGACAAAGCTACTTACGATCTTCGATGCACATGAGACCATCGGCCATCAACTTGAGACCCGTGGGACAGGCACAGGAAATTCGCGGGCTTCGCTCATTGATACGCGGCGCAGGAAGACAGAGATGCGAGCAGTGTCCATTAACCGACTGACAGTGATTAATGCCATCTGGTTGGCGATAAGGATGATACACGTGAACGACCATTGGATGCTGAAGCTGTAAAGGATGCAGACATAAGAAGGTCATCAAAAGGGAATAGGAGAGACAAAAAGAGAGTGAACTCACCATGTGAACAGCTGTGATGGGCTCGACATCTTCGCCAGTGAATTTGTTGGCCTTGAAGACTGTTTGCTTTTCCCAGTCTGTCCAGTACATGTAATCCTCAAAGGTGGTTATCGAGAAGGGATGCCGCAGATACTCTGTGGAGTAGAGGATCTGTCTGCGCTGGGAGCCATCGTAGTTAGCCGAGGATATGACGTTCAGTTTGCCATCGACCCAATAGATGCGCTTCAGCACCAGATCCAGAGTGATGCCATTGGGCCACTTGACATCATAGTTAATGATCGTGGTACGATGGGAACCATCCATGCCGGCGCGTTCGATGCGGGGCGAGGCACCCCAGTCGGACCAGTACATCCATCCATCGATGGGATCGAGGGCAATGGAGCGCGGTATGTCCAGTGCATCCTCGATCAGAACCTTGCCCATGTTGCCATCAAAGTTGGTCAGCTCAATGGTGCACTTGTGCGTGTCCGTGTAGTACACATGATTGTAGATCCAGTCCACAGCTAGTCCATCTGAAGTGACTGAAGATTGCTTCAGAACGACCGTCTTATCGTTTCCCTCATCGATGGGTGCCTTGTAGATGCTCTGTGTGGTAACATCGCTCCAGAAGATCATGCCAGTGCGAAAGACAAAGTCCAGGGCTGTCGCCGACTTGGTGCTGTTCACAATCGATGTCATCTCCATGTGGTCCAAGGCAATCTTGCGTATATCATGGCGACGAGCCAGCAGGAGAGAGGCGTGTCCTTCAGTAGCCTTACACCTTGTATGATTGCGTGGATCACGCATGTATCCTGCCTCGCACTCGCACTTAAATCCGCCAATCTCATTGACGCATAGTTGGGAACAGACGCCCGGCTGCTCGCACTCATTGATATCCACACAGGTGTGGCCATCGGAGGAGAGCTTGTATCCCTCATGACACTCGCAGACATAGCCAACCAGGTGATCCACGCATTTATGCATGCAGTTGCCATTCTTGGAGGCGCACTCGTTCACTTCACATTTACCGGCTGGCTCATCCTCGCCATCAGGACAGTCCTTGTGTTTGTCACAGACCTTGGACAAAGGAATGCATTGGCCACCTCCACAGTCAAACTGGCTGGTCGAGTTGCAGCTCTTGGACTGTGCTGCCAATCTGCAGTCGCGTTCATCACTCCCATCCGCACAATCCAGTTCGCCATTGCAGGCAAGATGCCCGGCAATACAGCTGCGATCTCCACATTGGAACTGATCTGGTCTGCAGGTAACATTTCTGCAATTTGTTGAATCTTCATCGTCACCATCAGGACAATCACGATCGCCGTCACAGAGCCAGGTTTGATGTATACAGGTGATGCGATCCTTGCACTGAAACTCTTGTTGGGTGCATGGCGTTGTTTCCCTTGATATTTTGCAATTCTGAAAGAATGTTAAATAGAAAGAGGGTGTGAGTTGGAGTGAATGGGAGAATAGAGTCAATGAAATTGCCTGTCTACTGTGCGTACTTTATTTAAAATGCATTTATGCAGCGCTGTCAAAAGGATGCTGGCTAGGAAGTTTACTTCAAATATGCCATAAAGTAGCAGCAACAACAGCTTGGCGTGTTGTTAAGTGGCAGTCACTATGCTGGCAACTAAGCCATAGAGTCATACACTAACACACATACATACAGTCTGTATAGACAGTTTCCTGTCGCTTGTCGCTGCCCAGCCATTGCTTGCATATCTTTTTTGTAAAAATAGTTTTTCGGGCTGCGAGCAAAATTTTTCACATTTTCTTCATAGTTTTTATTTTCTTTTGGGTAAGTTGAAACAGTTTTAGATGCTGCTGGTGCTGTTGCTCCTTACTACTCCCATGTCTGACAACAAAAGCTGCGCGTCATACCCATAAATGTTTATGGCAGCATTTGCCAACGTCACCGTCGTCGTCGTCGTAGTTGACGTCGTCAGTTTTGAATAATGCGCGCGTGTTGCATAATTTATGATTTCCTAGCAAGCACATAAAACTATATATTTTTACACGAGGGTAGTACGAAAAACTTGGCTGAACGACTCTATAAAACTTTCAAAGTTTCGTTTAATTCAAATTAATCAAAGATTTTCTGCATGCAGACTTGGTAAAGAAAGCCAAAGTTTTGTATGCAACTCGTATTTATTAAACCCACTTTTTTTGATACTGATGCGGCCCTAGATAAGAAAAATCCAATTTTAAAACTTTTGTACGATAGAAAGTTTTTTTTTTTTAAATATTACAGTTTAACTTATTTTCAAGTTGTTCTTCTGACGTAAGCTTGCGTTTTCAACACTACTCGTAAATATCATTCCCTATTTTGAAGAGCTTCCATTTTCGGAAAACTTCTAATATATATAGTATAGTATTCTAGATTTAGTCTTGAACTCGTACTTACTTGTTCATCGCTGCCATCGGGACAATCAGGATCGGAATCGCAAACCCAACTCTTCGATATGCAGGCGCCATTGGAGCAGGTGAAGCTCTCCTTTGGACACTCAATTTTGGGACAGTTACGCTCATCGCTGCCATCGCCGCAATCGTCATCCTGATCGCAGACCCAACGCTTCTGTATACAGCGTTCATTGCCGCAGGTGAATTCATCCGAGCGGCAGGTGGTATCTAAATATGTGCGTTAAAAGTGAAATTGTTTGTTAGAGACAAGGTATGTTGATTGAGTGTATGTGTGTGCGGAGGATTTGCTGTCGTAGTATGTGTGTTTATCTAAGTATGAGCTGTGGTTAACTATTGTAGAGTTAGGTAAACAACAGGCATGGCAAAAGGCTAGAACACAAAAAGCAGCACAAGGAACTGAAATATGCGAGACATAACTCAACAAAACCAACACCATTATAAAAATTTCCAGCAAACAACAGCAAAAGCGAAGGGCTATGGGATGAAAGCCAACAGAGATTTGTTGCCACAACAGCAACAACAAAAGCAATAACTACTATAACTACAACAAATATGTAAGTATGTGCTTGTGTGTCTGTGTGTGCGTAAATATTTGTGCTTTATAGTATGTGTAATGTTTAGGTAAGTATTACACAATTCTTGCAGCAATGTGTAGCATACTTATGGGATACAAGTTGAAACACAACACAAGAAACACACATTGAGAGTACAAGTATAAATAACTACAAAAGCTACTGTTACAACTACAGTTACGAGTACAATTTAGATTAGATTAGATTTTGATGTCTTACTGCACGATGCCTCATCGCTACCATCCCTGCAATCCTTGCTCTGATCACACATCCACGCAAGTGGAATACATTCTCCATCGCCGCTCTTGCAGGCGAACTCATCTGACGAGCACGCTTTGCTCTCTGTAATAAATAAAATAGTCGTTGCAATAAGTCTTAAGTATGTATAAAGCCAATTCAATGTTAAATGAATAATTGTAGATAATAACAAATTTAAATTAACTGAAAAAATATATAAATGTATATAAATCAAAAATCTTTTGAATATAGATTCAAACTAAATTCAATATAAAATGCAAATAGACACAGAAGAATTAAATTATTAATCTTCAGGCACATATTTGAAACAAAGTATATATGTAAACCAAGAACGCATCTTTATCATCAGTCGTTGCGAAGGTCTTGAATATTAATATTAGAGAGATTGTACATGAATTAAACTATCACATCCATTTCATGCCCACCTCTGAACTGCACTTTTTGAAATATGTGAGAAATGTTTCCATATATTTGTGGCATCTAGTTTGAGAGAAATTCATTGCAACTTTCAAAATAAATACATATTGGAAATGGGAACATAAAAATTCCAGCTTAGCATATTTGCAGCACATATAAAACATTAAAATGGCTGTCAAAAATTGCCTTCAGCTGCTTATCTGTATACGTAAAATTTCACCACGATTTTTATACTTCAGCCATTATATGTAAGTATGTCGAGTAGCTTCTAACTATCTGGTTAATGGTGCTGCTTAGTTAAATCTTTGATTACTGCAGCATTTGGAGCTCATTTGAAGGCGTTTTCGGTTGACGCCTTGAAGCATGCAACAGACTTTTCTCGTCTTCTTCTCGCATTGTAATTAAGTTTATAAGAAGGAGGATGAGGAGCAGCATTAGGAATTGAAGTCGAAGTCCAATTGTGGCGCACATGCCTGGCAAGTAATAAACATAGTTGTCGTGCCAACACTAAGCACACACACACGCAAGCCCAGGGAGAAAGAGAGGGGGCGAAAGTAAGAGAGAAGCAATCTAGAAATATATAGGGCAACTCTCAAACTGCAAATGCTGCCTGGAGCTAAGCAGGCGGCATTTTATCTAGGCAGTAATTAAGACATTATCAGCCAACACTCCATAAAGTTAAAACGCACACATGCGTACGCATTAAAGCAATTATCACAAGCACACTCACACACAAATACTCATACAAGCAAACACTAATGGTACGCAGCCTTGTTGCTTGAAACTTTCATTGAAGTTTTGCCTAGCGTCTATTTAGAAAGCTCGAGCGATGGGCGTTAAACAAAGCTGACATCACACACACTGTCACACACAAGCACACACACCGAAACAACACATCCACGTATGCTTGTGTGTGGCATAAAAACGCTTGTGTTTAACCCTTAATGCGTGTTATTTTTTTTTGTTATTTCTTCTTTTGTTGCGCGTGAAATGAATGCTGGGCCATTGTTTGAGTCGTGGCCACGCTTGATTTTTCCTGATAAGATTATGTAATTCGTGCTCTGTGTGTGTTGTGACTGCCGCAGGCAATAAAGGCGCATAACGCCAGGCTCACATATTTAAATATGCCTTTTGGAGCGCAGCTCCCTCTTCTTCTCTAGTCTTTGTTTAGCATTATTTGCGTGCACCTATGAGCAAAAATGTTTGGCATTTCATTCCTATTTGCCGTGAGCAGCTTAAGCATCGTTGCAAATAAATTAATTTATTATTATTTTACGCTTTTGCTGCTTTATATTTTGCATGTACAACGCGTCTTATGCGTGATATGACTTAACTTTGAGTTTGCTAAGGAACGAAAAGGGCAATGAAGCCAAATATTTATTAATAAAAATATTTATATTGCAAAGTACGGAGAGGACTTTCTCATTGCGCCAAAAATAATCAAATGAATTAAATATTAATAAGTCTTGATTACATCCTTTTTGACTATACTTTAAATGTAATAATTTAGAATAATAACAATAATATTTCAGTTTAAAGTTTTATCAAATCTAATTGAATGCATATAACGCATTAAATTGTGCTAAATTGAATGCAGCAGAATTTCCATAAATAAAATTGATGGCAGATTAAAAAAGTTAATTATGCGCTATTTTACAAATAATGCGTATACGCAACGTTTTTATGACTTCGCAAAATTTATGTAGCTGCCTGACTAGATCCAAGCAGCTGACCGTTTGCTAATGCTTCTCTTCGCTGTGCTTCTATTTTTTCCTCTATTTTCCCGGCCTCATAAAAGTGGACATGTCCTATACTGCCAGCCTTCGTTGGGCTTCAACATGGGGTAAGCCATAGCAAAATCAATTTGCTGGCTACAAAGAATGGCTCAGAGAAGCTACACTAGCACACGCACTGTCACCCATACATACATACGCACACATAGTCAGTCACATGTACATATACACCAACGGTAACACACAAGTTTTGTGCCGTATTCAATAGCATTTTCTTGTTATCTACTGTCTGTTGTTGGCGCTTGAGTGAAAGACGAGGAAAGGGAGGCTGCAATTTGATTTTAATTTTATTTAAAATGCTTTTAGTATACGTGACAAACGTGTAGATAGTCAAGAGGGATGGTTAAGAGGGTCACACAAACTTGAAAGGCTTTGTAAGCCAATGAAGTTTGATGCCTTTGTCAAGCAGTTGGCGTTTCTTCGTCCTTGTGTGAAAGTGTAGTTTAGTTTGTAAACAAGGTCTATCTGAGACATAGTTTTTAGTAACAGTTGAATAAATTTAATATTGAAATGTCTTTTTAATTAATTGTATGTGTCAATTTAATGGAGTTTATTAAACAAATTATGTGTTTGCAGAAGGAAAACGAAAAAAATCAAATAAGTATATGGGCTATCGTATATTTCGCGCTTGCCTCTCAACCAATTTTGTCATACGGTAAACTTCAATTAACATTCTGCATGCTGTTGTGCATAACAGTCATAAAGTGTGACACGTGTTCAATGCAAAGGTTGGGGACCAGGAAGAATTCTGTGCATGTTGTAAATGTAAAATTATCTGAGCCGTGTCCTGCCAGTCGTTTGGCAAGAAAATAAACCACAGGCACAATTTGCGCGCGCTTTTTGATTACCAGTTTTTATTTCGTCGTCCTGCTGATGAGTTACGAGTGGATAACATCATAAAAATCTCATCATTTCTGCTTCTTTTTTTCTCTCTTATTTTTTTCAATTACAGTGAAAAAATAATAAAAAAGGAAGCAAAAGAAAATTTGATGTGGCATATAGTTAGCCAAATGTGAAACAGACTATAAACTGCCAAATAAGTTGCTCGAAAATTGTGCGACAGCTCTCAAAGTACTACAGATAAATATATGCACTGCTGAAGAAGTCGACTGCCAAATACTCTGTAAATGGTTCCAAAAGGCAACTGAGTGGCTTCTTACTGCTTGTGATGTAATTTGCATAAGTAAATTACATTTTTTGTAGTCATTTCATTGTTTATAGAGTATTATGTAAAACGAATGTGGGAGAAGAAGTATGTTACAGCTGACAGGGGGGTCGGCTAATGCATAAATACAAATTAGTTCCGCTGTTGGCGGCATTTTTGATGCTCAAAACGCGATATTGCGCAGAGCCTTTTGACGTTAATTTATGGACAATGCTGCCAACTTTTAGGCCCAAGAGCCCAAGCCATAAAGTCGAAGATAGATGGATGTTGGATAGGGAAAGGTAGAGGGGTAGGGATATGATTATACCCGGCATGCATTGAAATAAATATCATGCTTAAAATGCGAGTTTATGAATCCCTTTGTCAGTAGATGTCTCTATCTTCAGTTTATTTCATTTTTTTTTGTGACAGTCAAAATCCTCCGGGTTAGTAAATTGTCCCAAATGGTTAACTATAACATTTGCTTACTACAGTCAAATTCATCGGACCCATCGCGACAGTCGGGTGCGCCATCACAGGTCCAGCTGCGTGGCACACACTGCTCCCGGTTTTGGCACAAGAACATATGAGAGATCAAGCACAAGTTCACTTCATCTTGAATCAAAATTCAACCTATAACATAAGCATCCAATCGCATATCTCTAAATAAATGGGAAATACTTACTGCACAGACCAGGGGCCTCATCGGAGCCATCGGCGCAGTCATTTTCACGATCACAGCGCCATTTGTTTGGAATGCAATTGCCACTATTACAGCGAAACTGGTCGTTGCCACAAGTTGATTCTGTGATAAAAGAAAAGAATATAAAGTAAAAGTAAATATTTGATATCGTTGCTTCAGAAATGGAATTCAATTTTGCATAGCTTGCAGGGAGCTTAAACTAAGTATGTGAAAGAGGAACGAGAATCAAACAAGAATACTTTTGACAACGGCTTGAATATATCCTGTATAGACTCATTTCTACTAACAATGTTCCATGACTTTCAAGTTCCTTTTTCACTTGTCATTTAAAGCTTTTTTTTTTAAATTCCAATCAATCAAGTAAACTTATTGTTATCTAAAAAATAAGATGACCTTTATCTTTCGTCAGTTGCCTGCCTTGGCATAACTTGCATATACCACCCTCACTTATTTACAGGGTATGGAAGTGCTGATAATGACTGCTAGTAAAAATATGAGAATATTGCCACTGAAAATCTACTTTTTATGCTTCAATAGTTTTCTGTGTCAAAAATAAATGTGATTTTTATGTTGTGGGCTGTATAGAAGCTTCCGGCTACAAAAACTTGCCATTCTCTGTGTGGATTGTGGGTGAGTTTCATTTCTCTTATGTCTTCCTCTCCAACCCTCTCTTTCTCATTCCCTTTTTCACTTGCTTTTGTTTTACATGCCATCATAGCAAAATAGTTAAGTTTTTCCTGTTTTATGGTCATTTTATTTTATGACTTTGCTCGTTTCGTATATCGAAATTTACTTTACGAAGTTTAAAGCCTTTAAATTATTTAAAGTTTTAAACTGAATACATTCATCTTTGCTCAGAACAACTGTCAATTAGTTATTGACTCTGGTATAGAAATGATAGAAATGCAATTAAAATATGACAGTAGATTTCATGCACATGATTTTTAAATTGCTAAGCTTTGAGAAAAACTAAGAAAATTTGTTAGAATAAATTGTATTGAGATGTTAGATTAATTGGTAAGCATTATAATTATCACTAGAAAGTATGCACTACCATCATCATTATCTACCATTGCTATTCTTATAGTCCTGTGAGTATCACAGCATATGGAGATTTCACACTCCTTGCATAATTAATTGTCAGAGAGCTTCGTATTCTAATGACATAACATCCATTAGCATAAGTGATAATGGAGCAAGAACTTGGCTAAAAGTGCAACAAAGTTGCCATTGTGGTAATTTGTTGAAAGCTTTGCTAGATAATTTAGTCAACTTTCGTAGAAAGCATCTTGCTCGACTATTTCACAATTTCTTTGAGTCCTTTTTTCAGTTCTCCCCTCCGTATCCATGTTATTTCGACAACTTAATATACATACATTTTTCTTAAGAGCTGTGTGTCTGCACCTCAAAATGTAGCACCTTTTAACACAGAAGCTGCACTCAATTTAACTCGCAACTCAAATGAATGCATCGCTGACTGACATTTGAAATTTGGTTGGGCTTTAAGTCGCAACAACTTGGGAGTCAGTTAACTTGCAGCTGCCACAACTGCGTCGGCTGCTGTTGTTGCTTCTGCTGCTGTGCGGCAAGTTTCTGCGTGTTACAAACCCTCTGGCCTCCTTTCAGACAAGACCCAGCCACTGCCATAAACTTTGACGAAAGTTTTGTATGTGTTTCTAAACCCCCCCTCAGCAGCTCACCCCATCCCTCTGTCCAGGATGATACCGTCGCCGCAATGCGAAAAATGCGCATCACGTTTTGCGTTTGGGGACTAGAAACGTTTCAAAACGTTCCGTATTTACCTAGCGGCGGCATTTAGCACCGACTTAAAATAAGAGTGAGTCACTAGCCAGGAAATAGAAGCCAGAACTTAGGAATCTATTCGCCTAAGGCTTGTCTAGCTTTAATGAACGGTCATTGCCTAGCAGTGAATAGGTTGCGACTGAAGTGAGAAGTTAATTCTAATTTTGTGTAGGAATCTTAGCAACGGGGCTTCAGCACAATACATAATTTGAATTCTGTTTTTTACAATAATTATGGAGAGTTAAAATATATTCTTAATTCAATAGACTTTAGATAATTGAAACCAATTGGTAATTCAAATGGATCTACATAGGTTTCAAGAAATTCGTATTATCCCGTTTAGTTGATTTTTTTCTCTTAATCAAGTGCAAACTAATTTTAAATAAATAAAGGGTTGTTTTCAGTTTTCTTTCACTCTAATTTTAAAACGCTCAGTATGTAGACGCATAGTACATTTTAAGATAAGGTTAAGGAATCTGGATTATACGATACACTTCTTCTTTTATTTATACACTTGTATGGGGATGTGGAAGATAAATGAAATAGTAATTTATTGACAGCTGAAGGCTAAACAACTTCCATCTCTCTCTCCCTCTCTCTCTCTCTCTCTCTCTCTCTCTCTCTCTTTTTCACTCTCTTACATAATTACACTTACACCCTGTAGATAGTATAATAAGTGATTGAGGTATAACAGTTCTATGCATAAATATGTGCATATATATCAGGTGACAGATAGCATTTACTTTGTACTATAGAAATATTTAGCAAGGGTGTCTGTTAAATGCAGCGTATCTGCTAGTCAATCACTCTCGAATATTATCACTGGTCTCATTTATTTTTATGCATAATTATTTATTTATGACTTAATAGGCTGACAGCTGAGGCCTCAAAATGTCATATAGTCAAAATAGGATTCGGTGTGTCGTTTAATGCATAAACAAACAGGCATCCTTCTCACTCTTCCAAACACATACTCTCTCTTTCTCTCTTTCTATATCTGTTTTTCGCTCGCTTTCATTCTGTTTACATTTGTGGAATTTCTTTTGCTTAAACAAAGCTCATAAATTTGTCCTTGTTGTTTGTGCAACATTTTTGTTACGCATATTTATTATGTGTCTCTTATTGCGGTTTGCGAGCGTAGCTAAAAGCATGCTAAACATTTTCCCCCCTTGTCCCTTGGCACACTTGCCACGCCCCTTATCACACCCAACGCCCAGCGCAAATCACTACGACTACGGCTCCCAGGTGCAAACTTCATTATTTACAGTCTGACGCGTCGCGACGACTACAACAACAACAACAACAACATGGATTATGTGGCACTTGAGGGCTGACAAGGGACGGGAAGGCATTAGGGGCAGCAACCTTTTAATTCGGACTACAGCAACAACAACAAGGGTTGTGACTAGCATGCATCCTCATGAATTTTATGCAATTCATTTCATTGCGCGCTTCTCGTTGGCATTTGGCTGCCACCTTTTGTGTGATAATGAATTGCACTTTGCACCGCAGTGTTAGAGGTGCTTAGAGATGTTCAAGGTGCTTCACCGGCTTGCTTATCACTCGCATTTGATTTGGCAAAGTGCATTGTACGACGGGTTATCACTGTGGTTGCAAGTGAAAGGGTCCTCAAGGTTAAGAACAATCCGAGACAAGACCCAAAGACATTGTCAAGGGGAAAAGTCAGCAGACGGAAAGTCAAACCAAAAAAAATAAGTAAAACACGAAAAGTTTAGCACATGCCATAAGTTTGTTACAATGCAGCTGAACACGGTCTCTCTCTATCTCTGTTGTACATTTAACCCCTTTCTCCCTCTCTCTCTCTCTCTCTCTCTCTCTCTGTCTCTTTTATTGAAGGCCTCCCTGAGCTCATTTACAGCGCCAGCTTAAAGCTAAAAGTTATCTGTTTGCTCAAGTGTCCACAGGCAGGAAAAACTTTTTGCGGTCATCCATCGATTTAGCGCATTAAAACTTTTCTTATATGTGCTTTCCTTTTTTCCACATTTTCCATTTTCTATTTGCCGTTTGCCATTTGTAACGTTTTGTGGCGTCTTTTCTTTGTCCGTAGGCTGATAACAATTGCATTTAAAGAAATACATAAACAGATTAATAGAATCGAAAATGACAAGATATCATTGCAAGATTACCTTATACGAATTTTGATTACTCTACCAATTGGTGAATGAATGAATAGTTGAATTTTTATTTTAATATAAAGTTTGTCTTATCTCTTCTAGATTATCTTTTGGATGATCCAATTTTTAATTTTAGTTTAATGGGGAAATCTGATGAGTTTTTCCAGCCCGTTTACTTGGCTCAAATTTAATGTTACTTTTTAGGGCTGCTTTGCTTCTTTAGGGCATTGAAAAGAGATATGTTCATCCAATGAAATTTACCCGCTTTTCTTTGCACCGGTCAACTAATGAAGTATGTCTGCTGTTTGTTGTTATTGTTGATTGTTTTTGTTGTTGTTGTTGTTGTTTTTTTGGGGCAAACATAAATTGAATTGTCCGTTTCATTTAAAAAGCGGAAAAAGGAAGCAAACGTGCACAAATTTTACTTATTTTCCTTTTCGCACTTATCTACTTTTGCTTTCATCTCGCCTTCTCGTCTCAATAAATAAATGAAAAATTTGTGCCGCAGTTAGGAAGATTTTCCTTTTCATTGTTTACAATTGTTTTTTTCTCTCCCCCTTCATCTCTCTTTAAATTTCTCTCCTTTTACGCTCATCTTCCGCACAGCGTGCTGTCCCCTCGGTAAATACATAAAAGGAATGAAAAGTGAAAAAAGGCCCAGGCAAACATCGCCCTGCTTGTTGTTGATGGCACCTTTTTCACTTTTTATTGGAGTTGTGGGCTCTACTTTGTCTTTTGCTTCAAGTATTTCAATAAAAATGAGAGAAAAAATTAGAAGTGGGAGAGGATGAGGAGTATTCGACCAGCGGCGGGTTAAGGGGCTCCACAAAGGAGCATCATAAATCATTTGAAGAGCTGCCATCTAATGAGACAAACTTTTTACATATGCTGGTTTTTTTTTTTTTTTAAGAAACTAAGGATGCGGAATGGTGTATGTAAAGGGAGTGTGTAAGGAGGGTAAGCAACTGTTGAATGGACAAAACAAATGGATAGCCATTGGCAACACAAGTCCGTTAAAATTGCATTTTAAATGCCAGGCAATTTATATGTTAAATAAAGCTGCGTCGCAAGTCGAAAACGAGCAAATTGAATGGAGCTGAAAGCTGAGCTGAGAGCTGAGCTGGAAGAAATTTTGTTGTCATACACTCCAAAAATCACTTTTGTTTCAATTTCTCAAATTGTTGCAAAGTAATTCAAATGTTGTAAGCACTTGCAATTTAGGCGATTTTTAAGCTAATCGGTATGCTGGAATAAGCTAAGGTAAGCGAACTGTATTGGATATGTGTTGATATTGCTCTGTTTTATAAAGTTAAAGTAGAGAACGAATTGAAGTAAAATAAAAAAAACAGACATATCTAGAAGCCACAGCTTACCACATTTCCTGACATTCAAACCTTCAACTGGGGCAGCGGCGGCTGCTCGAAAGTGAGCCATGCATAATTTATGGCTTATAAGGCAACGTTGGGCCAAGGATGTGTGACTAAATTTATCTAAGGTTTGCAGTCAACGCACAGACATACATGAATTTTTCTTGCCTTATTCTGTTTTTCTTCTTTTTTTTTTTTTAAATTTTTATACATTACATCGTGCAAGTAGCTAGTGAAGTCTGCTGAAGCTTATCAGCTGTCTTTTCTTTTTTCTTCATTTTTTTTTATATTTTGCAAATGTGCTGCATGAATATTTATGCGCTAGATATTGAACGAGGGCATATTATATATACTCTATATATGTACATATATATTGAGCACTCTTAGCACATGTGTAAAAGCTGTTTAAAAGTCGAACAGCGTTTTGCGACGCCTTTTGTCGTTTGTTCCGTCGTCATTGTCGTTGTCGTTGTCTTTGGCTGTTTACGCGGCGTATGCGCAACGTGGCAGCCACTTAACGCAGCTTGAAACTTACTGTCGCTACTGCTGCTCTTAATGGTCGCCCCCGTTTAGTTGTCTATAAGTTATTTATTTCTATACAGACTCTTGCTTTGGCAATTGACATTATTTCTATTTTATTTTATATTTCTTCCTTTTTTTTGTTGTGCCACGCCCAAGCATAAAAGATAAAAGGCAAAATAAACGGCATTGAGCAGTCAATAACAGTAAATTGAACTTCAATTAAAGCAGTTCATGTGTTGTCTCTTGTTACCAATATGAGTTTGACTTTCCCCTATCTAATCTTAATAGCTTCAAATGGACTTCAAGTCGAATCGTAAAGGAGAACAAATCTAAGAATAACCCAATTTTTCTTGTCTCAAGAACAAATACACACCCTGAAGACATCGACTTAATTACCCTTAAGCTAACTTCAAACTAACATTAAGAGCAAACTTAAAACTAACATCAAACTTTGTGCTGTTGTTCCAAAACGAAAACATGACAAAGCTTTTTGACACCCTGCCATTTGAAAAGTGTTTCCCAACAATTGAGAGGTGTTTAGCATATAAGTATGTACATTTATGGTTTAGCTTATGGGGCAGTATTATATACATCTTCTCATACCAGTATCAATGAACTTTCCATATGTCCTTAAGGCATGTTGTTGTTGGACTTGCTGTAATAATCCGCTGATGAGCAGCAGCTGGCAAACAGGGAAGCTGCGTATTAATCCCATGTTGGTAACTTGCCTGGAAAATTGCGCAGGCCAACGGTAAATTATATTATATTATTATAATGTGGCCTAAGTGCGTGTTTGAATTATTAAATTATATTGTTGTTCTTGTCACTGTTGTTGTTATATTATATTTTTTGTAATTATTTTAAATTGTGTTGCTTTTTTACTTGTAAAATGACAGCAAATTACAGCTGAAAAGTATGCAAATTTTTTTCAACTTATTTTTGTGGCTATTTACTTGGTAAAAAGTATTACATATATAATTCATGTCTAATTATTTTTGTAATTTCCATTGCAATTTTGTATTTGAATTTAGAATAATAGTGTTTACTTTAGTTTAAATAACCAATAGCTTCGATTTGCTGTTTATTCAAATAAATATGTTTAATAATTATTTTAGTTGATTATATTTCACATTTCAAACAGTGTTATTATTATTGTACTTTATGATTTGTAAAAAAACTTTAGTTATTTATATCGCTTTTTTCTGACTGCGCCAATTCGATGGTTTTTACTTTTTTTTTTTTTTGTTTACAACGCAAGTTTTAAACGTTTTAATTAAGCCGCTTTTATTTTTGATAATCATTTATCATTTATATGCATTGTACTTAATCGGCATATTAAAATGCTGTGTTTGTTTGCATTTAATTGCAATTATTTTGAGTCAAAAAGGAGTTTTTGCACTTACACAATCGCACTTTTGCATTGTTTGTTGTGCATTGTAAAAATGTAATTGTTAATTATGAGAACTTAATGTGCTTTATCGCATTTAACAGGCCTCGTGAATTTTAATGCTTTAATTATATTTTGAGTTTCTTTAAAAATCGCATGGAGGTTGTGTGTCAAGTTCATGTAACTCAACACCCAAAAAAGCAAACTCAAAATCAAATGCAGCTGCAAAGTGAAATAGAATCAAATAAAGAATTCACGTCTTTAGTTTTATATTTTGGTTTTTGTTATTTAAGAGAAGCTTATAAAAGAGAAACCCAAAGTAAGTAAAAGGCGACGCGCAGAAGCGTAAAAAGCAATCGGAAATCCCAGAGGAAAAAGGAAAAACAGACGCTGTAAAAGCTTCCGCTTGTGAGTTTGCTGTTGTTTTTTTGTTTAAGTTGGCGCCAATGCGATAGAGCACACACAATAAACTCCACAGAACAACATTCCGATTTTTTGATATTTCTCTTTTAATATTTTTAAAATTTAAATATATTATTTTAAAATAAATAAATTTTATTTTTGTAAAATTTGATCCTTATAAGCTCTTCATTTTGTCTTACTTTTGGTTAAGTTATTTATTTTGTTTTTAATAGTCACTCGACAATTTTTGCCGCCTCGGGCTTTGCTACTGTTTGAATGTTTATTTGATATTTTGATAATCGTCCTTTTGCACACACACGTCCGTTTAAATTAAAAGTTCGATGCTAACTGAATTTTGAGTGCGACGTTGCGAGTCTTAAAAATACAAAGCGGAGGCAGCATCCGAAAGCATTCACAAACATCAATTCCAGCATCATATTCGAGCTTGCGCTCAAACTGATAAGAGTTTTCACTCACGAGCGAGACACTCGCACTCACTCTTACATTTGCAGCTTACATTTGAGTGAATGTGGTTGTGAGTGAGATTGGTTTGCATTTGAAATAAGTCATAGGAAACGTTGTACAACAAATATGTTTTAGTTCAGCTTATCAGCCAATGTCTATTGCTGCATAATCGTCTGCTATTGTCATAAACAACTACGTATGTCTAAACTAAACGTTTAACTAATTGTCTAATTAGCTTGAGACGCAATAAAATTCTCAATTCCGAACTGATAATGATTGGCTGATGATGATGACGCAGGCAGACCGATTAGTCCGGGAATTCCAACTTGATTAATCTTTATATATATTTATTTAAGTATATGTATACACATAAATATATCTCATTTATCCGACAATTTTTCATAAATATGTCAAGTTTAAAATGCTTTTTTTTATTTACCCAGAGTAGTATTTAGGAACTAAGCATATTATCTTTGTGGTAATATTTCCATTTAAGTCGCAATAATTCCGAGAACAAATAAAATATATTTCTTGTTGGATTGTTATATCAGCAAATTTATATTTGACCTCGCAGCTTCCTTTAAATTGTTCACAGACTAGATAATATGTACCGGGAATTTGTTGCGTTCCTTAACGTTATTTTATATGCATGTTAATATAAGTATTACATTAACTTTTATTAAACACAATTTCAGCTTTAAGTCAAAAATAGTTTGGTGTATTATTAAATTTGGTAAGAAGAGTGAAAATACATATATATGTTATTCCTGTCATTTGAAGACCGCAATCATATCTAATACAAGCTTTGAGGTTTTCAATATATTTACAATATTAACGATACAGACGCGAATATGATCAGAAAAGATAAATCCATCTGTTGTATTTTATTTTCGGTGATAACCCTCAAACTAAAACATCAGTCAGATTGCATTTAAGCGACAATCAACCAAGTTGAGCTTGCGCTTGCTTTTGTAATCCATGTACTTCATGTTGATAAGCTCTTTTGCAGTGAGCGCTTTAAACATGTTGCAATGGCTTAGTTAGATTGTGCTTGACTTGCTTTAAACACTCGCTGAATAAGACTCAGCTCGTGTTTAGCTTCTGCAAGTGCTCTTGACCACACATTTTTTTAAGCTCTTGCACTGGCAGCTCCGGCTCAATGTTGTTTATGTCCAACGTTTGTAATTACAATCTAAGCGCTCAAGCAAACAGAATTCTTAACTAGAAACTAAAGTACAAATTTAAAAGGGTGTATAACTCGTACTATACACTTTTAGAGTTTAGTTTGCTTAATAAATTTACGAATTACTTTAACAAATATCAAACATTCTTTCGAGCTGTGCCCAATATTTAAGACAAGCACTGTAAGCTGTCTAAAGTATGCAACAGTATTTTCAAACTGTTGCCGAATGCCAGCTCAGTTCGTTCGTTCAGGTATAAATCAACAAACTTAAATTAAATGCATGGGCTAATAAAATTTACTCACCCACACTAGTACACATTTTTACACACACAGACACACATACGTTCACTAAAAATTAAATGAAAACAAATTCGAAAGGGCAGTTGGCATTTTTCAGAGGCCCCCAACATGACACTAAATAAACAGCCAGTTGTTACTTACCCAACAACGGAGCCAAACAAATAGCCAAACACCAAAACCAATACAAAAGCAAATACACTCTTACACACATGAGTAAAAGAGAGAGAGATACATGGAGCAACTAAGTAAATGGTTAGTTCTGTGACATTTTCTAAATTGAAAAACTACAAATGACTGACAACAGATTAGAGTGAGTGAGTGAGTGCACGTAGCACAGGGAAACACAGCTGTGTCCATTCATTCAATCCGAATCCCAAGTCCAATACTCTAAAACTCATCCTCCTTGACTTTGGTCAGGCGTCGGCATGCCAAATACACACTCGTACACGTACACATTTACAGAGACATTGACAAAAGTTTCATTCAAGAGCTGATGGAAGAGATTCAACATTTTTTTTTAAAGGCTGAAAAAGAAACCTTTACATGAAGTGTTTGAATTTAGGGATTTGAACAAAACTCATTTGTTAAAAAAGGCAACAGTTGAAGTGACAGCTGGCATAAAAACCTCAAAGGCTCAAGTCGAGGGGAAAGACGAGTGTCTCCATAGAAAACCCAACTTTTGAGTTGTTACTTTTGTTGTACGCCATTCACTTACCTAGAAACTTGCACTGCGCCTGCAGCTCATCACTGTGATCCTTGCAATCGGCATCGCCATCACATACAAATCGTATGGGAATGCATTCTCCACTGGAGCAATGGAACTGCTTTTCCTCGCAGTAATGTGGCAGTGTTTGGGCTACAAAGAAATCCAAGAAAACAAAAAACAAATGCATATTAATTAATTATATTTAAATTCTGTGGTTATTGTGTACCCCAAGACCATAATTAAACAACAAAGAGGCCTAATAAAATTCATAACTAACATTTAAGTTGAAAACTTTGGGTCGTTAATAAAGTGAACCGCACAATGAAGCATTAAAGACGTAACAAGGGAAGGGAGAGAGAGAGGCGAGGTTTCTTTTCCCCAACACGATGGCGGCGTTGACAAGCTTTAAGCCCTTTGTAAGGCCAAGGCAAAACTGACAATAAACAAAATGCTGTAAATAATAAAGTGTATAAGTGTGTGCGTGTCTCTCTGTATATGTGTGTGTTTGTGTGTGATTTTGTGTGACTTTGTGTGTGTGTGAAAGGGTAAACCGCATACGAAATATGCGACAAGGTCGCCGCTATAAACAAAAGGGCTACATTTTTGAAATTAATAAACAAAATTGCGAGCGTATTTTGGAGGGTATTACAGTGTGTGAGAGTGTTTGTGTGTGTGTGTGTGCGTTAGTAGCAGTATGTCACCAAGTTTTGCAAAAGGGACTCATCAATCGTTTATGGCATTTGCTAAGGGCTTACTGACAAACTCACTTGTAAACAAAATAACATCAGACGTATTTCCGCTTAGCTACAAAATGGCTTACGATTGAGCGGATCTCACAAAGGTCTAAGAGGTGTGTATGTTGACATATGTGTGTGTGTGTTTGTAAGTGTATGATATGATTTCTTAATTAGCGTCAACATGTACGAGTGCATATGTTTGTGCCAGATCAAAGTTTTGCTAATATGCTACGATTAGGCTAAGAGTCTCGAGATTCGAGTCAATCCGTGTCCCATTTGTCGTTTAATTGTGCGCATTTAACACAAATTGTCAATTGCTTAGACAGCAGTTCAGGCACATTCGCACGAGTTCATCATACACACACACACAAATAAACATTTAATTACAATTGCAGACATGACAAGCATTGCTATGGCCACACTCACACAACTAAGCACTTCATTATCGTGGGAAATTCTTGGTATGCAACATCAAGATTAATTCCAATTAACTTTACATTTTCTTGATTTTGTTTTTTCATTTATTCAACTTATTTGTGCCCCAAAATACCTATAAAAATCATTATTACATTTGAGTTTAAATAGGTTTTTTCAAATTTGAAATGTTTAATAAAATATAATTAAATAAGTGGATCTGATCCAACAGATTAAATTCCCTTACATCTTCCACAGGATGGAAACTCTTCAATTTATGCATATGCAAAAATAGATTTATTTTATGTATATTGACAATGGACTTCTTTTCTGATCCTATATCCTATATCATACATTAATAATCAAAGCTGTACCATGAGCTTCTCAATTATTTAAATGACGTACAGACAACAATTGCAATAACTATATTATACTCTATTACAATCAACAGAAGGTATTACATATAATGTTGGACACATTTTTTTTTTAATTAAGTTAAGTACATAGACATATTTTAAACCATCGTGGAGCTGTCTATCTTTTCCTAGATATACTACAGAGTATCGACCAGTCCATATATTTTAACTAACGCTTTCTTTTTTATTCTATTTGGTTTCCATCTTGCATAAAAAATGCGATTTAATTTAAAATGAAAAGAGTTCTTTTGACGTTTTATTACGTAGATTGCAGTTCATGTAATAATGTTTGTGCAATATATGTACAAACGTATTTGCAGTTGTTGTTGTTGAGCGAATCTCTATGTGAGTGCCACACAATTTGCATTTTAAGTGAGTCGTTTAGATGCTTAATTGAAATTCCGCTACAATATTGAGATGAATATTAAAGATACAAATTTGTGTCACGTCTAACGAAAGATATTATATTTATAACAAAGTACCTTAAATTGGGTTAATCGAGATACATGCAACCTTATTGTTGCATGTCTGTCATATGGAATTGTGAAAAGGGAAATTAAGGTTAGATAAGAAGAGTTTTCAGCAGAGTACTCGGAATGCAGATTTGCAGCTCCAAAATAGGTTTAAATATTTTAAATTCAACTTTTTGCGGAAGCTAAACTATATATGTAAGTAATTTGCAAATAACATGTGGAAAAAGTTTCAATCAATTTAAATGAATTTCTTACCAAGATTCTGATAAGATTTTGTATGATAATTTAAGTTCTACAACTAAATAAATTTAAATAAACAAGTTTAAATTCTGAATATAATTTGGAATAATTAAGTTTAAACTGAATTCTTAACTTTATTACTGTAAATGTATTTAAACGAAATAAGAATTCTTGTTTAATAAAGCAAGATAACTTCGGTGACATTTGACAGTATTTATTTAAAAAAGTTTGTAATAAAAATTGTATCTTTAGCACGATAAGAATTCCTTTGCAAACTTCATATTTAACGTAGCACCTGTCGGAAAGACTCAATTATTTAAAAATGAGTCCCAAAATATGTTTAGTACTTTTGAAATAAGGTATACGTTAAGGGGCAAAAGAGACCCATAGGAACAATTCAGAACAGCTCGAAGAATCCCTTGTACGTATTAATGCAATGTTACGACAATTCAATTTATTTAAATTAAGATAGAATTTTAGTTGTAGATTTAAATACCGTAAAATTGCCAGTTTCTTGGCCTTGAAATATCCAGAAAATTATATATCGATTCATTGGATACCTCGCCCCGTCACCTCTCGACTTGTGTCAGTTGAATAAATTAAATTACAGGAGCAATAATTTAACGCAACTTACAATAACCACAACAAATAAAGAGAAGATGAAAGAGCGGTGAAGGGAAGAGGAAGAAGAGACCACATCATTGGCAATAGCGGACAATTTGATTGACAGAATATCTGATCAGCAACAGCATCAGAGGCGTTGTCGGTATTGGCCAATTAAATGCGTGTTGCGGGGTTCATTGAACAGTTTTGCCGGCTCACAAAGCTCAGAAATCAATCACTGCCCCTCAGGGCGGATCTCAGATGGTATATGGTCCAATGATTCTCATGAAAATTCGCACCATTAATTCAATGATAGCATTGTGAGAGGGAGCGTAGGGGTGCAAAGGGAGAATAGGTCAGACCAATAACTTGGAATGGTTAGCAGAAAAAGGGCGATTTAATAAACAAAAATCAGCGCAAAAGTCAATCAACGGTCAAATCAATATAAATGCTTTATTAATAGATGTTGATGGCAGCATTTCTGATTTCATTTTTTTATCAAATATTTCCTTAAAACATTCTACAAAATTTGACATTATCTGATAAGCCAATTCATTTTACTCGATAAAAACACGAATCGCGATATGAACTTTGCACCAATCACCAGTTCAAAAGTGTGATTAGACTTTATTATTATTTAATAATTTTGTTGATGCGTACGTTTTTATCATCATTTTATATTTATAATAATTTGAAGGCATTGCTAGTATTTACAATGATACATAGTTCGCAATAACAACCTTTAAGATAGCTGCAATTATCAGTTCTTTATGCCTGATGATGTTCCTGATTAAATTAGCCAAGGTTAAACTTGATAATTGTTATCAAAATTGCGTTAATTGTGATTAGTTTTGATGAGTCAGCCGAGAGTTTCACTAGAAGCATGTTTACGTATCACAAATAGTTCTGTACAATCAGTTACAATTTCAAGAATAGGTTTCGTCATAAGGGGACTGCCACGATGATAATTTATGTGTTCTTTTGAGATGAAAAGTTATTTTTTCTACTTTCTAAAATTCTTACTAAATATATCCTAGTTCATTGATTGATTTTCTTAATTAAAAAAACTATTAATTTTACAGAGGGCTTCCGTAAGTCTAGACAATTTTAATTGATACTTTCATAAAGTCGCCATTAATTATTATTATTTATTTAGCTAATGGCGATTTAATGAATGAAAACAGTCAACTAATGATATTTTTTTTAAGTTGCACATGCTCAACATTTTTCGCCTTTTCAAACGATTTTCCACAATGTGCATGTTATCAGTTAATTACTTAAATTTTGTGTGTTTTTTTGCGATAATTCGTGCGGCTGATAAAACTTTGTCTGCAATTATGATAAACAAAATAAACTTGAATAACATAAAATTCGTACAGAGATTGCATATAATAGCTAACTGGCTACTCTGTTATTATTCAAAGATTGCAGTTCAACGTGGGGGTCAAATTATTTAAGAGTAAAAATCTAACCTATGTTTGAGTGTTTGAGCTTCTCTTAAGTTTGGTCTCTCGCGAGAGTCGAGCGTTTGTATAATTACCGTTGACGCCTATTTGGCAAAAAATGAAAGAGTGTTTTAGAGTGAAGAGTGACCGACTAGCTGATACTATGTTGTCGGGCTTTCCATAGTTTATAAGTAGTAAGTTAAGCTAGTTAGTAGCTCTAACAGTCTTGCCTTTTTGGACCTGTTACATACAGTTTCAGAGAATCAATGTAACCATTTTCTAAGCATTTATAAAGCGTGCAGGGTATAAAAAAGTGGCGTGATCGGTGTCGTCATACAAACAACAATAATTAGTAATAACAAACACGTAAATAAACAGTTGCTCACATGTTTCTTGCCTGTTTTGGAATAGGCAAATTAAATGAATCATCCCGTCATGTATACACACATCACTTATCTTATTTGTGAATGATGATCAAAATATTCGAGTACTTAATTCATTCAATTCGATCGTCAAAACAATACTACGTCACAAAAAAAAAAAATTAAAATGAATTCTAATTAAACGCTGGCACACTCATTGCATACAATTAGTAATTCTATGAAAATGTGAGTTTACTGGGGGATTGTGTGTGTTTGAGTTATTTGTTGTTGTTTATTTCAGCATAAATTAGAAATAGATAATGTTGCTAAGTCATGCGCATGTTTAAATCACTTGCCAAAAAATCACGCCACCTTTTTACCCCATTTTTGCAATTGCGGCCAACGACACACATGGCGAATGCGTAACATTGAGTACGAAAATATACACACACATCTGCAACCAGTAAATGAGCACAAAAATAGATGCCTAATTAAGAGAAAGTGCTCATTTACAACAAATGTTAATTTAAATTGTTCTAAACTTTTTTGATACTCCTTACTTTAGTAAACAGGGGTATAATACGCTTAAGAAAACAAATAGAAGGCAAGTTTTGGTTATGCATAAATTTTTGTCTTTACTTTGTTTATTGTTTGCTCTAACTATTTATTCTATTAAGGTATCTTTTAGTCGAGTTCTCAGGATCGCGTTGTTTATATTCGGCCTAATTTGAATTTCTGTGATTGCAAAATTAATATAATAAATTTCGTCATAATAGAAATATCAGTAGTTTTGGACATAGTGTTAGATAAGATAAAAATTTTTTTGTGATAGGTCTATGTTTAGTTTTGATAGTAAGTAGTAAGCTATAGTGTATGAATATACTATCTATAAATGAAGACACAGTTTCACAAACACAATATGATCAAGTATGTATTAGGTATTTTTAAAGAAGCTCTATGCTGTGCTGTTAACTTAAAGTCTTTTAATAGACAGTACCAAAAGTTTTTTGTTTAGTGCTTAGCACTGAAACCTTTTGATTTCATGCACAAAAATGTATGATTGTTTTGTTGCTAGTTATGAAATGGCAAAATATGTCATAAACTTGTTAAGAGTTAAAGCTGAGTTTGAGTCTGAGTGCGAGTCTAAGTACACTTATATGTATGAATGACTGTAGTTATAGTCGTAAACAATTGCAAGTTGCTGTTACACTTTTTTGGCTTCATCACTGAAAGTTGTTTTAGGCTGTAACCAGTTTATTTACTCATAATTATACATAAGGTAAAATGTGTGTGATTTTTTTTTTTTTAAATTAAGCTAAAACGGAAACAATGCAACTGATGACATGAGACAAAATACGAGTACAGTCTGTCAGGACCAGTTTCGCATCAGAATCCGACGCACGTGCAAATATCTAGCATAATTAGCCAAGTTAATTATACAAGTCTGGACGACGATGAGTTTCGGCCCCTTTAGGTTCCACGTTTCTGGCCATGACAGTTTTTATGACGCTCAGCTCTGGCCGAAACTTGTTTAATTTAGATTTTAAAATAAATCAACGATGCCTCGAGGTTGCCTCATGTTTCGTGCTCCTTACCACAGCTACTACTTCTGTTCCTGCTCCTTTTCCATTCTTCTGCGGCAATACAACTGGTTGCAACTCAAATTTTGTTTTGGAATCTGAATCTGACATTCATTAGATTGTTGTGAACGTGCCGAGAACTTCGATTGCTATTGCGACTCCGAACCAAATTCAAGAGGGCTAACAGTTGACAATTTTTATTCGTCAATTATTTTGACAAAAGCAGCTTTCGCTGCCACCTGCTCTCAGTAACGGGAAGGCTTCAATTACTTTCAACTACAGTGTTTCAGTGAACACTATTGATACTGTCAGTCAATGTAGTCGAAATAATTAGCAACAATATTTCAGCTTATCATTGTTACAATTCCAAATCTTTCAAATAAGCTGTCAATTGGTTCAGCTGACATTTGGCCTTATTAGCTTTCAGTTTTCTATTATTAAGCCCAATTGTTGAGCCCAATGTCAAAGTCACTCGGACAATGCAAATGCATTACGTTTGCAATTTTGGACAAGCTCTGACAATTGGTTGAATCTAGTATAATGAAATACTAAAAATGGTTAATAATTAACATGAAGCCAACAATATTTGTTTTAATAAACAAAACTTTTCTCTTAACCTTTTTCGTGTCTATTTTATAATGTCAGTTGGTTTTGCTTTACTCTTGACATTTGGCTTAACCTTATATTTTATTTTTGGTTTTAGTTTTCGGCAAGTTGAAGGTTTTGTTGCTTTCGGCTTAGCGAATATGTCTAGTAAAGTGAAATCTCATAAAATCTCAGTTTAGCGAGTGAATTGAGACCAAGTTATTCATTAGCTTAAATGTTTTTGTTTTAAACCAATTGACTTAGTTATAACAGTTATTTTTAGGCTCAGTTTGAGTCCTAAATTATACGAATAGCTTTTTGATTTTATAAACCATGTTGTGTATAAGTAGCCTTCGAAGAAAACACTTGTTTTTCCGTCAATAGCATTCATAATATCAATTACACGTGGTGACATTGTGAGCAATAGCATATCATCTTTCTGACTTAAAAATTGCATAACAATCGCATAATAAACACAAAAGGTATTTGAGGTTGTATTGAATGCCAGGAGAAGAATTGCAGCTTAAAGAGAATGCACTTTCAGTTATGATTACAAACATGCTTATACTAAACTTTTATAGAATATCGTTAATATTACTTTCAAGCCCAGCACTCTTGTAATTTTTTTCCACGTGAAAATTGCTACTGTCTTTTCCACACACACTCACACCACTGTGCTTCAAAAAAACAGAGAGCAACAACTTAGCTGAAACTTCAAAAAGAAGCATGAAAAATGAAAACTTCAGCAGAAATAGAAGCACAAAAAGAGACCGAAACTCTTGCTCTCTAAAGTGGTCACAGCCGCCGAGGTCTTCGCTCTTTGAGAGCAGAAGCCGGCCGGCACAAGAAGAAGCACAAATGGAAACAGAACAGGCAAAAGATGGAGAGCATTTTAACTGCGGTTGAGGAAAGTAAAAGGCAAAGAAATTTGATGTTATGGGATGTGGAATGTGTTTACCAATGTTTGCCAGCCGCATCGCCAGTTACTCCGAAAACCGAAACTCGAATAAATAAAATATGAGTTGATTGGAGTTGGTGTTGTGCTTGGTGGCATGATCAACAGAAATGGGAAACGAAACACGCAAAGGTTTTTGTTGTAGTATAGACATCAGATTAACCGACGCTTAAAGAAAAGAGGCTAAGCTAAATGTGATTTTTAATCGATACAATAGGGATCAGGAAACTAATTCTGTGTTAAGAATGTTACGACTACTTACTTATATCCAATGGTGTATTAATCTTTCCAGACACATTTAGGAACACAAAGTCCATGGTGAGGTTGATGTTTTTACTGTTGAAAAATGAGTTTCCCGAACTGCTACCCGAACTTATGCTATTAGCAGCGGCAGGTGTAAAACTCTTTAACTTATCCAACTGCGGTCCCAGCGTTGTGGTTCGGATCTTCTCCAGCAATGCCGATCCGCTTAAATTTGAGATTAATAAACTGGGACTGGGTGCCGAAGCGGTCACCTGAGCAGCATTCACGGCGGCGGCATTACAAAATTTACTAATGCTCAATATGCTCGTTATAAAGATGAGATGAAACGAGGATGTGAAACTGAAGCTGATCAGTTGCTGTACACGGCTCTGATAATTGGAGCTGCTGCTGAAGAAGGCGCTCACTTTGGGCAACTGTTGATCTTGAATAGTGTTGTTGTTGCTGCTGCTGCTGCTGTTGCTGTTGCTGTTACTGTTGTTCTCAGCTTGGTTCAGTTGTGAAGTTGTTGTTGCTGTTGCTTCTGTGTTTAAGACTGAATTGCAGACTACGAGCGACGCATCCATTTTATGTGGTGTGGATTTCAACTTGTGTAGATTTTATTTTTGACCTTTTTTTTTTTTTTTTTTTGAAAACTGCAAGAGATAGACATTTTCACTTTAATTTCACTTTTCCCAAACTTTTATAAATTTTAGATTTTCACACACGAAATGCATAGTATTTTTATATTATCCAATATTAAATAATAGCATGATGTCTACCCCGGGCAGAGATGTCAACGTCACTGTCAGCTGTTTAAGCACCAGAGCAAAGAAAGGTCTAAGAAAGTGCTCGTCTATAATATACCCTTTGCCAAATCCTACGATATCCTAACACATATACGGACACTTATGTATATAAACACTTTAAACACATTCAAATATGAAAAAGAAACGCGCTACCATTAGCGTTTTGCCGAATATGAAGTTTCTAGCTCCAAAACTCACTGAAATGAGCGTTTTTTATGGGCACAGGGTATAAAAAACACATTATAAAAGACAGAAGAACTCGTGAAATATGTACATATTTCGGCAATTGTATCGTATTGAGAATGAGCACAAAACAAAATGAAAAGAGAGTGCGTCAAAGCATGAGAAACATGCGAAACAGCAACGATAAAAAATAAAGAAATATCATACGATGTTGCAGAAAATCGACAAAAAGAAAACATGTAAATATGCTCTGCCAGGGCATGTTGGACTACAACATGCTCTTCACTTCTATGCTTTTCGGAACGGAGCTAAAGTAAGGTAAAGTTGTAAGCTAACAAGCTCACTTTATAAGCGTGAAGTTGGCAAAATATGTTAAATACGCATATGCCCATCGGTGTGCAGGGTATTTTAAAGTATGACACATTGCAAATGCAAATTTATAAGGGTGTCAAGTTGGACTTGCCAGCGGCGGTCAACTTGAACGGTAATTTTACTTTTCTAAGGTGAAGCGTTGGTGGAAACAGTTTTTACTATATTTTTTTTGAAGTGTCACGCTGATTGGATTTTAACTGAATTTTAAATGAATAGATCGCATTGATAAAAACTTTACAATATTGTTAGATAGATAACTTTTTTTGTTATCTTCATGAGGTTATCAAAATTTGTTACTGGCGCTACTGGCACTCAAGCTGAAGAATCATATGATTATTTAACTTTCCATACGTATTTTCTTGTCTCTACGTTTAACCAAAAATCTTGTTCGGACGTAGATCTAAAATTAGTGAGAAGAGAATAAATAAAAGCTTGCGACGTTAACAAAAACCATCTCGTCAAAGTCAGCATAAAATGCAAGTGACCTCGGACTACACGTGTTGCGATTATATATCGGTTGGATATTTTGTTGTTCATATATGACGTATAGTTATGAAAATCGCGCAACTTATCTAAATATTTTCATACATTTTCAATTAACACCTAATATTTTAATATTTTGGCTCTTAGGTACTGAAATTTTTCTTATTGGCCTTTGGCGAACGGCTCGTTAATACGCTGAACAACACGACTGCGCCCAAAGCCCGACGATTCACGACTAATCAGCCAATGCCAGCTAAAAGCCGAATATAGCTCGTTTCCGAAGTCTTGCCGGCGAACGAGCGATCGCCACGACTACACAATAGTAGCTTACATACCTGAAATTTTATCGTATCGGGTAGGAGAGAGCGAGACAAGAAAGAGAGCGTGAGTGTTAAATTAGAGCGAGAGAGCGATCGCTAAGAGCAACAGGTGGCCGTAATTGGTTCCAATCTCTTTGTTGCTCTTAACTTCCCAGTAGTAGCTATTATAAAAACTTCTTGTCGTTTAAAACCTGTATCTTTTAACAATTAATTGAAATTTTCGATAAAATTTCAACTATTTTGGAGGTATGTACTGCGATTGCATGGAATAACAACTATTGTAAATTTATCGTTCTAATTTATTTCTTGGCCTAGGTCAGAGACCATGACGTGCATATGATAATTGATGTGGTCCAAAAAGTGTAAACAGAATGGGGCTACACTTTCAGTGCTAGCTTGAGCTTGATACCCCGATATTCTAAGTAGATAGTGTTCTTTTTCAGAGAAAATTAGTTTCGAAAACAAACTATTTTTAAATGTACAATCTATTGCTATACCTTATCATGGCTAAAATGACGTTCTGCATCATATTTAGTTTTGACAAGGTTTTTTAAGGTTGAAGTCTGATAACCATTTTCTTGCACAACTTTCCAAGACAATTTTTTCGTCACTTTTGGCCAAATATCTTACAAAATAAATTAAATTTCTCAGAATCGAATTTAAACTGTTGTTTTATACTGACTGTGGCACCTGGAACTGATTGAAAGTAATAAGTCAAAAATATTGAGTTTGTTTAATACAAAAATTTGAAGAAAAAACTATATTCAAGATTAAGGTATACAATCAATTTATACGTCGAACTATGGTTAAAATTACAAAGTTTTGACAAAGTTATGCAAGTAATAATATATAAAAAATCAATTAAGGCTACAGTGGATCATTCTCGATTTGATACTTTCTCTTTTTCTACCTTTTTAGGTACAGGGTATAAGAATTAACATATTTATATGCGGAACTTTAACAGTTCACCTTATGTTTCGAAGTATATTGCGAGGCAATTTACCATTCTACCTGTAGGGTTTATTTCTGAATTTGCATATTGAATAATTCGTTTGCGTATGCAGCACTATTTCGCTTAATACAATATAAATAAAGAAATAAGGAAAGAGTGTCTGAAAGCACGACTCAAATGTCACGTAAGTTCCCTTATAGTGGTTTGCATGTTACTAACACTATAGCTATCAATTTAAATAAAAATAATCTCATCAAATTAAGAATAAATTTAATTTTAAAAGTACTTACCAAGTCACTTGGGACAAATCTCTCTTGTTTGAATAAGAGAATGCCTTTTCGGATTTTTCCAAAATTTAAACAAATTCCATACTACACATATATATATCTGTATTTATTCAATCGTCTTTACTCGGAAACATATTTACACTTAATAATAGCATGTAATATTATTAATAATAATAATAAACGATTTGCACATTAAACAGAAATAAATTTGTCAACGCTTTTCTAATTATTAAGGGTATAATAAGTATAATAATTGTTTGTTTAAAACTAAGTAATGCACACTTACAGCTATATACAGTTTGGAACTATTTGAATTATCATTAGTGTTTTCATTAATTCAGTTTAGTTCAGTTGAGTTTAGTTTAGTTTAGTTTAGTTAAGCTTTAATTTAGTTTCAATTAGTTTAAGTTAGAACTCTGCGACATATTTGTACAGCAATCCTTTAAGGATTCTCTCAATCTCTCTTCAAAGTGACCCGCTGTTAAAATAATTTTAAAATAATTTACACATACAATTTGCTCAGTCTTTAGGCGTGTCTGTTGCGGGTTTCTCATTGGTTCTGCCAAGGCCGTTTAGGGTTTAATCAGATCCAAAAACTCCATAAACTCTAATACGACGATATGCCTATGACAGGTGAGTACTGTTGAAAAAGGATTAAGTGTCAGGTGACAAGTATATAGGTAAAAGAATTAAGCTGGAATAATTACCTCCTCATCCATTACGCTAGTGTGATCATAGATACGCGAAGGCAGATTCTTACGCAAACTGAAGTGATCCTCTGTGGTCGTCTTGCGATAAATTGGATTCTCAAAATTCATAGAGTTTATGCGACGTTTGCTGCAGTATCGATAGCCAACAAACAGGAGCTGTTCCAATAAAAAGTGGAAGCCCATCAATTTATTTTGCATTCCTTTGAAAGTCAATTCGAACTTACCACCGATAGAAGAACTGCGCAGCCACTGAGACTGGCAATTACCACAAGAGCTATAAAACCCGAGTCCGGCTGGGGGCTGGGAGATGTGGTCTGATCGATATGTGTTTGGTTCTTCACTGGACGATGGTCGGCAACTGTGGGGATTGGATGTGAGATTTTGGGAAGTTTAGTCGGATTCTCATGTAAATCAAATAAGCAACTCGAAGGAAAAAGAAACAAAGACAAATAAAAACATTACAACAAGAACAACAAACACAAAATGCGACAGGCATAAAAATCACAGCAATAAAAAAGCGCAAAATGAAATAACAGAAAACAAAAGAAATTGTGTGTTATATACGAGCTAAATCCTACGCTTTCGCGACACAGACCATTTGGGAGTTAGTCGAATGTTGCTGCTTCGGCTCATTCTCTTTCTCCTTTCCCTGTTTCTTTCCCGGGCTAAAGAATTTTCAATCAAATCGTTCAAAGTGCGCATTTAGGCGCAAATAAACACTTAAACGCGCTCGCGCCTTTGATGGGCTAAACTTTTATACCACCAAGGGATGAAGATCTAAAGATGGCGCTGCTCTCACCCCCTATGGTGGTAAAGTGATGCAAAGGGGGATGGTAGAGGTAGGGAGTAGGTTGGTGTAACAGCGGGGAACTCAAATGGCGTAGGATGCGTAATGACATCGTTAACGGAACGCGTTTAATGGATTTTGATTCAGAATCAGATTCAAACTCCCGTTCAGCTGATTCAGTCCTAATGTCGGATCTTGTTCAACGCTTAAATCAAATCAAACGGCAAAAGCTATCAACATTATCTTGAATTTCACTTTAAAGAGCCAAGAGCCCCAACCAAGAAACAACCGACCCAGTAGCACAATATTAACCCCACACTTAGTGGTTAGTGGGGTGGTTTGGGTGGATGAGGTGGTTTGCCTTCTTGGTATCAGTTGCAATGTTCGCCCAGTTCGCTGTCTACTTGTGGTTGCCACTGCACTGCAAGTGGCTCTCGATGGCATTTATGAAACTGTCAAGCATGGATGGGCTGAGGTCGGCTTTGATGATGATTAATGGGAGCCATGACAAAGCAAATGTTATGCCAGAGTGTTGAAAATGAAGTTCTTGGCTTTGAGAACACACTCTCTCTCATAGTCAACAACCAACACCTTCCCTTCACCCACTAATCCATAAAACATACAGAAAAATATCCAAAGAGGACAGAGCTGTCGAGTGTGGCAAAAAAAAAGTTCAGTGCATTCGCTGAAAAATGTTGTGATTAATATGCTTGTTTTAAGTTCGAGCATCAACTTTAAATACAAACTAATGGCATACTGAAAATGATAAGTGCGTAAACAGAACAGAGTTGACAAGCTCTTAAGAGCAGTTGAGCTAAGGGACTGGACGAAAATGGGGTTGACATACACATAAACACAAATTTAACAGACTGGACAATATAGAAATAGATGAACAAATAATTATAGATATATGTACATTGTACATATATACTACGTTTATATGGAGCATTCATGAATTCTGGAATTTGGAAAAATCAACACAGGTCATGCATGCACTAAATTTTGCAACATTAAACAGTTTGGACACTTTAAAAAAAAAACCTTTTAAAATGTTATTTTGTGAATGCAAAAGTTTTTTGAAAACCGTAGCGAAAGTCACGTGAGTTATACATGTGATTTTGCACAAAGAGGAGTTGTCGATTCCCACAAAAAAAAACATACCAAACACAATTGACAGTTATTAACAATTAAGAACACAAAAATATAGAAATAAAACACAGATCATATAAAATTACCAGGCAATTCATGTGACAAATTTGTTCGTAATATGCTTGTCTGATGGTTGTCAGTTTTTACAAGCTTATCATTAGAGTTCGCAAGTCGTAAGTGCGGTTTCGTTTTGGTCTTAAATCTGTTGGCACGGGGAGGTTTCGTAACAACTCTATAACGGGCTGCATGCGTCATCATGCAGATCATAGGTTAAATTTTAGTTCAATAAATAAAAGCGTTAATATCGAATGCATGCAAAGTACACTTCTATAAAAGTTATTTAACACCTTGGAGCTACTTACGATCTTCGACACACATGAGACCATCAGCCATCAACTTGAGACCCGTGGGACAGGCACAGGAAATTCGCGGGCTTCGCTCATTGATACGCGGCGCAGGAAGACAGAGATGCGAGCAGTGTCCATTAACCGACTGACAGTGATTAATGCCATCTGGTTGGCGATAAGGATGATACACGTGGACGACCATTGGATGCTGAAGCTGTAAAGGATGCAGACATGAGAAGGTCATCAAAAGGGAATAGGAGAGACAAAAAGAGAGTGAACTCACCATGTGAACAGCTGTGATGGGCTCGACATCTTCGCCAGTGAATTTGTTGGCCTTGAAGACTGTTTGCTTGTCCCAGTCTGTCCAGTACATGTAATCCTCAAAGGTGGTTATCGAGAAGGGATGCCGCAGATACTCTGTGGAGTAGAGGATCTGTCTGCGCTGGGAGCCATCGTAGTTAGCCGAGGATATGACGTTCAGCTTGCCATCGACCCAATAGATGCGCTTCAGCACCAGATCCAGAGTAATGCCATTAGGCCACTTGACATCATAGTTAATGATCGTGGTACGATGCGAACCATCCATGCCAGCGCGTTCGATGCGGGGCGAGGCACCCCAGTCGGACCAGTACATCCATCCATCGATGGGATCGAGGGCAATGGAGCGCGGTATGTCCAGTGCATCCTCGATCAGAACCTTGCCCATGTTGCCATCAAAGTTGGTCAGCTCAATGGTGCACTTGTGCGTGTCCGTGTAGTAGACATGATTGTAGATCCAGTCCACAGCTAGTCCATCTGAAGTGACTGAAGATTGCTTCAGAACGACCGTCTTATCGTTTCCCTCGTCGATGGGTGCCTTGTAGATGCTCTGTGTGGTAACATCACTCCAGAAGATCATGCCAGTGCGAAAGACAAAGTCCAGAGCTGTCGCCGACTTGGTGCTGTTCACAATCGATGTCATCTCCATGTGGTCCAAGGCAATCTTTCGTATATCATGGCGACGAGCCAGCAGGAGAGAGGCGTGTCCTTCAGTAGCCTTACACCTTGTATGATTGCGTGGATCCCGCATGTATCCTGCCTCGCACTCGCACTTAAATCCGCCTATCTCATTGACGCACAGTTGGGAACAGACGCCTGGCTGCTCGCACTCATTGATATCCACACAGGTGTGGCCATCGGAGGAGAGTTTGTATCCCTCATGACACTCGCAGACGTAGCCAACCAGGTGATCCACGCATTTATGCATGCAGTTGCCATTCTTGGAGGCGCACTCGTTCACTTCACATTTACCGGCTGGCTCATCCTCGCCATCAGGACAGTCCTTGTGTTTGTCACAGACCTTGGACAAAGGAATGCATTGGCCACCTCCACAGTCGAACTGGCTGGTCGAGTTGCAGCTCTTGGACTCTGCTGCCAATCTGCAGTCGCTTTCATCACTTCCATCCGCACAATCCTTTTCCCCATTGCAGGTGAGATGTCCGGCAATGCAGCTGCGATCTCCACACTTGAACTGATCTGGTCTGCAGGTGATATTCTTGCATTTGGATTCGTTCTCATCGTCGCCGTCGGGACAGTCGTGTTCGCCATCGCAGAGCCAGTTGTGGTGCAGGCAGGTGATGCGATCCTTGCACTGGTACTCATGTGGCAGACAGGGTGTCACTAGTTTTGTTGCATTTGCACAGGCCTGCGGCGAGAAGGAGAATGCGTTGCAGAGGAGAGGGATTGACAAAAGTTTCGTGTGGTTGCCTTGTTAGAAGTTTGTCGAAAAGTTTTCGTTGCATACTTTTAGTTGCTTACACACGAAATTATGTTGCAGTTGCAACGCCCCGCCTCTCGCCATGCCACGCCCCTTTGGGGCATGCCAAAATGCAATTTTATGCGTACTATGCGTTGACAACAAAAGCTGGCAAAGCTGGCAGCGTTGAGTTATGCGCAACTTGGCTGTAATTTATATGCTTGCCGCCTTTCGCTTACACACACAGACAAAAACTCGGATTCATGTGGCACAAAGGCAGTGTCGAGTTGGAGGCGGAGGAGGAGGCGGAGGCAACTACAATCATTTTGCCACTTCACCCACGACAAAATTTAAATTTATGAGCCAGGCATTCAGCGTGCAACAGTATGCGGCACGGCACGGCACTTACCCGTTCATCGGAGGCATCTGGACAATCCGGATCACCGTCACAGACCCAACGCTTGGCAATGCAGGCGCCATTGGAGCAGGTGTGCTCCGCAACGGCATCGCATGGCACCACGGGGCATTCGCGCTCATCGCTCCCATCGCCACAGTCATTGTCGTGATCGCAGACCCAACGCTTCTGTATGCAACGTCCGTTGCCGCAGGTGAATTCGTCGGAGCGGCAGGTTTGGTCTGCGGAACGAATGCAGGACAAAGGATTAGCAAAAAATGGGAAATCTTGCTACAATGGCGACATAAACCAAAAGAAAATTAAGCACAAAGCAGACAGTTGATGAATGGACGTGGCCAGTGAGTTAGCAAAGGAAACGAATAGGCAATGGGATTGGGATTGGCTGATAAAATTGCAAATGAATTTGTAGTTAAATTTAAAGCAAGCTAAAGTGTGTAAGGCAATTAAAATGAGGTAACCTTTGACTCTGAATAGTAACTTAAACTTGCTGAACAACAAATAATTAAGTATCAAGTAATAATTAAGAAATTCACAAACTGAGATAACAACGGAAGTTATTGTTAATAGAAATAAAACTAAACTTGAAAGATTACATTAATTTAATATGTATGTTTACCTAAAAGGCATGAAATTACTAAAATAATTACTCAATTAAATTTAACAATTTTAGGTAACAAAAATTAAATTTTATTTATTCTTATTAATAGACATGATTTTAACACTTGTAACTTAAAATGTTTTAAGAATATTTAAACCACAAATAACTATTTAATTTGTTTACTAAATATTAAAGTAAAGTAATAAACCCCTTTGAAAAATAATAAATGTGCATTAGGGGCAGATTTGTCGAATAAAAGTTGACAGTTTATTAAAAACAATGTTATATGTATTATTCAATTTCACTGTTAATTGAACGTAAATTGTCACATTATTACTGTAATAGAAGTTGTCCAAATAGAAGATATTAAGTTATATAATAAATGACATTTCTAAGCTTGCATTTTGCTTTCAGCATTAAATACTAATCTTTAATATTTTATTGGCATAACAAAATATTTTGACTTTTTGTATTTTAACAAAAGCGTAAATAATATGCCGCTTGGGGGCAAATATTTATGATGTTTGTTTGGTGTTTAAGCTATATAAAAGCTAATCTTTGGTAAACAATATAATTGAGTTGGGTAAATATTATATAAAACTGTATATAAATACTAGATGCGAAGTAAGATTGGGCTGAGAAGCAAGCGATTGTGGTAGGTGAATGAATGAGGAAATCGGTACCCTGAAATTCTACTCCCACTCAAAAGGGGCTTTTCATTAAAATCAAAAGAAATTGAAATTGATTATCACTACAAATCAAAAGTTATTAGAAATCTTTGGGATGTGCTTACTGCAGGCATGCTCATCTGAGCCATCGCTGCAATCCTTGCTCTGATCGCACATCCAGGCCAAAGGAACGCATTCACCTTCGCCACTTTTGCAGCTGTACTCTTCCGGCGAACAGGTGCGTGCCTCTACGATTTATATGGAAGATATAAGACGAAGTCAAGTGAAGATGAGTGAGGGGTAAACTGCAGCTAATAAATATCATTGGGGATATTAAATACATTTATTTTCCGCTGCCTCAAATAAACTGAAGGAGCAGCAACGGCTGCCCCTTAGCGGTTTTTTCGTTTTTTTGTTTGTTTGTGGCCAGATTGCCATTACATAATCCTATCGAACAGCCAACAACCAAGGCCAAGGGTTGTTGTTAATATGTAAGTATGTATGTGTGTGTGTGTGTGGGTTAGTGTATGCTCGGAGGGGTGTGTAATGCTCGTACGCTGCTTGTGTGTGAGTAAGCATAATGGGCTAAGCACTTTATGCGCTGTTGCCAGGCGTTGTCGGGCAGCCAACGCTGCGTATGCGTGTTATGTCATGCGTATGTGTGTCCCCATTGTGTGAGTATGTGTATGTGAATATGAGGGGATATGTGTTTATGGTTAGCTTTTATATACACTTGAATGCAACGTTGCTCCTCAACGACTTGATTAAACTGTATGAGGATATGGGACATATATGAGCGTAGTTTTCAAATTATGCGCAACACTTTATTAAATGCAAGTGGAAAGTGAGTTATGAGCACAGACAGGACAAAGAGCGATAGAAAGAGAATAGTGGTAGTAGTTGTTGTTGTTGTTTTGTTGCTTACTACAATGCGCTTCATCGGATTTATCACGACAGTCATTGCTGCCATCGCAGAGCCAATTTCGAGGTATGCACTGGTCAACGGTCTTGCATTTGAACTCATTGTTGGGACAGGCATTCACTGTGTATCGACAATATACATTACAATGTACTCATATAATCATATATTCATTTTCAATTCAAAATATACATGTAATTGGTTTGGTTATTCATGTTTGACTTACTGCACAATGTACTGTTCTCGTCGGAGCCATCGGCACAATCATTCTCCTGATCACATCGCCATTTATTCGGTATGCAATGGCCATTTGAGCAGCGGAAATGGTCTGATGAGCAGGTGGCCTCTGGAAAGAGCAAAAACAGTGTAAGCCAAACAAGTTAAATCGAGTGTCCTTTTGTCTATGTTTGTCAGATTGTTTGTTGTGTGTGTGCTTGTGGCTGTCTTTGAACTTTGCCCTGGACCCGTATCAAAAACAAAAGCCAACACAAAACCTGCCAACCAGTTTCAACTTATTCGCATATGTTTGTGAGAATGTAAGTGTATTTATTTACAGGCACTTGAGCACGTGCTGTGCAAAGAAAATACACTAAAAAAAAGTACAAAAATAAAATCAGACAAAGAAAATACATATAAATAAGTCGTTGCATATGCGAGGTAGTTGAATCCACTTTTCAATGCCACGTGGAGGGCAACAATTGTTACCAATTCTGTTACCAATTCTACATTTAAAGTAATTTATTTATATTTGATAAGCGCCAAACAATGAACTAAAGTTACCTTTGTATAAGATTTAATTTAAGTGTAGGTCTTAGTATATAATAATTCCACCTGTTTAACTTTCCTGCTGATTATTATTCCCTTAAATTCTGACTACAATTGTGCGTTAACTTTTTGGCTTTGGCCCATGCAAATCCGCGACCCAGTCATAAGAATAAGCATAAAAATAAAAAAAATAAAAATACAGATGAAACAAGCATTAATTTTAATCAATTTTAATGTGGCGTAGAAGAACTGAAGGCACAACATGCCATATCAATAACATTTAATATGATTACTTTTCTAAACTTTTTATGGTGCACAACTCTCCGGTCGAATGCCTGGCAAATGTCCTGGCTCAGTATGCGCATTTTGTCGCTTCAGTCAAATGAAATGTAGCATGAAAAACGGAAAAATCGGAGAAACTTGTTTTCTACATGAACCTATTTCGAGGGAAAATGAAAACGAAGCAAAATAGCAACCAATATTTGTTAAAAAATAAAAGAAACGAACAAAAACAAATATAAATATAAATACGAGCTCCCAAACCATTGAACAATAAAAAATGGTCACATGTGCAACAAACACTTTGAAATGTTCAATATAATACTCTTCACGGGGGATACTTAAGAGTTTTTGCGCCAATTGTGTGACGTCTGCGGGTAGAGTATTTACTTGGAATAGGGACAATATCAAAATTAAAAATGCTGTCCTAAAAGGAGGCTAAAATTGACGAGAATCTTAAATGTGGAGTATTTAGGCTTCGGCATTAAAAGTGCCACCTTTATAATTCTTATTTGCGCATATTTGCCAAAGCCCGCAGCTCCATTCAAATCGATGTGATTCGATTTCTTTTTATGTAGTCTGTAAGTACATATATTGTGATTGCTATATACATATATGAAATGTGTGTAAACTGTGCCCATTGGACAAATTGCTGCGCTTTTAAATATATATACAAATTAAAGTTTTTTATTTTGGACTACGGTGTGTGTCACTTTCGCCGACAATTAAAAATCAAATTAAATTTATTACTTTTAACAAAAAATAAAAAAAAGGAGTGGTTGCAATTGATTGCATTTACGCATGTTGCAATAAAAACAACTTTACAGCTGCATTTGAGCATAATTTGTAATACATTTTTTAACTAAGTTTAAACGGCTTTTCAGTTGATTAAAAAACTTTGGCCCTTGACGGCAGTGTCTGGCAATTTGTATGCAAATGTCAAGCGGCGTGTGCAAAATATTCTGTTGCATGCCACATGGCGCCCTGTTGCAGTCAGCAAACACTACTTAGTAACTCGTCGAGCAAGTGGGTGCTTGTTATGCTGCCACATCATGATTGGGATTTTGTCATGTTTAATTCAACTATATAGGTGTTGTTGGAATAGTTTGCAACTTGTTGAAGCCACAAAAAAGTATTTGGGTTGATTGAATGTGCTTGCCCGTGTTGCAAGGATAAACTTTAGTATTGACGTGGTATTATTTAACTGAAAGTTAAGTTACTTTAAATTTTATAAGCCTTAAATTAAAGCTGAGTTTTTAATCTATGTATATATTTTGTCCGTTCTGAATGCGACACAAAAATGTGTCAAAATGTTTGGAAATTTTTAGTGAAATTAATGCAAATGTAAAAAACGAAACCCTGAAAATGTTGTAAATAATAATTAATTAATTAATATAGACAATTGAGTTAAGAAAATAAATCATAAATCATCATATAATTATCTCGAATATTTAAAGTATTCATACCATTTTCCGGCACAATTGCGCCCAAACTGTAGCTTTGTGTGTGCAGCAAGCTGGTCACAAATAGAAAACACCAAATGTGCCCCATATTGAAGAATATTCACAGAATAGTGTTATTAATGTCTTTAAGTTATTTGTTGGTTGAATCTATTTTGATTAATATATTTTGACTTGATGATTTATACACTAAAACACTGTCACTTGATATGCTCTCGAAATGCGTATATTCAAATTGCTCTAGGCCAATTGCCTTGTTGTCAGCTCAATTGCGACGGCTTTGTGCCATATTCGAGTCAGCCAAGTTGCACAAATTGATTGCATAATTTCCGTTAGCAAGTTCATTATGGTCAACAATAACAACAACTGGCAAAAGTCAACAAAATAAATATATATTCATATCTAAACACTAGACATTGGCCAGAGTTATAAGTGCCACATAAATGACTGTCAGACGACAAAATTTAGCAATTTTGTGGGAAATTGAGGAAACACATTTAATGTGGGCCACAAAACTAAATGATAAATGATAAGTGTAACGACAAGAATCAGACGAAAGTCTATCTGAATTCTAAATAGGCCCTAGTCAGGCTTGGCCAGGTCCACAAAGCTGTCACAGATGGACATTGCCGATTAGCCTGACAACGGCGGCGACTTTCCCGCAAGCAGTAAAAAAGGTTCACAAAAAAAAAATAGAAAATGGAAATAAAAATGAAAAGAGCAAACAAATTTCCATAGCTTGCTCATATCTTTAAGGCACACGGCAATCTTTTCTGGGTTCCTTGGCCTGACTCTGGCATTTTGTCAAAGCACTTTGCATAACATCAAAGGACTTCTAGACAACGTGTTTCAGCTAAACTCTTGCAGTCAGCATTTCGAGGACATATTGATATCAATTCGCTGGGGCAATTTATTTAATTCCTCCTAGAACAGTGCCTATCAAAACTAATCCATTTGGCACAAATATCCTTTTGCTTTTTCTTACATTTTACACTATTTCTTTGCAATATTTTTGTGTTTTTATTTGATTCTTCGAGTTTTTCTATATGTATGTAGTTGGTTCAATTAATATTTGATTTTTTCACTAAGCGCGGATCAACCCGTCTGTTTACTTGAAAAGTTCGCCGACAACTGAGTTTACAGCTGCGGAGCTCCAATCCTTAAAAACAGTTGCCAAAACTTGCTTTTGCAGCATCTCTCAAATCTCAGTTGAAGCTTTCACTTAACAGCAACCAGCTGCTGCTTCGAGTGCAAAATAAGCGCTCATTTCGAGTGAGTTTTATCTCCTGTTCTGAGTCTACGACTGAGCTTTGTTGTGAGTGTTAACGTTAGATACTGAGGGGTTTGGATATAATAGCAGGGGTCGGTGGAGCTTAATTGACACCATTACAAAGCATTGTATGGTAAACGAAAATAATTGAGTAATACAAGCTGGAAAATTACATATTAAGTGGAATTTAACATAGTTTATGTATAAATATTTTGGATTCTTTAGGATATACAAATTGGTTACCAATTTCACTTTGCAATTCTTAAATGAAAGTCCCATCAATATGTAGTGCATATTTTACTAATTTACATATCCGTTTTACGATACAGATGATTGACAAAAATATGTAACTATTCATAAAGTTAACCTAATAGTATTATACTGTACACAATACGTAAAGTAGGAGGAGTAACTATGTAGTTATTTAAATAAGTATTTAATAAAATTCAATTTCTGTTTTCTATTTTTAAAAACAGTTGTTTGCTGAAATATAAAAATTCATAAAAAACACATATTTTATAAAATTGACGAATCTATTATCTGTTTGCCAAAAATGTAAATTAATATCTTTCCTTTTCTGAAACATTAACCATAGGTGATCTATTACTTCCCATTACAAATTTATTTTAATATTCATTTAACATTTATTTTAACCTTATCCTCTTGCCGTTTGCCCTTTAGCGCAGTTAAGTACATCTTTACATATCTTTTCCCTTCTCTAATATATCCCATTTTCCTCAATATTTAGCATCAGATTCAAATCCAACTTTTTTACCAGGTTCAACTACAGGTTTCAATTTCACTGTTTGTAATTTGGCCTTCAGCAAGATTATATAAAAATTTCGTTGTGCAGTAGCAGCAGCAGCAGCAACAAAAGCAACTGCATTGTACTCTTCTTTTTTATCTCTTTTATTAAAATTATTTTCATTCTTTTCATACATATATGTATGTAGTTTTTTTTATTTTGGTGGCTGGCACAAAAATATTATGATAAAATAACGCAGACGACCTCACATAGTTTCCTTTTATGTCGAATAGCGACGCAAAAGTCTCGTGCGACGAATTCGCGCTGATGATAAATTGCTGATGCAACAACGTTGCATGCCACAGTCAGCGAAATTGCGTTGCATTTACAGTTTGTGACGATGTTTAGCGACTTAATGAGCGCACTGCCATGGCACAGTTTTGGTCAGCAGTCTGTCCAACTACACACACCCCTGCCCACAGTTCCAGCCCCAGACATGAAAAACCCCCCTGCACTCCTACAACCCCGGCTTGGACCATGCAACGTTCATGCGTAAATGTGGCAAACTAGTTTCGAATTTTGATTGATTCCCAAAAGCGGCAACTAACGAAGCATCACTCCATCTGATGGACGCCACTGTAAAGTGCGCAATTAATATAGCCCCCTAAAAGTATGCGACAAAAGTGTGCTTTCAGTTTGAGTATCGCGCCTTTTAAAAATTCAAATATTTAAATAAAAATCATTTTTTGGTAACAAAATGATTTTCTTTAAAGAAACTAATAAAGTTGTAAATTAGATTAATTAAAGCGGATTCTTTTAACACATTTATCGTTTTTGTAGCCCTTCTAGGGGTCTAGTTTCTTCAAACAATGTTTAAGAAGTCAAGAAAATTTGAGAAAATTCTAAAACAAAAATCCATTCAAAATTTTAAAATCTTTGATGTTTGATTAATTTTCAGTTTATTATGCTAGCAACTTAAAAAGGTTTTTATTACTGTAGACATATTAAAAACTTACCGGGAAATTTGCATTCGGTGATTTGTTCATCGCTATCATCCTTGCAGTCCGGCTCGCCATCGCAAACGAACCTTATGGGAATACATTGAAGGTTTTTACACTGAAATTGCTTCTCATCGCACTTTGGATACAGGGATTGAGCTGTGGAGAGAGATGACAGTAAACAAATGATTAAAGCTAATTATATTTCTGTTACTGTTGTTGTTGGTGTAACTTCTGCTGTTCCTCATCTTAAGCTGCTAAAAGTTTTCTCATTAAAAAAGCGAAAAACGAAACCGAATACCGAAAAGCGAACCGAAAAAACCGGCAGACAAAGTGCCATTTGTAGGTGGCACAAAAGCCCAAATTGATTAGGGCTTAAAACTTCAAAACAATCAAGAGCAGACACACACGACCACACGCGCACACACATATTACTCATATACATATGTGTGTGTGTGTGTGTGTATGTGTGTGTGATTGTCAAAATCATTTGCATACAATACAAACATAATGCGAGAGGCATCTCCCATCCTCGTCATGGGGTTTTAATCAACAAAATAAGATACACACAAACCAAATGGCGCTGAATGCCGCAAAACTTTGACGTTGCCCCCTTCCCCCAAAGAGCTTGACAATTTTGCCGAACTTCTGTTTCAAGTTGCGGTTGGTTCTAGCCGCTTTGCCCCACGTGCAACATATATACATTTCGTACATAAAGATGTATGAAAATTATAATAGAAATAAAACAGGGGCCCAGAAAATGTCAACAGCTCTTGATACATAATAGAAAATGTGACAAGTGAAAAAGTTATGGATTGCCAATGTCCTGGGTAAACAGGCACAAACAAACACACAGTAGGACATCCTTACATACCATACTCATAGGGAATCACATTTGAGAAGGGTTTCCTGGTCAAAAGCTGTCGCTGCATTTGACAGCTGTTTCTGGGCATATTAAAAAAAAAAAAAACAAAATGATTCGTTTAATCAAAACTTTCATATAAATAATTTACACAAGCCGTTTTTGCATTTTAAATTTTGTAATGGTTGTAATTGAAAGCGAAATAACAAAAGAATGTCGTTCTTTGCGAAAGATTTTACTAAATATCTTCAATCAATAAGGTCAAATCAATTTGTCGATGTCGCCACACAGTCTGAGTATTGTTCTCAATTATGAATGATGGCAGAAATTAATCAATGTGTATTTTAAATATAAAAAGTTACAAATTGCTTACAAGTATTGATATGAGCACATGTTCACAATAGTAATCACAAAATTTGAACAGATATTCATACTAATAATGGGAAGACTTATAAAATTACCGAAATATTATGTTTATTTTAAAGAGTTTAATATTTAGCGTTTTTTACACTGAACCGACTTCCAACCAGTTGTAATCATTAAGTATACGTTTGGTTGAAATTATCTTTCACGTACAATATATTCAAAATACAATAGTTATATACAATATCTTGATAAAAAGCAATGATTATAAAGATACTAAATGTTATTTGATGTACTTATTATTTATTTCTTAAAAATCATTATTATTATCTAAATTTTCAATACTAATAAACGTTTTGCAACTCTTCCTGAATGAATTGGAAACGATGGCAAAAACCAAACAAAATTTTAGATGAAATCAGGTTATTTGATGCCTCCACACTGTCTGGCGGCAAACACAGTTTCAGTTTCATAAAAATACTATTTTACATATCGAATGTTATCGAAAAGTCTCAGTAAAAACTTGTTTAATGCCGAAACTGGTTGGCCTAAAAGCTGGCTGTATTTGCATTGGTGCTTTGTTGCTCATTTATTATTATTATTTCAATATTTTTATCATTATTGTTCATATTGCGTGTTTTATTATGCCTAAGTATTATTCAATCAACAATCTCCTGTAGTTCTCAGACGGTAAAACTGATAAGGGAATACCTCGAAGCCAGACGCTCAAGATAAGCAATGCTCTGGGTATGCTAAGAAATTGTTGGCAAAAGAACATAACATATGCCCAAATCTCAAAGTTGTGATAACCAGACTGATAAGCACCGATTTAACAATGAGTACAACTTATGCTTAATGAGATTAACACTCGAACTGCTGGGAAAATTTGATAATCTGGGTGCTAATTGACAAAAATTATATATATGAATGCTGCTCTTAAAATACGCTGCTTATCAGTTTCGATTGATGCTCGTAAAGTAAAGTTCAATGTCAGTTTCAATTAAATTATTGTAATTTATCGATGTCATAAAGTTAAAACTGTTACGGGGAGATCATATTGAGGTGGGCTCAATTGGAGGTATATACTATAGAGATGACCACGCCCCTTTTAACATGTAAACAATTAATGAAAATTGATTGATAATTGCGGTTGATTTTCTTGTTGTTGTTATTGTAGTTGATTTACTAGTTTTTAAACAAAAACAAATCAATTAAAGGCGACAGCGTCATTTGACTTCTTTATATAAGCGAAACATTAAGGGGATAGCCAACACGCCCACTATTTTAAAATTCATATTGTTTTTATTATTTTTGTTTAGTTGTTGTTGTTCTTGATGTTGATGTTGGCACAAAACTAGTTGAATATACTAGAAAAATAAGTTGGCAGCGCATTTAAATTAAATCCGAAATGAAACGGCATAAAAACCAAATGACCCAACAAATTAAGTAAAATTTCAAGAAGACATGCTCGACGCTGAGGTACCCTGTAGGCTCAAATTTCTTTCCACATAGAAACACTAATTTCCAGTGGCGCAAAAATAGACACATTGCCTTATTCTTTACTAGAAATAAAACTATCTTGATTAACTTCCGTGTTTATTGTCTTTTGTAATGAAATTTCAGACTAACCATAAACTTAATAAGATATAAAAATAGTTTACATGCGAGTATCAACAAAAATGCGCATCAGGTCTTAAGATGTAATAATCTCTGAGATAAAGGCACTCAAATAGGCAAACAAACTAGGCCTGTTCTCTTTGAAGCGAGACAACAATTTTAATTACATCCATAGTAAATTGTTCTGGATAGTTATCTTACCCTATGAACGGATTACTGAGAACAGGGTATCTTAAAAATATATACATGAAAAAGAGAGAGAATAAATATTTGCTTTGGCGACCTTGCAGCGGGCTACACACAAAGCTTATGCTAATTTATTTGACGGGGATCTATCCGACTGTTAACAAATTGTTGGGACATATAGAAAACAAATGAAATCAAAAGGAACAGGTAATAAATCAGCATGTAAAGCGTGTAATGAAAATATGAAAAATTAAAATGTGTTGAAAATTCGATTGTTTAGTAAAAAAAAATTTGTATGAAAATAAATAAAAAGGGGCTCGTCGATTTTGAACTTGAACGAATTTTACTCTTACATTTTTCACAAATTTTGTTGTTTTATTGATTTTGCTCTTTGGTACGTTCTTGAATGTTCTGAAATGCAAAGTTCAGTTCATAGCCACTGTTTGATCCATTTAGATCTACATATAATCTATGTTCTATGGAATACGTCAATGGTATTTTTGGTATCCTCCTACGTATCTTTTGGCTCGGAGAGTAGAAATGCATGTCAAGAATTTTATTTACGATCTTTTAAATGTTTGATCAGAGTCCAAAATGCAAGGAGCAAAGTACAAAATTTGAACTCTTGTTTTTAGCATGTTGTAGGTAAAAATACCTTTTCAAAACAGAACAATTTAAAAAAAACTGTCAAGATATTTGCAAAACCGATTGTTAACACGTATTAAAATTTGTTTTATTGTCTCAATCTAGCTATCTGACAAACTTGGCTAAGTACATCGCATTTAATCCTTCTGGCTCAAGTTTAAATCAAGTGAAGTTTCGCGACCTTCTGGCAAATCAAATTGATTCAATAAAAATTTTCAATTTCTAAATCCCAGCGAAAATGTAATAAAAACAAATCATAAAAGTGAACAGCGATAAGATAATCTCAATACAGTAAATCCCGAATGGGCAGGTGGGCTGATTTAAAGAAATTTACGACACGGAAATACCCCCAAAGGTAATAGACAAATGACGTTAGCGAAATAAAGTCCTTATCATTCACAAGACAGATAGACGTAGACAAATCAGAATGAAATGCAAACTGCGGAAATCCAAATAAAAGTTTGCTTCGAATAAAAGTTGCAAATCGATTTGAAGACAAAAGCCAAACGAAGAACAAATTGGGTTTAAAACAACTTTAAATATGCACACTTTGTTTATATAGATTAGATCTAAAGAAATAACTGCATTGTATACATAGTATAAGAGTCAAAACTAATGTCGGTGTAGCTGGGGTTAACAGCGGGTGCAGCAATTACAGCACCTGTTGCAGTTGCATCTTGCTTGCAGACCTGAATGCTGTCTAAAATTAGCACAGTCTGGCTAAAAACAAACTCCATACATTCCTTGCCCTCTTATCTCTTCTCTTCGTCTTTCTCTGTCACTCTCTTCCTATCTTTGTTAGCCTGTTTCTCACCTATATCCAACGGCGTGCCGATCTTGCCAGATACATTGAGGAACATGAAGCTCATGTTGAGGACGCCTTTGGCATCGAGTGGCTTTGTCAATGTGGCGCCACCTACTGGCTGCAATTGTTCATTAGATGTTGTTGTTGTTGTTGTTGTCAGTGGCGTTGTTGTGGGCGTGGCAGTGCAACATTTGCTCAGCGTTAACATTAATGTAATCAACAGGAGATTTGCATTATCGCACATGCAACTAAACAACTGTTGAACGCGACGCTGAGAGTTGTTGCTGTTGTTGCTGATGTTGCAGCCAGTTATTGCACTTGTTGTTGTTGCTGCTGTTGAGTTGCTTGTTGTTGTTTTTGTTGTGGGTTTAGTTGTTGTTGCAGTTGTGCTATCACTTACAGTGCTCGTAGAGCATAACTCTATGGCCATGGTATGAACTTTGTCTAGTTTTTTCTGTTTTATTTTGTGATTTGTCTCTTTTGCTCTGTCTGTGACTCTGTCTCTGTCACTCTGTTTGTTGGTTGAACTTGGTTTTGTTTGTTTTTCACTACACAGTGACTATGCATATGCATGCATTTATAGTATTTGATTAAACTATGAAATAGAAAGTCATTCGATCAATATTCAAGTAGGAAGCTTTGGATCTGCTTCCGTTATCTAATCAGTTCAAATGACGTCTGCGCTCTTTAAAAATAAATGAGATCGCTAGAAAAATCGCGACAACATTGAAAACTGTTGCCAAAATAAGCACACACACGCACACACACAGGCGGGCGACTAAAAACGCGTACAGAAAACGCGTCGAATGGCCGAAAAGCCGAATAATCAAATAAAATGCAACAAAAATAAACGCAAACTGGTTAAAATCATACGATCCACGCATACACAGAGACAAACGAAGACGAAAGATTGAAAACAACAGAAAAAGAAATAAGGTGAAAACAAAAACAAAATAAAAAAAAACACACCGTTTCTGTTGACGTAGCAATTATTCAAATTGGTAGAAAAGAATCAAGAGAAACGCGACATTTTTCATTTTATTCAATGATAGCAGCTATTTTCATTTCATTTCATTTTTATCGCATATTAATTAATTAATTTTCTATTATTTTCGGCACGCGTTTTCTGGTAAGTGATAATATAAAAAGAACGGGACATAATAATAAAAACAAACACATTGATTGTCTTATCAAAACTTTTAGCGCGATTTCAAGGCGTGCGCGACTGAGAATTTTTATTTGGCACGTGCTGTGCACGTTGTTGTAGTTGTTGTAACTATATTTACACTTGTAGACTTGTAGATTCTATCTGAATAGAGTGTCTAATGCTTTTGCGTATTTGGTATGGTCCGAAAAAGACGCTCCCGCCTCATGCAACGCGCGTTTTTTAACTGAATTCGTCTTGAGAATTCGCCAGCACATTTAAGCAAATTGTCATCCAACAATAGCTGCCCCTCCACTCCCCACTATAGCCCCTTTATCATCAATCTACACGTTCGGATCGTCTGAGCGAGCTGCGCATGCTGTTCATTCAATAGGTGCTCAATTTTTACATTTTGCACAGTTTTCAAGGCGGCTTGCTTATCAAAGCATTAAGAATCGAAGCATTCTCAATTGAACCGAACCGAACTGAACTGAACTAAAAGAGAACATACGATAATTATCGCTATCTCTGCACATGCTCTGGTTGTCTCTCTTTGGTGATGCTCGCTCTTGCTCTTCACAGATCACTTTTATCCACAGCTCTTAAAAGAGGTGAGTTTACGACTAAGGTGAAGTTGCAACAACTAATTGCGGCAGAGAAGTTGAAAGATCTCAACCAAAGATCTCAAGAAAACTTAGTTTTTTAAATAAAATAAAGCTTAAATAAATTAATCAAAAGATCTGATAAAAACTTATTAGCAAAGGTAAGTGACGCAATTGATGAGCGCTTATCAATTTATGAATGAAGTTCTGATAATGAATGGCAAATAATGAATGACAGGATTAAATTATGATAAAAACTCAAATGAAATTAATGTTAATCATAGTAGATATTGTGGATCGTAAGGAAATCAACTAAAGAGACACTTAGAAGGCTTTAATTGAATTTGATAAGTTAATAAAAAATAGAATAAACTATAATTCACGTTATCATATATCAAAATGTTTAATCCTTCTTGTCTAAAGTGCTTAAAGTCAATAACCCAAACGAGCGCAATCTATTCGTCTTTATACTAACCTTGGGCACAACAAAACACTACAAAAATTAATTTTAGCACAAAAATATCACTTAAATGCATTGCAAACGATAAGCAAATATTAAAAATGGTATATATATTTTTTTATGTATAGAAAAATTTATCAAACGCGTCTTTGCTGTTTATCAGTTTGCAAAAAAATAATTAATTAAGCAAAACACTTTTTAGCCGGATAAGTGATAAGAGAGACTAGATCCGTGAATTCCCTTGGCTATTTGCAAAGAAAGGTGCCTAGGTGCGATCTCCAGCAACGACCGACGCGAACTGAATTGTAGCCAAAGAATTAGCATTGAAGTCGCCTTCAATTGGGCCAATTGATTGACAATGCGAAAACTGTTAACTGAAATGTGACGTCTGACGTGTGATAAGAGGCAAAAGTGGCCAAAATAGCCCGGTGGTGGATAAATGGTCTAAATGGGAGACGCAGAACAGACAGGCTACCGATTATTACGATTATCGTCATCGTCATCATCAACCGCCCATCGTCATCTGCAATTGTCGCGACCACTTGAAAGCCATAATTTATGATTTACGTGTGTAAATCATTTTTGAAGTTGAACCACTGCATCGGAGTGTGTTTGCTGATGACAGATGAACATCTCCACCCCTCACAAACTCTGTTTAGTTTACAATTTTACGGGCGTTTCTAATTGCAAGCGTTAAAAATCGCTCTCAAATCGCGTGCAATTATATTAATGACAACGACGCCCTTACGCCTATACCCTTCCCAAGGTACTTTACCTAACTGCAGTTTATCGCTGCGGACGTGTGTTCAACTTGAAATCCCACCTCATTGAAACCGTTAGTCGAGTGGAAGTGTCTTTGACAGACATTGAGGGTTATCTGCCATCGAATGACATCTATCTTCGGCCAGATTGATAAACATTACCACACAGATAGCCAACTATTAAACAGGGCCTAAATCTAATCAAAACGCCAATTGGTAAAATCCATTAACAGAATCAAGACTGATACAATTACATGAACATGACTCAACCGGAAACTCAGTGTAGGACTCTTGTCTGATATAGTTACTTGAGTAGTTGTTAATGAACTTGAGATCCACACAATACTATCAAGCTTAATTCTTAAAAGCTTTCAAAATAAAGCTGCTAGAACTTTTTGTTCACTTTTGAATTACTTTTCATTGTTTATGGGGGTTCTTCAAATTATGATGTTATGTGATTTAAATTGGATTTTGGATTTTGTTGCCACTCGATAGTTGACACTTTCAACTTGATGATCACCGAAAAACAGGATTTGAATAATAATATTAATATATATATTAATATTAAAATAACGACATTCGATGTATTTATAATTTGAAATGTTTATAAATGAATTTGTTATATTAATGTATTCCGAGATTGTCGTGTTGTGTTATAGATTAGTCTTTTTGATCTACATTGTTATTTTACTAATAATATCTCAATACTATTTTATCAGCACAGATCTTTTATTTTGTAATTATATGATATTTTTCTTAAATTTAATTATACACTTTAATCCTTTTTCAGTTTTACGCCATCCACCAGGACAACAACAACAGCTTAAAACGATCCGCAATATGAGAACGATATCGATAGGCGAATAACCGTTATTTTGGCTAAAAAGAAAACTTGCAACGGACACAAGCGAAATGTAAACAGCGAATGAATGAATGAAGCGCCGGCCAAGAAGTAACGGTAAATTTCACATGTGCCAAATGACAATAGAAAGGCGGAAAACGCAGTCGACGCTAGCGTCGCAGTCGCAGCGATGGCAGCAGCAGCCGCAGCAACGCATTAACAGTTGTGGATGCTACCCCTTAACAGCGGCTGTTAACAGATGTAACAGTGAACGTTTGCGCAGCGTCAACGTCGACGCCAGCGTCAGCTTCAGAGTCAGCGATATCGCTCATAAACGTCATTCAATAATGGCTCTATCTAACTACAGCAGTAGTGATGTGTGTGTGTGTGTGTTTACTGAAGCGTTGCTAAATATGAAAACATAAAAATTAATGTTATATTTATAGTGTGGCAGCCAAAACTGTAGCTGCAGGGCAACATCAGAAGAAGGGGAAGCTCGAACTGGAATGGGGGTTGTGGTTGAGGGGTTGGGGTTGAAGATGAAGACGATGCTATGTGCTTCAAGTGCTGGTATTTGCTTTGCCCGACGGCGCTGACGGCTGCTGTTCATGTTTGCTATTGTAGTTGTGTGTGGCATGTGGCATGTGGCAAGAGAGGACGTGGGCCAGCCAAAGGGGTTTACTGGACCATGCCTTGCCTGCATTTCAATAAGCAGTAGAAAATATATTTTCTGCTATAAATCGGCCAGAATGTAACGCGCCTGGCCTCATCGCCAATTGTGCACAAAAAGCAGCAACAACAACCACTCAACTGTCGTCTGTGGCATGCTGTGCCCCCAAGTGTTCCACATGCCACAGCCGCATGCCTCGCATGCCGCGCCGACCGCACCCCGCCTTTGGGGATTGCCGACGACTGCGGCCAATGCGGCGTATGATGAATTTGTGCAAGGGTTTCTCGCATTTTAATTTTTTCTGCACTGAGATTTCCCTTTATGCCACATGCCACATGTGTGTGCCTCTAAAAAGGTTAATTCAACTGAGTTGATTTGCTTTATTCGTTTTAGGCCAAAACAAATGTAACAAGAAACAAAGTTTTTCTCTGGTATTTCAAAAATTACATACCCTTGCAGAGCCCTGTATTTTATTTTGGACCAATCGTTCAGCAATATGCTATACAATATAGTGGTCCGGTTTGAACTAATTACTGTTAAGGATCTATAAGAGAACAAATGCCTTAGAGATTGATCTATCATTGAACGAGGCTCATGGACAAATCTCTAGCAATTATTTTAACACTTTTTTAATATTGTTTTTTTTTCACGTTTAAGAGAATCACTCGATAATAAGAAAATAGGTAGAGCTAAATAATGAAATAAGGATTAAAAATTACTTAGTTTGACATATCATATTTTTATATAAATTTTTTCTTTTTCAAAATCGATAACGAAGCTCAGAAAGAATATTTAAAAAGCACTTATTTGCTTTCATCCTTCAGATAAATTCCCCTACAAAAATCAAAGAGCTAAGGTATTTCTTAGTCGAATATCCTGGCAATTTGCTTAATTTGCAAAGATTTTGTCGAATTGTAGTGCATAAACATTATAATAAATGGTAAATTGACTTGTGTCAACAATAAACACAATACGCTGTCGGCTTAAGGACAGTCCATTAATCAGCATATTGTGGCTAGAGCCCCGGGCTATAACATGAAATATTGAAACACGAAAAGCCGCCCAAACTCAGTTCCCGCCTATTCCTCATCCCCCGGCCTCAAGGAGAAGCAATCATTTAGTTCGCGACTATTTGCCGCCTTCTGAGAAATGCGATGTCAACACTTTGCCCAATCAGCAGGTCGATGATATCTTGGAATGAAAATGGGAGTCTCCTATTTTCCTATTTTCCTGCTTCCTGTGAATGGCTGTAGTTCAAGTCTAAGCAGCGTTTAACTTTCATTACCGGCTTATACTTGCTTCCACTCCTCTTATTGGCTGATAACTCCTCAAAATGCGAAGCACTGATTGCAGCGTTGTCAATTGAATGACTTCCGCTCGCTACTTCCGCTGGATCTGTAGTCGAGCTTGCTACATGTTCCTGAAGAGCATTCCATTAAATAAACTTTAAAGTGGAAACAGAATGTTGACCAGCACATGGAAATAACCACAAACTGGTCAAGAGCTGCCCTTACTTTACCATTCAAATAATCATACGCCGCATTGTTCCAGGCCTCCACTCCCATGATGAGAGGAGGAGGTGCAGGTGGAGTGGCGGGGTAACTGTTATGTGTTGTGGATATTTGAATGTGCCGTCAACATCATCCAAGTTCAAAAAGGAAAACGTTGCATACTCGTATCAGAAATGAGGAAGAGAACTTTAAACTGCGGGTCTTTTACTGCTGCTGCCCCACAACAGAGGAGCACAGTTCTCCCCTTGTCTCTCCATTCTCCTCTCTGTTTAAATGTCCACAGATAGCAACCCAGGGATGAAGTGAGGCATGAGTATGCCTGGTTGGCTGGTCGGATGGTTGTATGGTTGGTTGGCTGCTTCAGTTTCAGCCCCCTTTCGGGTTCGCTCTGGGTTTGCAGTACAAAATTTACCGCTAAGCATTTGCCAACAGCGCCAACTGCACAAAGGGCATGACAAACAGACTGAGACTCCGACGGAGAGTACGTCTGTGATTGCGACTGTGAATGTGACTGTGATGTTGGCCGGGATCATGGGGGTCATTGTAATCATAACGGTAATGTTGACGTTGCGTTGTCCTGTGTGTTGTTTCCTATTAGAGAACCGAAATGAGGGAAAGAGAATGCATTTTAAAAACCAAAATTAAACGCACAAAAAGATTCGTTGAAATGGCGCCAAATTATGGGTCATACAGGGTGTCCCTCTCATCTCTTTCTTATTTATTTAATTTACTGCTGCAACTTAAGTCTGGTTAACATATTAATTCTTCCACTTAATAAGTAGACAACAATTCATTGGTGGATAAATCAGGCAATTGTCAACTGTTTCGAATATGAACTCAGATTCTTCTTTCCTTGAATTCCTCTTCAAATCCAAATTCAACCCAACAATTTTGGCAGTCAAACAAAAGCAAAAGCAATTGACTGAAGTTGCTGCCAGTTGCTTCTGTTGTTGTATCTTTTTCTGCTGCTCTTTCTGCTGCTGCTGATGTTGGTCCATCTAAGCAGCTGCGACGTTGACTGCGCTGCAGCGTCGCTGCCTGCCTGGTCTCTGCTTTGGGCTGCTGATGGACAAATGGCAAACCAAAAGTGAGCAACGAAACAGCTCGCGACAGTTTTTATGATTTCTCGGTATGTGTTTTGTTTGGTTTTCTATTGTTTGCTTTGCAATTATTTCCCCTGTGGACTGTGAGAGGGGCAAATACTTGTAACAGGGGCATTTTTATGAGGGTTGCTGTTAACTGAGACTGTAGCGTTGTTGCTGTTGTTCCCTCTCCATCCCCTTTCCTTTCTCCTTACAACATTCCACGCTTCGCTGAGCCGCATTAGTTACGAGCATTATCATCCACACGGCCGAACGTCTTCCACAGCTTGTGGAGTGTGCGCATCGTCAACGAGGCCCCCTTCTACTTCCATGAGAACACTCTTAATCTCACATTGTCAAGTCGAAAGTTAGACAAACAACTGACAGTCCCAGGCGACAGGCAACATTCGACTTATCACTTTCCACCTAATTGATATCAGTTTCAGTTTCAGTTTCAGTTGCAAAAACTTTGCCTTTCCACCCCCCTCTAACTTACCACCTCTGTGCTAGGGTGCTGAAGTGCAGGCAATGTAAATCCGCTTAAAGCAAAGTGAACTCATAAATTATTGATTTGATTATGTCACCCGGCTTTTTGGGCAGCAGCTGTTGGCCGAAAAGAATTTGGCTCACAGGCGCTTTTCATTCTCACTGTCCCTGTGAAGTATTTATAAAGGATCAACAAGCGATTACGTCCTGGTGGCACTCAATGGCCAGAAATGTTTCGACCAGTAGCAAAGTGCTGACGGATTAGTTGTCATATCAACAGTCATCAGATGTACGTACATACATATATATGTATGTATCTAGAGCTATCACTGTATTTGTATCAGTTACTGGAATCTGCGGCTTTTAAATGCATTATAAATGATGACGGGCCGTACTGGCCATCATTTGCTTTATTGGCCATTTGCATGCAGAGTGGAAGACAAGCTGAGGCTATTTATAGCCATGGAATTGAGCAACCTTTTCGACTTGCCACCTCTTTACCTGATACCAGCCACATGCCACATTCCACATGTTTGCCATTTTGAATGTCTGACTTGCTTGTAACCTTTTTCTATCCTTTTAGCGAATTTGCTCGTTGATTTGGCCTGGCCTGCTTGGTTGCCATTTGTGTGCCTGCCACGTCATCGCCATCGTCATGAAAATGCTGTGGAACGTGTTTTCACTTGCAGATTTCTATCTGATTTGTTGACTCTTCTCTCTCTCTCTCTTTCTGTCCTCCTTTGCAAACTATAATAATAATTAAAGGGCTTCTCGGGTTTCCTTGCGGTCGACTGTGCATATTTTCCAGTTATCTTGAGCAGCTGAGACGAAGACGGAGACAGAGACAGAACTCAAGGTTTAGTTTCATCTCCTGCCCACACCCTGGAGACGTGTTAATCATTTGGCCTTGGCGCACGTTTCGTCCTGGTTTGCCATGGGTCATTTGTTGACCTCCTTTACGCATCTCCCCTCTCACAACTTGTGACATTTGTAGACACATTTGTTGTGCGACCCACACCCAATTGCCTTTTGGCTTTTATTTATTTGTTTGCCTTTTGTTGACAGCAATTTAAACGCTTCAATGGACTCCTGGTCTGGCGGAGTGCAAAAAGGGTTTGCTCCGGTTCTCTGCAAATAAGTTTCACCTCGTAAATTAATTTCACTCGCCCAGAAACACAACGCGGAAACAAATTACGAGTATTTTGTTGGGTTTGGACAGGTTACTGTCTGTCCTTCTGTCCGTCAGTTTGTCACTATAAGGATAACCAGGCTCTTTGGGGTCAAAAGTTAAAAGTTAGTTTTGAATTTGACCCAGCGTTAATAAAAACTAACAAATAAAATGGCCACAATTTAAAATCAACATTATTTTCTAATCCAAATTGATTATTTAGTTTTTCTCGCGCATTTTACCAGTCAATAAATTTCGAATGCTCTTTGCTTTGGTTGTTTTCGAATTCATTAATAAAATTTATTTGCCCAATGCCAAACTAATTTCCATTTGTGTATTGCAAAAAACTGCAATAATTTAATGGCTTAACATTCCGGCCAGCTTAACATGTCGTTGATTTTTGTGTGTTTGTGTGTGTTGGTAATCCCGTTGATTTATTATTGTACTTAATTCTCAACAATTACATTCCACTTTTTACATCTCTATCGAAATTAAAGAGACAGCATTAATTTAATGTCGAATCTATGTAAATTAAATTTAAAGTAGCTTACATAAAATGAAGCCACATATTTAATACCAACTACTACAGTACATAGACTTAAGTGTCCAACTGTAGATATAACTTAGAGTGTATTAAAGTTAGAAGAGCCTTATTAAATTAAACAAACTTCGAGAGGGGCACCTCATTGTTGTCTATAATTTTGAGATGTTAAAATTATATGGAGGTATCAATGATTTAATTAATATTATGTTTCAAACTGTGATTTCTACTCAAATTTAAATAATAATGGGAAAAGTAGGAGCTGTTTTGTTTAATGAGCATTTCAACTATGTATTTTAATTGTTTGTGAGTTGCTATGGAAACCTTTGACGGGTTTCCAACGCGAGTGTGAATGTAAATCTTGTGAATCTGTCTATATACTCATATGTAAGGGTACGGAAATCGTTTATCTTTCTCGTTTGTGTCGTCTCCCCAGGCGACTAAAAAAGCTCGTTTTCGGCAGCAGCCACTTTGGCAAAAGCTGATTTATGCCTCGCTGCTTGCCTGATTTTCCATATGCCGCCTTACCACTCACAACAGAACCTTTTCCAGATGATATCCTGGAGCCTTTTGTCATTGGTATTGCTATTGCTGTTGGCTTTTTGGCTGTCATTGTTTGTTGATGCTGGTCCCCCGTTGCGTCTTATTGCGTCAGAAGGACATGTGATTCAATTTGCTTCGATTAGAAATTCCAATTGCCAGAGAAAGAGAGAGAGAGAGAGAGGGGGGGGGGGGGGCTGTGTATTGACTCTGTCGTGCTTGACGGATTTATAGAAGTCAACTGAAGAGTCGCCGAAAATTAAAATGGCAGCTGTTCATCAAGATCCGCCTTAGACAGTGGCAGCAGTTGTGTGTCGCATATGGCATGTGGTAAGCTCGCACAACATCCGACCATTTTGTATTTGTATATTAGCCAACGACGCTTTTTGACGCTAACAAACTGCCAACAGTTTGATATCCGGTGCGACGCCGGTGCCAAGTTTGTCGACTAGACGACGACACGTGCGAATCCAGAGATCCCATACCCATCGTTAGACAGATCCCATTGCCAGACCCAGTTCTAGATTCTGTTCCAGACACGCAACTGTCACGTTTGCCTTTTGGAATGCTGTCGACTTTATTGGCCCTGCCGCTGTTGCCATTCGGCTGTCAATCTTCGCCACGTTCGTACATATGGCCCAAAAGTTTTAGCCAACATATTTTTTACTTTTACCATAGCATATGGATGTACGTGCATCCATTTCCCAATCCTCTGTCAATCAATTTGGCGTTGACCCTAACGCGACTTTCCCGCAAAACTCCCTTCCCCACTACCCACTTGCACCCACGTCCTCTTATCCGTTCATCCAGGATTCACAGGAGAAGCAAGGCCGTTAAATGTTCACTGGACAATTGAAAAATTAACAGTATTTATTTATGATGAACAAAGGCCATGCCAATCCCCTCCTCCTTTCCGTTTTCTCCCTCTTTACCCCACCCGGTGGCTTTCAGTGCGTGCCGCGCATGCAAAATGCCCTCAATCCAGAATATTTTTTAATTGGCGCGGAAATTGCGAGTGGAATTGACGTTATGAAAGGCCTTTCAAGGCAGCCAATGGGCAAATTTGTTACACCAAGGGGGGTAAAGGCAGAGAGAGGGAGTCTGAATAAATACATGGAAATATCAGAGGTACAATGGGAAAAAATGCCAAACGAAAATCAATGCAGATATTATGGCACATTAAAGATATAAATAAAAAATCGGATGAGTGGGAAAAACGAAAGAAAAACCAATGAAAATTGTGCAGTTGGTCATTTATTTAATTTTTTGCACGATTTCAGCATTTTGCCCGATGGCAAAGAAAGCAGGACATGCCGTCCCAAGGACTTCAACTAGATAGAAACATTGGTTAAATGACCGCAAGGACAGGACAAGGCTGCGTTGAGAGAGGGGAGCAAAGTGCTGAGTGTGATGGGGTGTGAAGTCCCATGCAAATAAAGCTGATGGCAAGGCACTTAAGGGAGGTAACAACCACACTCACACACACTCACATACCCATGCTCATATATATAAATGCAAATAAAAACATGAGCAACATTTACTTTGAAGCGAATTCCCTGAAAGGTGCAACAAATGGGGTCAAATGAAATTATTCCCATTCCCCTACTCTGAGTTCTGTAACTGTTACAGGAAACACTTTCGCACTCGCACCTATAAATAAATGTGATGCAAATTTCCACGTAAAAACAAAAGTATTGAATTTCAAAGGAGAATTGCAAAAGAATTTGCCAAAACCAAAGGTGACAACTGAGCGAATAAGAAATGAGTCGAAACTGAATGCGGGGTGTGGATTCGATTACAGCTAACAGCACCACAAGCTGTTACAGCCAATGTTAATAGTACTGTTACTGTTACTCTTACTGTTACTTATACAGTAACAGTCCACAGGGGAAATAATTGCAAAGCAAATAAAACACATACCGAAAAATCATAAAAACTGTCGCGAGCTGTTTCGTTGCTCACTTTTGGTTTGCCATTTGTCCATCAGCAGCCCAAAGCAGAGACCAGGCAGGCAGCGACGCTGCAGCGCAGTCAACGTCGCAGCTACTTAGATGGACCAACAGCAGCAGCAAAAAGAGCAGCAGAAGAAGATACAACAACAGAAGCAACTGGCAGCAACTTCAGTCAATTGCTTTTGCTTTTGTTTGACTGCCAAAATTGTTGGGTTGAATTTGGATTTGAAGAGGAATTCAAGGAAAGAAGAATCTGAGTTCATGTTCGAAACTGTTGACAATTGCCTGATATATCCACCAATGAATTATTGTCGTCTTATTAACCAGCCTTAAAATGCAGCAGTAAATTAAAGAAATTAGAAAGAGAAAAGAGGGACACCCTGTACGACCCATAATTTGGCGCCATTTCAACGAATCTTTTGTGCGTTTAATTTTGGTTTTTAAAATGCATTCTCTTTCCCTCATTTCGGTTCTCTAATAGGAAACAACACACAGGACAACGCAACGTCAACATTACCGTTATGATTACAATGACCCCCATGATCCCGGCCAACATCACAGTCACATTTACAGTCACAATCACAGACGTAGTCTTCGTCGGAGTCTCAGTCTGTTTGTCATGCCCTTTGTGCAGTTGGCGCTGTTGGCAAATGCTTAGCGGTAAATTTTGTACTGCAAACCCAAAGCGAACCCGAAAGGAGGCTGAAACTGAAGCAGTTAACCAACCATACAACCATCCGACCAGCCAACCAGGCATTCTCATGCCTCACTTCATCCCTGGGTTGCTATCTGTGGACATATAAACAGAGAGGAGAATGGAGAGACAAGGGGAGAACTGTGCTCCTCTGTTGTGGGGCAGCTGTAAAAGACCCGCAGTTTAAAGTTCTCTTCCTCATTTCTGATACGAGTATGCAACGTTTTCCTTTTTGAACTTGGATGATGTTGACGGCACATTCAAATATCCACAACACATAACAGTTACCCCGCCACTCCACCTGCACCTCCTCCTCTCATCATGGGAGTAAAGGCCTGGAACAATGCGGCGTATGATTATTTGAATGGTAAAGTAAGGGCAGTTCTTGACCAGTTTGTGGTTATTTCCATGTGCTGGTCAACATTCTGTTTCCACTTTAAAGTTTATTTAATGGAATGCTCTTCATCCACACGTAGCAAGCTCGACTCCAGATCTAGCGGAAGTAGCGAGCGGAAGTCATTCAATTGACAACGCTGCAATCAGCGCTTCGCACATTGAGGAGTTATCAGCCAATAAGAGGAGTGGAAGCAAGTATAAGCCGGTAATGAAAGTTAAACGCTGCTTAGACTTAGACTACGGCCATTTCCAGGCAGAGAGACTCTTGTTTTCATTCTACGCAATTTCCAGACTCCATCGACCTACTGATTGGTCAGAACTGTTGACATCGCATTTTTCAACTGACTTGTCGGGGCTCGCAGTCGAAGTCGGAGTTTGCTTGCTTGGCCAGAAGCAGTTGATTCTTTGTTTTTAACATTTTTCAAGCCACAATTTTGATTAATGGTCTTTATGGGCAACGCAGCCGGCGGCGACTTTTTTATTTGGCAATTATGTTGTTTAGAGCTCGCACAGATTTAACACCTCGAACATTTTTCATGGAGTGGAACACGCCCCCAAAGGCTGTCGCCCACATTGGACTGACAGAGTGATTTCATGTTTCGAGGCTTGTCGGTGACATGGAGCGTCATTAATTCATCTCATCCGCCTCCCAATGGCCGAATCTCAACTGCCGCTGTCATTTTTCAACCATTTCTCGGCATTTTTTGACATTTGACAAGTGTTTCCGACTGTGGCAAAAAGGTGGCTAAAGGTACCCACGGGCTATGACTTCCCCACCCAATATCAACTTGGAATCAAGCAAAAAGGTCCTTTATCAATCTGTCTACCGCTTTTCCTCTTTCACTTCCGCAAATTTGTATGCAGATGTCAGCTTTTAAGGATAAAACAATTCAACATGTTCAGATATGCCGAATTTTCTATACGCTTTTCGTTAAGTTTTTCACATTGAAGAGACCCTTGCAATAATCAGCTCGAATTTTACTTTTCAAACAGATCTTTGCAAATCAGTTACCTCCTTTTTATTATTTCTTGTAGTCATTCAAAAAAGGGTTGAAAGGGTATATTTATTTTGTTCAATGAGTAACTGATAGAAGGTTGAATCTCTTATTTTGAAATGTTAGTTTATTTTACCCAAACATAGATAAAGCTAATTTCTAATTCCGGATTCCCCTCTTCTCTTTGCTGACAAAGAATGAAACAATTTATAAAACCACTAAGTCATCGAATATATTTTTAAATGTCCACGTCATCACGATCGGCTAGTAAATTAGTCAAAAGTCTTTTTTATTTATTTATTTATTTAAAAGCGAAAGGATAAATATTCTGAGCCAAGCGCAGGGTATGTTTTAGTCGAACATTCTCTACTAGAGAGTTCTTATTTTATATAACTGTAGTCAAGCAGGAGAAACTATCTACTCCATTTAGTTAGTGCATACAAATGAAACTTTAACACTACTCTTATCTGTTAGAAACCATCAGCCAAGCAACCACTGATAGTAATTAGCTTGTGCAATAAAAATGGGAATTGCCTGATTAAATGAAGCGTTAAAAGTTGGTCAATGCAGAAATTAATGCATATGTATTGAATTTATTTGATGTAGCTCAATGATAGAGAAAGAGATTGTCATGTAGGGGGACTATGCGGGTTTCTTGGAGAACGTCTTTCTGGTGAGAAGCCATTGGGTGCCATCATTGGGTAGAGGGCTGTTAATGAGCGGTGATAATAAAGTCCAAAACATACGCTTTCCCAGCACCAATTGCCAATTGTTCCAGAATCCCAAGTCGTAGCTATTATCCCGGAAGGCGTACATGCAACTTCCTCGACTGACCATATAGAGTTGTAGGCCCAATTGCGATGCCACAAAGACCATGCTAAAGACACTTAGCTTGAGAATGGTTCCATTGACAATAACCCAGTTGGGATTTGTTTTCAGTGCGTCTAGAAACTCGACGGGGTCCAAACCTTCGAGTCGAGTTAGAAGTATGAGGGGATCACTAAAAATGGGCAGACGAGATTTAAAAATATAGAAAATGTTATAAACGAAGACAACCATATTGCCTAGGGTCAAGTGGAAGAGCATGGCAATGAAGTATCGTTGATTAGTATGGCCAACACAGTTGGCCGTAATGTTGCAATGATGATCTCTTTTCAGCATACAGGTGTTGCACAGCCGACAGTGCCATGTCCTTGGTGGCACCAACATCTGACAATGGGTGCACAAATGCCAAAGATGTGCCTCCGAGGCATTAGGATGTTGTCTTTCTTTTGTTACGGACAAAAAACTTGTATCTGTGCGCCAACAACATAACATATTACCAAGGATATTGTGAAGAAAAGACACGGCCAGGAAACAATTGAGTTTATAGAATTTGCCTTCGGTATCACACATCTCTGGCAAGATCCACAGCATCTCGTACCACACAAAGAATCCCACAACACATATCAATAATGCCGCCGATATTGGATGTAATAAGTATATAATCTTCAGTCGATGATGTTGTATGCAACGCAATACGAATGCCTCTGTTGCAATAAACGCTTGACGCAACATTCGAAGAAACAATACGTGAAATTTAACCATCTTTTCTCTAAGCCCGAAAACAATTCGATGTCTTAAAATCACTTATTAACAGTTTTGAGTATTTATTCATGTATATGATTAAAAAATCTGACTAAATTCCAAGGGTTGATTTGATAAAATTTCATTTAAAATGATTGAAAATCGCATCAGACAGTTACACAAAAACTAATCCAAATTGAATTTATGTTCGCTCATTTAGAAATGAAGAGCTGCGTATCATTATATTATGAGTACTTCATTAGAAGTCTCGCTAGATTACATTCAAATATCTATAAAAACATGGAAAGGGACAGCTTCTCATATAAGACAAGAAAAGTTTAATATTGTATTTTTTGATAAATGCTCCAACTGTGTGAGTAGATTATATAAAATAGATAGCCTATAGTCGATTTATTTATCTGACAGATATTTAAAAAATAGTTGGAAACTGATGTTGATATCCATTTTAATCATCGTTCGTTTATTTTATGTGGATATAGAAATGTTAGATGTCGGCGCATCTAACAAGTAAATGAAAATGTGTTATATTTCTAACATTTTACAACAAACTTCTTTGTTGAAGGCACATCTCTTGTCAGATTATAAAATAGGTGAATCACATTTAAAACAATAAACCAGAGAACATGATATGCATATGCAAATGTTTCAACAGTAGAAATGCCAGCTGTCTGTTTCATGTATTATGATTCTGAGTATTCTACTTATGCTTAAAGAAGAAAAAAACAAATCAGAGTGAGCCAGTGGAAAGTGCTCAACTAATAGTTACTCTGTACCCAGAGTTTAGCGAATTTATATTTATATTTATTTATATGAAATTGTCTGAATTTGGGTAGTATTCTTGAGTATAATATAAAACAAAAGATTCAAAATTGTTTTTAAATAAGTTATACAAAGGGATGGGCGAGTATAAACAAATATACCATGTTACTTTAAGGGTCGTAGATACCTTCTTCAAGTTATACAATTTTTATAGAATTTTATAGCTGCAGGGTATAATAAAATGTGCAACTTGATGCTTGTTTTTAAACATAAGCAGATACAGATGCCAGGGCATACAATATGAGGGCAGTTCGAGACTCGGAAGCTCGAAGGATCGAAAGGGGACTGCAAACTGAAAGCAGAGGCTATCAGTGTGTGAACTGACACCGAGTAAGCGATGCCAACACACAAATGTTGTCTATTTCGTATACATTTTTATGAATTATTAAGATGAACTTAGTATTGAAAATGAACAGTATAAGCTTTGCCGCTTGACTTTCTATCTCCTTTGACTTTCCCCAGTTGATTGTGGCTTTTACCTGTGATTTTTCTTTAGCATAAAGTTTATATTTGTGGAGGATTGGGATAGCTGAAGGTTGCACACTTGATGCGTAATGTGTTTCTGCGTTCTTTGCACACACCGGAAGCAAACAAACAGCCATTTTAGCTTGCGCCTCGCGCGTTGTTTTGCTCTTTCCGGCATTGAAGATGAGGAGCTGACACTCGGAATTGAGTTGAAAAGTCGAAATGAACGCAATGTTGATCAACCTGTGGCGTTACTTAGAGTTCTTTCTGTTTTCTTTATCTTTTTGCCACTTGCAAGTCATTAACGTTCACTCAAAAGTAAGCTGCGAACTGGCTTTTTGGCCAACTTCTTGCATAATTGCAGCCTTGGCAGCTAATTTGAGGCAACTCCAGCGACTTTGTCTTTGTTTGATTTCATTAGACAGTGAAATGTGAGATGAAAACTGAAAGTTCTACAAGTATACTTTTGTTTCAACAGCGAACACGGCGAATCTTACTGTATCTCATTTCCAAGCAATTACCTGGAGAGTTTTGCCGCCCGGGGGCATCAACTCCTCATATACTCGTAATTGAGTTTAAAAAATGTTTAAAATTAGATATCAAGCCAACAAAAATGTATAACAGGTGCCTTTGGTGCGTGTGCAGCATAAAAATTAATAAAAAACAAACAGGAATGAGCGTGGCAGCAGTGCTGGACTTTAAGATATTCTGTAGACAATAACAAGCTTTCAGACAATTATGCTTCCTTTCTTATGTTGCCTCTATCTACATTAAAAGTCTATCTGTCTTAAAAAGTATAGAAGTTTCATATATTTGCAGAAGATTTCATAGAAAGTGCAGTGTAGTCTCAGTTGACTCAGCCTTTTATGATACACCTGTTTTCAACAGTCGAACTTGTCGACTTACTTCACATTTCACTATTAACCACTTCAACAAACAGTTTTCAATAATATCATGACCTCTTGGGTTTGCTTATGACCTACAGGGTACATCAGCATGCCTGACGAACGCTCATAGCACGTGTCTTTTGTTGTCTGCCTGTTTCTGTTATTATTATTATTATTTTCTTGATTCAGCTTCTTGAGACTGTCGGATGCTTGAAACGATGGCAATTAGAGTACAGGTAAATACATTGGTAGATGCAGCTTACATTTATTTTGTTTAAATTTATTTTGCCATTTATTGAAGCTTGCGGCAGTCATTAATTGTAGGCAAAAGGCCACGCCCTAAGGCTGCCCCAGCAGCAGAAGTTGCAGCAACAACAGCTGCATGTAACATTTATATGGATCAACGAATGCTCGGCATATGTTTCTCGATTTATTTTGCTCAACTGGTCGATTGATGCAGCATAGCACAACATTTTAATGAACCATCAAAAGACAATTGATGTCTGTTCGATGCACGGTGGCAACGTTGCGTATGAGCGATTTTCTATAGCAAACCATCTGCTGTTGCTACCAAATATGTTGGGCATGCTAAACATTTGCCACTTTTCAACAAAATGCTTCGTCATTTGTGCACGAATTTTTCCCCCTCTTAACGCCATGCAAAATATTCTCACTTTTCATCTTGTTTTTTTTTTCTTATTTTCGCTTGGGTGCGACATATTTTTGTCGATTCGCGGCATATTCACATTCAAATGTGTTAGTGTGTATGTGTGTATCACACGCTCCCTTGTTTCCATTTTTGTTTTTCATAAATTTTTCATTTTGTATTGCGCCTTCGACATGTGTTTGACATTTGCATGAGGTGTGCTATTCGATGGAATTGCCAAGGGAGTCGGTTCGGGGACAGAGTTGACTGCAGTTGATTGATACCCTTAAATATGAAGTGTATTTGAGGAGTACAAGTGGGTATATTTAATTTGTTATTCAGATTAAACTGACAGTCCATAGAAGCTCAATGATTTAGATGAAATCTGAACCGATAAGCATAAACCGATATAGATACAACTTATCTATAATATTTTTATTTACTTGTAGTATTGAAGATTATAATAGATCCTTAATTACAATGAGAATTACAACCAAGACAGCGAAGGCCTACAGCCAGCTAATGGATTTACTTTTTCTACTTCATGCCACTTCACTGTATATTATATATACATACTACTTTACAATTAATATATTAAATGAAACAATAAACTGGTAAATAATATATTCACAAATGGTACAGGTGTACAATCGATATATGCCTTTTCGGCAGATTTGTGTATACCAATCATTAATTAAATGGATATAGATTAATAAAAGATATTCGATCATATAATAATCATCGATCTATTATCTACAATTGACTTTAGATACTTTAAAGAGCATTAGCTTATCACCAACTTGTATAGAAAGCCTTTTTTCAAATTTCAATTGGTTTTTTCAAATGCAATACATTTAAATGTCCCACTATTTTATAGTCCTGTATGTGTCGATAGGGTAAGTGTATGTGTGTCCCAAATTGAAATTGTTGTAGTCACTTTATGTGCGTCGGACTGGGTAGGCGTGTCGCAAAAGGGGGCCGTTGCTGGGTTTTGGTGTTTTTCATTAAATTCATAGATTTATTGCAAAAGTTTTGTGATTACTTTTTTTTGGGTGCCAATGCTGGGGCATATTTAACATGCCTCTGACGTTGGCCAAGCTCAATTGCTGATTGAGCTTGGTACATGGTGCAGCTTGGCGAAAAAGTTGAAATGGAAAATGGAATGTGGCAAGTGGAGAGCTTACAAAAGCGTCACAACTATTTACAGGACGCGGGTCGCATAGTTGCCAACTGAAAAGCAATTAAAAACTAATTACAGTAGCCTCCACATAAGCAGCAACAACTGCGGCAGCGACAAAGAGAATTGAGGTGAGTTAAGTTCAGGTGTGTGATGGTGTGAGACGAGGTGAAGAGAAAGTACGCAAAAATGCGCAAAGCATTTAATAAAAATTTAAAACTTAATTCAGCAAATACCTGTCGAGGAGAACAACAACAACAACAACATGGAGAACCTGGCCTGGTGGGTGACAACGCGGATAATTAGAGCAAAAAGCAAGATAGAAAGGTATGCTCAAGAAAGAAACAGAGACAGATGGGGAGTGAAGAGAGGCATTAAGGAGGGGACTTTGTTCTAGTGTCGCCAGCCAACGTCGCGTATGAGCAATTAGTAGTTAATTGTGAAGTTACCCGAGGCACTGGCAGGAAATGGAAGTTGCTACGCTGCAGCACTTGTGACATTGACGATGTTGCGGATGAGAATGCGGATAGCTTGTTGAGCTAATGGCAGTTGGAGGGTGGTGTTTGTGTAGGTGCCTGCGGATGCCAATGCCGTGTAATTAAGTAGCAATTTTTGCTACTGCAGCAGAATTTTCAGTAGTTAGCGACACGTGTGTGGGTGTTGATTATGTGTGTGTTGGTGCAGGTGTTGGTGTCTGTGTGTGTGTGCATTTGATAAATTATCGCAACTAATTAGCGTATCAATAGCGTTACAAAGGCGCACATCAGCTGGATCAATCGATAGGGGAGGGCAAAGAGCTGATGAATTACACAGATTAGTTGAAAAAATATTTAGAGAAGCGCAAGGAATAAAAGGTCACGCATATATGTATAGTAAAGTGTGGGTGGAATAACAAATGAGAAGTTATAAAAATAGAATAGATACGTGTTAAAGTAGCATTAACAAATACTTATGCAACCATGATTTTGTATTTAATTGGAAAGAGATTCGTAAAATAATCATAGCTGTGGGCATTAAAACACTTTAAAATAATATTGAATTAATATCATAATAATATTGATAAACACTTATATCTTAATTGCGATTTCAACCGTGTGAACAAAATTAAAATAGCTTAATTAATTGAATATTTTCAAAGAAGAATATTTTATCTTAAAGTTTTTAAGAGCTTTAGATCGAAGTCAGAATACGACAAGCCGATAGTTCCAGTTCATTCAATTTTTAAATGGAATATGAGAAAACACTCAGCGAATATCATGAAATGGCATTGAGAGGTGCATATTGGAAAGTGCTCCAGATAATCCATTCACTTTAAATTCAAAACGCAAAAAAGTGCATACAAGGTATGGGTAGAATATAGAAAGACGTAACCAATTGATAATTGACAATCTACGGGGGAAAACTTACTTTCGATTGAAGAATGTCAATTAAATGGCTATCGAATGGTTTCGCTTAAGTAAGTACAAAAGCCGGACCGACTTTGTAGCCACTTAAACAATGCTCAACTAATTGAAACTGAGAGCCAAGCTAAAGCTGTAAAGCCAAAGCTAAATAAAAACAACAACAACACAACGACAACAATATCGAAGATAGCAACAACAACAACGACTGTAATCAACAGAATCATCGGAGAGTAGAGACAAGTAAAGACGATTAAAAGACCAACTAACCGAAAAATGAACAATGCCAAATAAAAATAAAAATCAAACACGCAAAATGGAGAAACAAATGGCGAAGCTTTCGCCCAATCACCCCCTGTCCCTTAGCTATCTTTCTATGCCGACGTCCCTCGACTGTCCGCCATGGTCCTATCCACTTATGTAAGTAAGTAAGATGAAGCGCCCGGCTCTAAACAAAGAACAACAAAGGGGAGAGCACTAGAAAAAAAAGGAGGAAAGAAAAGAAACGAAATAAAGAAGCGTTGACAAAAATCAAACAATGAAAATGCTGTTCAATAAAAACGAAGGAAAAAAAAATTGTCTCAGATAAGCAAAGAGCGAGGAATCCGTTGAGCAGGGCAAACAGAGTAATGCCAAATGATAAAAACAAAGCAAGAATGGAAAGTGTGTGTGGACCAAAATAAAGTGACGAAAAAAAAAGGAGAGGAAGAAAATGTGCGAGCTAATATTACGGACACAGGGCCTTGATTCGCGTCAAGAGCAAGTCGAATTGCAAAACAACAACAAGCAGTAGCAACAAAAACAACAACAACAAAGCCATATCATCTGAGAGGCTGGCAGGAAGTGTAGGCAAAGGCAAATCAAGTGCGAACACTTGACTCAATGGCCACTCAATTCGGCAAACTTTGTCTCAGTTCAAAACTCAACTCATCTTTTGAGTGCATTCTCTCATGAGAGCATGAGAGACAGAGAGAGAGAGAATAAGAGAGGGTGGATAGGCAGAGAGTGTAATGAGAGCTAGCTCAATTGTGCTCAGCATCCCTTTTGAGTGATGAGAACGCAAGCTCGTGACAAAGCTTTTGTGCAGATTGTTATTAGAGTAAACTTTTTCTCGCTGATGCAGGAGAGAGAGAAAGACATTGAGAGAGCACCGTGTACTCTTTGTTTTTCTCTTTAAATGTTTCTATTGCTTAAATCCTTTGCTTTTGCCAAATAATTAATATCTTATGAAATTCTAAATGTACTTAAAGATAAACAAAATATGTATATTCAAGTTTTTGGAAAAGTTCAAGCTTTACTTGGAAAAACTTTACCTAAATTTTGCTGTCCGTCTGCATTTTAGTAACAATTGTGATTTCCGGAAGCACTTTGCGTACATATTGGTTGGCTTTAAAAAGTTTAAATTACCAGGTGACGGTACAGATAGGAAAACAATAAAGGCTGATTTCCATCTGTTGGTTAATTACCAAATTTTACCAAAATTATCTGATAAAAGTGAAACTCGCAACAGTTTATTATATGTAATTTTCTAATATACTAATTAACTTCTATATAAATGAAGATAATTTCTAAAATGTTGAAAACATGCAGCTAAAATAAACATTTAATTACTTACGAGCACTTCTCAGACCAATCATTGCTCAGTTTGATTACATTGAAATACAATTGATTAAAATAACTAACTTTAGTTGCATTTCAATTTATTTCCAAGTGCCTCTTGATTGACAAACACTCAAGCTCATGTACATATGGTATATGGTACACACATATGTATGCACACACTTCTGCACACTTTTGGTCACACTCCCACACACTTTGACACTCGTTTCATACTCGCTTGAGCGGTAATAAGTGATCAATAAGCCTTAAAATGAGTTTTATCTATTGCGCATTTCATGCCACGCCCATCGACCTCACTTTTAATGCAATTTGAGCGCCTACCCTTTCGTACCATGGTCATGTCTCTTTTCCCATGCTCTAAGACTTATCCGTTTTAATTTCGTGCCGCGTTCTTTGAACTTTGCAGCTGTTGGACTGTGTTTCACACATACGAGCTCAACACTTGGCTGTCACACACACACATACACACACATACGTATACTTACTCACACATACTTAGACAGTTGAACTGCTTGAGAGCGCCTAAAAGAATGCTTTGTTTGCTTTTCATTAAAACTGTCAGCGAGGTCTCAGACTTCATATCCCTGCGGGCTGCAGCTTGATTTTGCTTTTGCTTTTGTTTAGTCGTTTCTCTTGTCATTGCTTTTGTCTAGTTTCAGTTTTATTCCAAGTATGAATTTGTATTGCTCTGGTCATGTCATTGACGCCTTAGAACGTCTGCCAGAGAGAGGGCAGAGGTCATGGTGTTGTTTGGCTTTTGGACTTTCTGCCATGTCTGTCTGTCCGACAAGTTGTAAGTCTTGCGACGTCTTTGGGAATTAATTAAAATGCAAATATCTGTTTTCAATTAGAACTTAATGCGAAAATTATGTGCGTAAATAACACAGCAAAGAGAAACAGCTAATTATGCCATATTGGTGGCAATAAGGGCGTGGCAGCATCAAGTGCCAAGTGGCAAGTGGCAAGATTAAAAAGTTTTGGCAACGTTCAACGGTCGATAGGTTTATCGATTGTTAAGCTTGTTGAGCGCACACTTAATGAAATCATTTAGCTAATGCTGAAGCATGCACGCAACGCTCTTAGCCAATATCAAGTAGACGCCATGTGGCACAACTCATTGACTTGTGGCAGCGCAAGCACACACACACAAACAAGTATACTAACTTCCACTTCCACACTTAAGCGAAATGAAAATGTTTAGTCAACTGTAGCTGACCTCACAAAACGCCGTCGGCAGTTCTCTGGCAGCTTGCCCTTTGCCTCAATGCAATCACAGCAATAGCAACAGCAACAGCTACACGAACAACAACAACAACAGCAACAGCAACAAAAATGAAAATTCTTCTGAATGCTATTTTTAGTGTAGCCAGAGAATCTGTGCACTGTGCTCATGGAAATTTCATAAACGAGCAATGAGAGTATGGAGTGTGGAGTGTGGTCGACTCTTCATATCAGAGCTTAGCTTTCAACTTGTCTAACTGCCGCAATTACTCACACTTGACCGAGGCATCGGCTTGATAACCTGGCTAGGCCACCGTTGCCCAGATAAATTGCAATTTTAACAGCTTGAGTGCCAATCGACCGCATGAGCCTTGTCGTACGCTGCAAAGTCCACAAAAGTATACAGCAAAAAACTTGTAATAGAGTTAAATAGAGCTTAATATTAAGGAAAAAGTGTAGCATACTTTCACGTGCTCGCTTATTTTAATATGTTTTTTTTTTAAATTTAAACAATTTTGAAAATTAAAAGGTACACTCATTTGTAAGTAAAAGTTTTAAAGAAATGAGAAAATAATTTTTGACTACCCTGTAAATACAAAAACGTAATAGAGGGGTTTATGTACTTAATACATATTATGTTCATATGTATATCTTACTATTCGTTTATCTCTTTGCCTGTTAGTTTATTTAGATCTTTTTGCGATCCGTTGTGTTGCTTTGGGTAATCCTAAATCTGTAAATGGTTCGAATATTCACATAATCCAGTCGATAAATAATTTGGAGACAGTTTTATTGTTCTCCCATTGATTAAGTGTCGACCCATTGTTGGTTAGTTCGAACTTACATATAATGACCATGGGGCGGTTACTCTCACTGTTTGACCTATAAAAGTACAACTTTGACACAGGTTATTAAGTAAATGTAACTGGCACAGCTTGCCAACACACACATACTCACATAAACAATACTTTATTTACACTGTAATGGCATATAAAATGGCTGTCTTAACTATGTGTGTGTATGTGTTTGTTTAAGTTGCTTTTTTGGTTTATTTGCCACTGTGTCCAGTTGTTTAATTTCTATGCTTTTATTTTGCCACATTTCTCTGCTGCATTTCTAGTTGAATGGTCGACGTGTGGGTGTGGGTGTGGGTGTGGCACGCCCCTTATTTTGTTCGTTTCTCTTGTTGCTTATTTATTTTCGTAATAACAATAAATAACATTTTTCTTTGGTTTTTGCTCCTAGACTCTGTGTGTGTATGTGCTCATTTGGTAAGTTGTTTTATGCGCCTGTCGCTTGTTTGTGGCTTTTTGACATTATTTGGATTAAGAGTATAAATCTTGGCCATGACTCAGCGACTCCAATGAACTTTTTTAATATTTTTACTCGACTTCTCGGCTAAATTTGTTATTTCCCGCAAATTGTCGGTTCGCCTTTATTAAGATTAACTGATGCAGTTGTAAGATATTTGGACAAAAATAGACATAATCCAATTTAATTAAAAATACGAAAATATCATTTGAAAAGTAAACAAATAACGCAAACACAATAGCAAAGATTGTCTACGTTTTCAGAATAATTCATGAATGTCCAATTCTGGCCTGTAGCTCTAGATTATTTATATGTATCCCTTTCAATTCATGGAAATGCCAGAAATACATTGCAACAGGGAAATCCACAGGCTATTCAATAAAAATAGCAACAAGAGAAATGACTTAAAATGAATGTGTCAATTAAAATTCGACGAGCAGAAGACATATTTATGGTTTTAAAACAAAGTTAATCCACAAAATGTCAATAGGATAAATTGTAGATATGTTTGTCTGAGTGTACATATGTATAGACATGTGTGTGCGACATTGTTTGCAGAGGAGAGCAGAAACAAAGCTGACAGACAATAAAATGTTGAGCTGCTTGCCGCGTTGCTTTTTAATGTGCAACACCTTTGTTGCACTGTGATTTCGACCCAAGAGGCTGGACACATATAGGGGTAGAGTAGGGAAAGCTGCTTACATAAGCTTATGCATACATGCATATATTATCTTTACATACACACACACTGTGCATAAGCATCAAGCTTACTAGCGAAATGGAAATTGTTATGGCTGCGGGAGGACCTCTTTTACTTCCATTCTCTCTCTCTCTCGGTAATCTGTTGCCTACCTTTTGGGTGCATAAACCAGGCAATTCGAAAATGGGGCACAGCTTAGCCTAATGGCGTTGCGACTTGAGCTGCAATTTCAATGCAGGAAACAGAGTGCCAACGATTCCCATTTAACACAGCAAACCAGCAATTTTGTTAATTTTCCAACTGCTTTGCGAGCATTTCGCGCACGCCAAAGTTTTAATTAAGCTAAAGTCAAAAGACTGTTAGAGCATGTGCACAACACCAACATACACACACACACACATACACACACTCAATACATACATGTGGCAGCAACACGTCAGCAAATTTTTCTATTCATTCCATGCCCTCAGTTGGTTTTTCATTCATTCAAAATGCCAAACAATTCAAAAAATGTGTTACTATTTTCATCTAGAGTCCCTTTCGCTCTCTTCCTCCTTCTCCTTCTCTTTCTCTAGCACTCCCTCTTTCTCTCGATTTGTGTGTCTATCTTGCTCTCTCTCTTTCGCGCTTAGCTGTATCAAAAGGCATGTTAGCTAAATATGTTGCGCTTTTGTTTGCCCGCTGAATGTGTTGCGGAATTATTTTGCACCACGCTTTGCTCTGTTAATAATTCAAAAGGGCAGCTTCTACTGCCACATCCTCAGATACAGTTGCTGCCACATCTACAAGTGCTGTAAATGCCTGCGGCTTGGCTGCCTGGCTACCAGACTGAACATCTTTTATGTTTTATTAGCTTGTCTAATTGAAATATGTCCGTTATGTGAAGCTCATGAAAATGGCGTCGTTTTAAGCAAAGCTCACTTCATTAGAAGGTCATTTGGCACTGTGCATGTTTCATAATAATTAACTCACTGTCCACATTAAAAAAAGGAAAGATTAGACTCGTACTCCAGCACCCTAGCAATCGTAAGGATTCCATATTTCAATAAGAACGAAATACGCCTTTTATATGGCTCTGTTTTGAAAAGATCTAAGGTGTAATAGTTTTCTTTAGCAACAGTTTTCTACCTGTGGGTGTCTTTTACTAGACCTTATAATATGAGCTGTAAGTTGATTGGTATCCGTTGTCAATCACGCTGGGAACTTTTTAATCTTCCCACTTTTGGGCAACTGTAACTGCTACAGTCATCTGTTGCTCATGGGCTAATGTCTTCAGGTTAAATATCTCATTCGAGTCAAAGCTGCTGCAGCTGTTGCTGCTATTGATACTGATGCTGCTGGTACTTGGCTTAGATGAACTTGACTGACGCTTGGCGGCACACTGATAGACATAATTGGCCAGGGTCACCACGGGTGATGCGGTCTTCTGGGTTGTTGCCTTACCATTTAGCTGGAATGTTGTCACATTGCTGTCAGTTGCTGTTGGTCGATTGCAGCTGTCAGTGTCAGCTGGGAAGCCAGTTGGATACCGTGGTTGCCACATGTGGCATGTAAGCCTTGCCGATGCTGCCTCCGCTGGTCTTGGCAACTCCCTTGCCAATCTCAAATACTGCTGTGTACCAGAAATCAAACTATTCAGCTGACTCGGCTCTGTGCATCCACTTCCCCAAATAACTACTGATCACTCACCAAATGCCAAGCATTAGAATCAGTTTCAGTTTCAGTTCCACCATGAGTCCTATTCAGATACAATTTCTTCAAGTTTGTGAGCTGTTTGAATACTCGTAAATTGTTTCAAAGGCTACTTTCATTTCAATTTCACTCCTTGTTCAAAAGTTTTTACAGATCAAATTTGTTGCAAGTTTTGTCAAAACAACTTGCAATGCTTGTGAATTTTATTTTCTTGTTGTTGTCAAGCAAGCTCAAGTAAATCCATTTAAATTGACGCATTGACAATTGTTTTACCAATTTCATTCGGCTTGTTTTTCGACAGTTGTCCATTGTACGAGTGTCACAAGTTTTTCAACGACTTTCACTTTGTACTATACTCTAACCAGGACAATACTAACTTTAACAAAATGAACTTTGTATTTGGATAAAGTGGTAATTGAGCAAAAACCATTGATCAATAAATGACAAGTTTTCTGTGCAGAGTAGATAAGACAAGATATTCCAAAAAGTGTTATTTTAGTTGCTTAATCTTTATAAACCTTATCAACTGAAATTTTCTTAAATATTTTACTAGATAGCGTATTTCGAGTTCCATCTTGCAGTGGATTTGTCCTTACGTATTTTTTTTGAGTATTTTGTTTATTTTTGTGTGCTTGTTACTCAACCATTCTGACAAGTGCTTCCTGACAATGTTGCTATTGTTGCAGCTGACTGCCATTTGGCTTAAAGTTCGCCTCGGTTTTACTTTAGTTTCTGTTTTGCCCTCTTTTTTATTTGTTGGTTGGAAGCATCTTTCAGCATTTGCTGTTTTGCATACCCAGCTAGTTTATCAAAACAATTTCAAGTTGAAGTGCGGCTGCAAAAACAATGCGCTCAGGGCATCGATTTTCTAAAGTGAATATGGGAGCAATCGGTGAAGAGAAGAGGGAGAAATGTGTGTGGAAGGAAAACAACTCAATGCATGGCACTTAAGCAGCTCAAACAACAACAACAAAAGCAACAGCAACGACGGTGACGCTGTGCCACTCGAATGGCATTTGGTTGAAGGTGCAGAAACTTCCATGACAGCAGAATGCAATTTGTGTGTGAAACAAAGTTTATGCAGCATTTACTTGCCACCGTCTGTTGCCACCGATTGCAAGTACTCCTACGTATTTGCGCAATCAGTCAAAGACAGTTGAAGGAGCCTGCCATATCCAATATACCAAACAGCTTAACAACTATTTGTAGTACTCGCACTCAAGAGAAATTGTTCCTGGATCTACAAGTACTTGTACTTATCTATTTATCCATAACAAAACTCATTTCGCATGGCAATGCATTAGATAATGCATTAAAATCTATTCTAATTATGCATTGGCAACTGTATCAACACTGACTGTGTATAAACACGTGTGGATGCTAGCGAGGGCGGCTACAGAATAATCTCAAATGAAAAAAAGAACATTAAGTGATAGACTACTGAGCTAGAATTTTAATTTAATCTAACCCGATTTTCGTGCGGAATGTCATGATTTGATCTATAAATGGATTTTACATTTAAAAATAGGAAATTTTCAAAAATTGATCTATTCGATTTGATGGATTTTAAACATAACATTCAGTCGGAAGGGCTCGACAATTAAATACCCTTCGGTAGTACAGGACGATGTTAAATTCCATATGTGTATGGCATTGGCATTAGTCATAATCTATAAATTGATTCAACATTTAAAAATAGTTATTTTTCAAAAATCGATTTATTAGCTTTTTTTGGATTTTATATAAATAATTTTCATATTTTTATATTCAATTTTAAAAATTCTTAAGTATTAAATATTTAAAAACTTAAGTAGAATTTGAGATAAGTATTCAGAGCATTTGATCTTTTGTGTGTCTACCTATAACGCAGTATTGCCGTTACCATCCTCGTCCATATCTCTGTGCTAGAATTTATCTCAACTCTGGCTGACTTATCGAGCATCTAGCTCATGCCGTAACGGAAGCATCCCTGGCAAACGCGTGGCACGTGCATTTCATATGATAAATGTGGTCGGTGTCGCTGTCGTTGTCGTTGTCCTTGTTGCTGCTGTTGTTGTTGGCATTGGTGTCGTTGTCATTGCCGTTGTCGCCTTTGCAGCAGTCGCAGTGGCGTTTGCTGATTATGCAGCGCTGCTTATGGAATAGTCGACGTCGGCATCGCATTTGCAGTTACCGGTGCTGGAAGCTTCCTCAGTTAGTTATGCCACAGCGCAATGTGGATGCCAAAAACTTGCCTCGACTTCCTTTTTCGCCTAGGTATATCTTTTTATTGCACTCGCGAGCGCAAAAATAAACCACAAAATGTGTGTGTGTGTGTGTGTGTGTGTGTGCTACCAGTGGGAGAAATGCACAGAGACAGAGAAAGGTAAAAGAGAGAAAGAGGTAGATGAAGAGTTGAATTGGTAGTCTGTCTCCTACTCTTCGCTTAGTTTGTATGCGGCGTCAGGTTTCGTTGTGTGTTAAATTTACGCTGACATGCGCTAACTAGCTCTATCTCTGTATATGTGTGTGTGTGTGTGTGTGGCACGTTGCCGTTGTAACTTGCAACTTAAATGCGCACGTGACGCTGCCTCCGTTGCTTTATTGCATGCACGGGCGAAAATTAACCAAGTTCCTTTTTATACCTCAACGTAGTCTGTGACACAATTCGTGGCTTGACAGAATATACATTAAGATGTTAAAGATTTGCTGCAGGACAACATTACGCATACGCCGGATTGAACGAAAGCTGCAATCAACATGGCAGAGCTCAAACCGAATCAACCGAAATATTTCAGCTTTCAAGGACAATGCCTCAATTGCAGCCAAGCCAACTTCAAATCGAAAATTTGCGCACAACAAAAAAAAAGAAGACAAAATTGATGATGATAAAAATGCAGCAAGAAATATTCGCTGGCGCCAACAGCATCGTGTCAACATTGGAATTATAATCAGAAAACTGCGCGCAAACAGAAATTGAAAGTCAACAGCAGGACGCGAAGGAGCAATAGCAGGAGCAGGAGCAGGAGCAAGAGGTGTAAGGATATCGAAATCAAATCACAGCATCCTCAAATGCATTTAAATCTGTTTGCATTGCATTCCTTTGGCTAAGGTTCCTTTCCCCACCTCGTCCTTCTGCAATTGCTGCTGTTGTTGGCACTCCTTTGGCTCCGTTCGCTTGTCTCCTGTCTCCTGTCTCCCGACTCCTGTCTGCTGTCTGCTGTCATGTCGTTGTCGTACTTTTCGCCTCGCTGCACTTTGGGTGCGCCTTCGCATGTGTCTCTTAATTTTTTAGCTTTCCTTCCCCTCGAGAGTCGCTCTGTCAAGTTGTCGCTGTTGTCATTGCAGTTGCTTGCATGTCTGCATAGGGAAATTGATTTTTATCGCCTTGAGACATGCGTTTGGCTGTCGCACGATGCGTTTCAGTTTGTACTTTTGACTTGTTGTTGTGTGTTTGTTGTTGTCATAAAAGTGTCAAAACTTTTGCAGTATCGACAGAGTTGTTGGCTTTTACCCAAAACGCCAATACGGTAACTTTGACTTCAAAAACTCGCAATCCGTTTAGTTTGATTTCCTTTAATAAATTTGTTTAAACGTTTAAGCTTTTCATTCCTCGCTGAATATTAATAAATAAAGCCACTTAACGCAAAGTAAATATTTTAGTAATATGTCATAATAATCTCTGGACTGTAATTAAATTACTATTTGCTTAATAAGTGGTGTCTCATTGATATGCAAATTATGTACCCTGTATTAGTGCCTAATAAAGGTGGGATAAGATATGTAAGATGGATATGCACCAATACCCTAATAATCGTAATTACTTAATTTAAAGGATAATTCCAAGCGCATTATAATAAGTTGTGAATTTATGTTGAAGTTTTTTATTGAGTATTTTAATGCGCTTGTCTCTTGTCACTTACACCAATCTGTTAACAATTCTTTGGCATTTTGCATGCCTCGAGGGGTTTTATTGCATTGAAAAATTAATAAAGCGCAGTTTCCACGTCGCATTTCAGTTCACACTCTTGTTAATAAATAAATAACATCAATATTTATACTTCACACATTTGCCATTTAATAAACAAAAATGGAACCACAACAACAACAACGATAGCAAAAAAAAATTGCAATAAATTTCTGCAATTGGACAACGTGCCCAAATTAATAATGAATATGTTGCACGAATATATCAATTTTTGCTGAACAATAAAAAGAAATAATAAACAAAACATGAACAATTTAAGTGCAACGCTTTATTTTATTTACATTGCATTAATAATTTACAACAATTATTCATTAATCTGCAACAAATGCATAAATGATTGCATGCACATTTAATAATCATGTTACAGCAGCTGCTTTCAATTTAAGTAAATGTTACGTATACGCCTTGTTTGTCAGAACATTTTGAAGTGAGCTCGTAAACTCTTTCCCAATTTGGAAGCTGAAAGAACTTTCCTTCGCCTTCGATTTGTTTAATTAAACTTTCATTTAATGTCGAAAACAACGATCAGATTTTTACGTGCACATGAGACTTTACCACAAAATTTAGACCCTTTCTCCCGTTGAACTTTCTCCTTGTAACCCTTTTAATTGAACATTTTTAATTTATGCATAATAAAAACTGATTTACCGCTCGAAAGAAAAGTCGAAAAAAGTTCAACTTTAACTTTGATGCTTTTTATGACTGACCCAAAAAATGATGAACCTTAAAAGCGCATAAGGTGTCTATGTGTACGTGGATGTATGAGTGTGTTTGGCAAGAGAATAGAGACCAGACCAAAGCTAAGGTAAAGTTTCAGAGCGTGGCGCAACTTTTGGATTTTAGTGTCGGCTATTTGGTCTATTTTATAGTATTTAAGTGGCCATGAATTTCCCATCCAGTGAGCAGCTCTACAAGCTGATGAAGCTACAGCTGCCGAGCCGGAGCGGCAGCTTCAATTGAACCTCTTTCTAGGGGGCACAGGCTGCTGGAAACATGTGCACGTGGCTTCAAGTGGCACATTACCGACCCCCAGCCAGCCAGGTAGCTAAGGTAAGGCGCCACTTGCCCCACAGACACGGCTTCTCTTATTGTTGTTGTTGTTGCGTTTACGCTTGTGGTGGCGTTGGCTATTGCGGTCAGTTTTTGTTTGGTTTTCAATTGGATGGTTTTGCTTACCACCTGCAGCATAGAACACACATATCATATATGTAACAAAGGTAAGTGTTTATTTCAAATTGTTTTAGTTGCAATTTTGCAAAGTTTAAGTTCCTTTAAAGTGAAACTGCTAATTGCGAACATTTCAAATTTCATCAAAATTTTTCAAGTTGAGAATGCAGAGTAATACATGCTAGTTCTTATATGGTTTCTCAGGAATATATATGCTACATAGAATGGAGGTTAATTAGGAGTTCCTTTAAAGTGCAACTGCTAATTTGAAATATTTCAAATTTCATCAAAATATTTCAAGTTGAGAATGCAGAGCAAAAAATGCATGTACTTATATGGTTTCTCAGGAATATATATACTACATATAAGGGAAGTTGATTAAAATTAATTAAATCTGTAAATCATCTTGTATTTCACTTTTGTGAGTTTGTGGATGAAGAAGCCGTAGTACCTTTATTACAAAATGTTATAATACTCTTTTTCCATCAGAAAACGAAAGTGAAATCCAATCCCAGTATTAGCTGTGGAGCAAACTAAAATCCCCGCATCGATTACATGTGTTCAGCAAGTTTGCTTAGCTGAATAACTAGAGACAACATTAGCTTTTTACCTTAATTCGCAATGACTTTACCAATTTCCACTTCCACAATAGAAAGATATATTGAACAGATAAAGCGTGTAATTATGTTGACATCAGAATAAAGTAAGTTCTGTTCGCTCAAGTGCCTAATTTTTCATTCTATTACAAATGATGCAAGAGTAGTGCACAACAATGTTTCACTTCGGGGACTGATAGGGCGGAAAGTGTTGGAGCTGGGGATGGTTATCAGGAATTGGTAACTAGAAGATGGAAACTTCCTCGAGTAGCCTGTATAGCCATTTTGCATCACATTGCGAGGCTGACAAGTGCTGTGAAATGACGAAGATGCATGACTGGCAACACAAAAAGGAGATGGAGATGGAAGGCATGTTGCAGTGACAACAAGTCGAGAGGAATTGTAACTGAAAGACAGTCACACACACACATACAAACACACAGATCCATAGCTCATCCTGTATAAAAGTGCAGTCACTGTGTGTGTGTATGTGTGTGTGTGGGTCCTGTTGCTGACTCTCAGTAAACTTTGCTGGCATCCTGGGCAGCTGCATCTGTTTGTTTTGGGATTTTCACATTTGCTTGTTACAGTGCGCCCCGACGTTGATGTGACATGAAACACATTAGTCTAATGAAATTTTTTGCATCCTTTTTCTTTTTAGCCAGGCAACGTCAAATTGTTTGCGCCATGCCAATCATTGTGGTTGTCCTTGTCAGCGACTCCTGCTGCTACTGCTGCTCCTGCTGCTCCTGCTATGTGTATGTGTGCTTTTGGCCAACCACCTTGTTTAATATTATCAATTTAATAAGCGTTTGAGCATTAACTTTAGCATTATCTCACCTGTTTTAATTATATTTGTCTTGTCTACCGCATGGCTCATTAAAATGTGTTGCCTACTTTTTGGTTGCCCCGGCAAACATTCAACTTTTAACTGCGTCCATAAATATATCGTATACCCTTACTCAAGTGGTAAGTATGCGCAGTTTTATAAAGTTATCTGTTTAGTTTCTGTTGTTTTTATTTGTAATAAAATTAACAGTGGTAGCACATAAGTTTATCCAACTTATCCTTTGTAAATTGAACATGTGGCTTTCATCGAAAAATTGATATCATTGACATTATTGATATCCTTGTTTACAGAATCACGGATACTATAAGAAGTATAACATATATTTAGCTGTTGTAAATAAAACCTATCTATCGTACATTTAATTTAATCTGGTGATAAACACATTAGTAAACGTTAGCAATTTCTGTTGGGGTATTCAATCTTTGACTGTGTAAATGTATTCATATGCTGAAACCATATCTATATCGTAGAGTATTTGCTATTCGATGTATGTAAATATTATCTTTTGTTCTAGTTGGGCTTCAATTGGCAGCCACGTGCCGACATCTGCTTGTGAGCTTAGCTGGCCACCTAATGCGAGACGTTGAGAATTAATTTCGCTTTTGAATGGCTTTGTAATTAAAACGCGGACAGCAGGAGCTGTCGAAGGTTAGAGCAAAATTAGATATAAATAGAAGACAAAGGAAGGTGAAGGTGTCTCGATATAACTCAGTATAAGCTGTGACTGCTACTTTAAACATATAGTCGCAATTTGAATTGAAGTTTTTGAAAAGCAACGATTGACTAACTGTCAAGAAAACAAGCTAAATTACTAACTGACTGACTAAGTGACTAAATCTCTGACTTGTTGATGATCTGTAGCTGTCACAAAGAGTTTTCACAATTTCTTTATATTCTTGGCTCTCCTCAAATTCTAAAACAACTTGAGCCTCCCTCTCTTATTCTGATTCTGTAGTCTGCTGTCAATTGCTGTCGCCCCGAGGTCGTCTCCCAGAGTTCTGTGTTCAAGCAATTTGGTTTTGTATTATGCAAAGGAAATACTGTCACTGGAATAGTCCTACCTGGCATTTATCTTTCTTTTGCTTTTACTTTTGCTTTTGCTTTAGCTGTTGCCATTCCCTTGGTCCATAAATCAACTCAAGGGCCTACGCCCCAGCTGATTTATTTTTACCTCGGCAAGTCGCCCGGTTTTACTGCCTTAGGAGTGGGTAAGGGAGGGAGAATTGGGGGCGGGTGTAAGGACAAGCATTTGCCTAAAATATTTAACCGGCACTTGTGCACAACAATTCCAGTTGCCATTCGTTGTCGTTGTCTTCCTACTCTACTCCCTCTGACCCTTTTGTATTTTTATACTTTTATTAAATTCTCAAGTGGCATTCGAAAAGCGAATTTCCACAGTTCGTGGTGGGTTTTCTTTGCTATTTTCCAGCCAAAAAGTTTCTTTGTCAATTTCCCGTATAATGCACAATAATAATACGAAAAAGTTAAAGAAGAATACACAGCACTCGAGTTGAACTTGAATTCCGAGGGGTTACACGAGAGAGAAGCAGCCGTAACAACAACAATTTGTGGCAAGTGATTACCTTAGGCATTTTGCGGCTCACAAATTGCGCCGAGCTCAAGGGGATACAATGGCCCCTCTAATGTTGCTGTTGTTTCTGTAGCTCTTCCTATTATTTGCTGTAGTTGAGGCCCAGGCGGAGGAGCCTGTTAGAAGATCACCATCAGCATAAGCATATCCCACAGGCCAACAGCAAAATTTAATTTTTAATTTCGTTTCGCATAATAAAAATTCTAGCACAGACAGAGGCTGAGACTGTGGATATAACAGCACGTGTTTTATATCCCACAGGTAGTCACAACAATCAACGGAAATCGACATTTAACAGGCATCCACTTATTTGAATTTTTAAATTATCTTCTCTTCAATATCTTATTCACAGTTCTTACAAACGGTAATCAAAATTAAGCAATGTAAATAAATTATTTTTATTTCCACTAAATTGTTATTTTTATTTCCTTAAACTGGTTTAATGAATATAGTAATTTTTTAAGACATCAGGTTTTATATACAAATTAATTCCATATCGCAACAAACGCAAATAAATTATTAAATATTTTAAATGTTCTACCTAATGAATCCAAAAAATAAAATTTTCGATACGAAAAGTATTAACAAGGATATTGCCCTTTGTGATTGAATTCGATAATAAGATTAGACTTATTATTCATTTATATCATTTACTAACTATTACTTTCCTATTACAAACAATAGAACGTTCAAGTGAACTCAACAACAGGAACTACAATAGACGAAACGATTAAGACACCAACAACTATCCCAATACTTAAATGCTCGTATAACAATGAATGTAAATGTAGATCAACAGTAACTAAAATTCAATTCAATGGCCAGGTTTTAGTGGTGGCTGTAATTAAGGCCAATATTACAAAATGAAGAGCACACAAGGCTTGTATTTGTTTAAACAATAACAGGGGCAGCTGTACTAATTACAAAAGTGAACACCGTATTTAGCTTGTATAAATGAACAGAATGATACAACAACAACAAAAACATACACATATACATACACATACACAAACATGCAGAAACCCATTGCTAATGGGATTTTGATAGAAATGTGACGTAGAGTGTGGCAGAGACTGATGACTGCTGCAAATTGTTGACACTTTGTATGATTATAAGTCGCGTCTCTTGGCATCCAATGTGTGAATACAAAATCTGAAAGAGGAAGAATACAAAAGTCATTTGCCAAAGTGCATAATTTATGAAGAAACTGCACAATGTTGCAAATAGGTTGCATGAAAATGAGATTAACTAAGAGTGACATCTGACAACTGGTTGATTGAATGCCTTTGCATGACATGCACAGACTTGCCAGAAACTGAAAACATTTTTACTTCATTTTTGACTAAATAAATATCTTGGTTTTGTGTGTAAAGTTATCACCTTTCCATTATTTTGGTAAAATTGTTGCAGCTACTTTGTAAAATAACATAAATTTCCGCTTTATATTATATATGTAAATGCATAATAAAAAGGGGGAGAGAGATACTCCTTACTTTTTTGCCTCAAAATCACTTTGCTCGCTTTGCTCCCCTTGCAACAACTGCCACTGACTGACACAATTCATTTTTTTGCCCCTGTTTCTGCAACTGCCAACTGTTGGCCAAGTTGCATGAACTGTGCTCGCTTTGGCGCTTGTCTTGGCTCAAAGTCTTGGCTGGTTTCAGCACCTCCAGGGCCAAGCGCATTGAAATAAATCTGAGCCGAGTTCAGTTTAGTGCAAAGTTTTGCAAGTAATCGCAGTTGTTGGTATGCGGCATGTGGCATGCGTTTCACCCACCTAGGCTGGGAACAAACTGTTGTTTACCTTTTCTCTTTATTGTTCAGGTATGAGAATGGGAGTGCTAATGCCTTGGGGCTGGCTAAATGAAAAGTTTAACTGAAGTTCCAGGCGCTCTCATTCTGCGTAAAAAGTCTCTCTCGGTTGATAAATGTTTGTGTTGCGTAATTAAACAATTGTTAAACAAATTGTTGCACCTTTGACTGGACCAACACTAACGTACATTCTAAAAAAGTTTTTTTACTTTGGGAAATATTACGTTGTTGCTGCTCAAGCAAATAAAGATAGAATAATAATCACAGAATGAGATTTACATAATAAAAGTATCAATAATTATTAACTTAACTTTGACTAAATATTTATAGATGCGTATTTTTTGTATACTAATATATTTTTATTTTAAATCTATTAGAGTGTAAACATTTCCTACCGATTGTACATATAATCAGTTATTAGTTTTATTTATTATTTTAACCTAGATTGGTTTTATTGCATATTAAAGAAAGTTAAATGAATAGTAAATTTTTTAATTAACTGCACTCTTTTCTCTAATTAAACTATGTTCTATTAGTTATTAATATTTGCTATTTATTTATCAATGGATGCGTACACCTAAACAAATAAAATTGTAATATTATAAATGTAAACCAAAGAACACTAGACTTGAAATTTAAATGAACAAAATTAATAAGAAATTTTTAAATCAAACCATGATTGTATAAATGACATCCCACATACAAATTAGCCTCAGTTTGGCGAAGTTACTTTACTTACTTTTAACAAAAAGGGTATTTCCTTGGAAAGAAATAAATAGGAAATCTATAAGGCCTGTTTACATAAATACTTATTACAACTTATTCTATATTATTTGAAAACTGCCCTTTATTCACTGTGGTCTATTTTTATATTTTTAATTTTGCGCAAAATTGATTTGTTATTCTTCAAAATATTCTATCTAAGTGTTCACCAGCAGACTATCACAAATTGTTTGATAGGTGACAGGTGAAAAGTGAACGTGGCCAATATTAATGCTCTATCATAAGCTTTAATCAGACTAATAGAAACGAAAACAATGGACTCTATAACAACAATTCCTCTATCATTAACAATAACAGCAAGAACAATAATTAATCTAGCAGTAATGTAATAACCGCCATTAAACTAAACAAACAAAATACACCATTCGACATTTCGCATTTGCCGTTACGCATAAATTTCAATATGCATGGCAACAGTTAACGCACCCACCGCACCCGGACACCGCCCCTTTTAATCAACTGTGTTATATTTCCAATTGGCTGGCCTGATAGCGAATGATGCCGTGGGAATTGTACATACTCTGTAAATAATATAGTCGACCAAATGTTAAATGATATGAAATTAATGCGCAAATATCAACGATATAACGGCATAACAGGAACAACTGTCCAACGATGGGGTGTGGGACCCAACGATTTTCCCAATGAACAGGCCAGGTGAAATGTTAATGACATAAGTCCACAGTGAGTCCATTTATGACTGCTGTGCGTATACTTAATTTCGATAGATATTACCTGCTTTTGTATACTCAAGAGCTGTGCTTAACATTCTCTGAAACACCCACACAACCATATACTCTTTCTCTCTTTCGCTTTGTCTCTTTCTCATACAAAAATATACCATCTTGACTTAGGCCTGATTTTAGTGAAACTTGATTTTTTGCCTTGAATTTTATGAGTTTGCTGTCACGCCCACAAGGCCAAACAATTGGCGCCAGTTTGCTTGAATTTCATCGTAACTCGTATATAAGTATGCCACAATTTGAGGCAACAGTAAGCATAACAACAACAACAACAACAACAACAAGCATACACAGTTTGGGTTTCATTTTTCGTCCGAAATTTTTATTGTCCAGCAAAAAGCGAGGAAATACGCATGAAATTAGATTTGCTTCATCGAATTGATTTCATTTGTTTTGATTTGTTTCCGAAAATACGCAAATTGGATACGAAACCAAAAACCCAACAACCACACTCTAGTCCACACACACACACTCATACACCTATACAAACATAATGGGAGTATTGCCATTGCTGAAATGAATACATTTTGGTCAAACTGTCGAGATTCGAGCATTGTCGTTTTCGTTCTTGTTGTCGGTCTGCGGGATAGAGGGGGGCGTTGACGAGGGGCGTTGCGGTTTATGTTGATACTGTTGACTGACATAGAGGCAACACCCTCCCCCTCCAAAAACCACCCACCAAAACCACCCAAATTCATCCACACACCCACTCACAGTTTAGCCTGTCCTGACTTTTAGTAGTTTTCTTTCTGTTGTAGTTGGTTTAAGTGCTACTCCTGCTTCAGTTTTAGCTTTAGCTTCATCTACAGCTTCGGCTTTTGCTGCTGGCAATTGAGCGATCAACACTTGGCAGCTGTGTTGGCATTAAAGTGTCAGCAAATAATTTTTTGGGGCATGTGAAAGCAGTCTGGCAGAGCGTTAGTGATTTAGGCTGCATGCGGCTTAATGTGCCACGCGTTAAGCCTCCTTTTGGTCAGAACAAGGCCAAAACAAAAGTTGCCTCTCAATCAAATGGCAAATCCAAACGTTTTCAGTAAACCAGCAAAACCCTTTTTTGCTTCTATGTCTGGGGATTAACAGATCAGAGGCTCAAATGACCCAAGTTATCCTCAAGGGTTTCCTTCCATACTTTACAATAAGTGCTCCCAAGAACTTTCGGGGTCCTTCTATCAGTGACAAGTTATTCAACACATTTATCCCGCATTGCTGTTGATGACCCAATTAATGGCTTTCAAAATTTATTTATTGTCATTTCTCGCGCGAAACTTTATACACACAAAAAAATAAAATAAAAACTTTAAACAAAAAACAAAAATATTTATTGTACTTTTTGTCCCCCACACAACAAACGCAAACAAACCCAAAACTAATCATTATTGAAAGCGTGTGCAAAAAACTTTTATACCATTTGCACCAATACCATTCCCATAAGCCGGCAAAATGTCAGTCAAAACTTATAACGAAATAGCCATGGTCAAACTGTTTTATTGTACTTTTACGCCCTCTTATTCTGGCTATTCTCGATGGATTTCATTTATTCAATGGGTTGATTGTTGGAGTAACAGAGAGAAAAAGCGAGAAGGAAACTTAAAGATAAAGAAAGTGAAAAGTATTTATATGGTAAAAGGAATACTATCGATTTACAATTTATTATCTATGTACTATCACTAGTTTAACAGCTCAAATAAGTGTTAAAGCCATTACAAATTCTTACATACATATGTATATGAGTTTTTCAATTACAGGAAATTACAGCCAAGTCAAATATCTCAGCTTGGTACTCCATTATTAGCAAGTTTATGAATGTCGGATTGAATTGAACTTAGTACACTACTAAACAATTTGAAGATTTATAGAGAAATGTATTTTAAAGATTATTCCTCTCTTTATCATAAAAATCAATTAGAAAATATAATTTAAAGGTAACTTTTGATCTAGATAATGCTACTGTTGCTGTTGTTGTGGTTGTTGGTGTGTCTTTTGGCGTTTCCCTCTGATCAATCTGCGTTTCTCCCTGTTCGCTTTTTGTCGGGCTTCAGCAGCGGCACAAACAGCTTTGTATGCTGATTTTTTAATATTTTCGAGATCTTTGCGAGCGCATTTAAGCAGTTTTTTAAGCGAATCGACACGATGTTGGGCCGCTTCTACAAGCTGAGCCTTCTCTGCGAGCTGTTGTTGGGCCCCAACAGCAGAGTTTCTGGCATCAGCCAGATTCTCATGGGCAATCTTAACGATGCTCTGTAGAGCATGAAGAAGCTCTTGAGCTTGCTTGGCTGACTGATAGGCAGCATTGAGATTGTTTTGGCTGCTAGTTATGGAGTCACTTTCCTGCTGATAAGCCGTCTCCAATTCACACAGTTCCGATTCCAGTTGCTCCACCATCTGTTGCTTGCCAGAGAGTGCAATTTCGGCAACTTTGGCTGCATAGTATGCCTTGTCCGCCAATTGCTCTTTTACCTGAAGTGCCACCTTTGCTGCCGCACACTGTTGCGTTTCATAGGCCTGTTCCGCTTCCTGAGCAGCTTTTTGGGCTATATTTGTGGCTGTTTGTTTGGCGCTGTTGCGATTCATCATGTCGCAATTGCTTGCTCCTCCAGCATTAGTATCAGAACTGCAACCGTTGTCTCCAATGTCATCCGGCTGATCCATGCTGCTCAGGCGCGAATGATGTTGCCGGAGCAGACTCGGATTGAGCTGATGGACTGCCAGAGCCGGAATTGTGATGTGCTGGAGTAGTACCAATGCCGCAAGTAACGGGCTGAAAAGCTGAGTTAGCTGTGCAATGCGCATAATTACGTGAGCCTTCAAACTTTGTACAAGTTTTCCTTTCCAGTTGCCGCTCGAACATTTTTACATTTCAAGTAGTTTGCTAAGTCAACTTACAGAGTGGAAAATAAAAATATAAATGTTGTACGAGTAGGCGAACAAAAACAAGGAAGGAAACGCAGGCTCGACTCCACGCATAACTTTTCCAAGCAATTTAACATCAACATTTTGAAAAGTGGAAACTCGAGGGCCTGAAGAGCCACATGATACCATAAGAAATGCTAAAAACACTTCAAGAGCAAAGAGCAAGAGTTCTACAAATAAATCCGAAAGTATTTTTAAGACATGTTTTGAAGTTCGGAGGAATTCAACAAACAGGCAGTATATGTAATAGCAATCGTAATTCAAATCAAATTTATCCAATTATATGTAGAAAATGAAACTTTTATAAATCTTTTCCAATCACAAGTGCATTTCTGCTAAACCTTCTGCTGGGATTGGCCATGGTGACATTATATAGTGAATTTCGTTATAATATAATGATATTCAAGCACAACAACTCCAATATTTAGAATGACTATCAATAAAATGACGAAAACTACTTTTCACATTATACAACACGGGCTTTTCCTATAGAAAAGACCATTCACTTGTTCATCATAAACAAAATTAGTTTGGGTTTTTCTTTTTGGTCAGAACTAATTGGGTCATCAAAACAACTGCGGCTTTGGTAGGCTTCGACTGTTGACCAAGTCTTTATCCTTGATAAGCTTTTGGGCATTATCGAAATGGCCAAGCTGGTACCTTCAAAAAAAGACCCTAGACGATTGTTATGGGGTCGTTTTTGCGTTGATCTGTTAATCCCAAAAGGGTAGTCCTTTTGTCCCACTTTTATGCACGCTAAGAACCTAGATTTGTCATATAAATAAATGGCAAGTCCTGGTCTTTATAAGCTATAAAAATGTTACGGAAAATACTACGGTTTAAAGAGGGACATGGTTTTAAACTTAGTGTGCTATACTATCAATTAAAAAGAGGTTTTCAAAAATATTCCGAAATATTTAAGTTGAGTTGAATTACGGCCGAAATGAATACTCGACAACCGCAACCGGCAGGAGTTTAAGCTGCTCTGCTCTTGTCCTTGCCCCGAAATGACACCGACCAAACTTATTTGCTTGCAATCCTTGTTGTTGCTGCCTTGTGGCATTTGCACATTTGTCGTACAGAGTGAGGGAGCTTCCTCTTCCACTTGCACTTCCAACTCGTCCTCGCCCTCGTCCACGTCACTTGCATGCGCCTTTTTGCGTGGCCAAGTACATGTGCAGAAGTGTCCCAAATGACACTTCCCAATGGGTTGAGTATGGGCCTTGGTCCGGGTGTGGCATAACCACAAAAAAATTGTACCAGAAATCGATGAGAATGAACATTTTGGCCGAATGCACCTACCAACTATAATTTGAGCACAGAAACGAACTTGAAATGCCCTTCAATATAAGTACCTGTAATATTTTTTATTTAACTGAATCTTCTTGTATCAAATTAAAATTTATTTACAAAATCTTTCTATAGATATTGCACAAGTGATAACAAATATTTCTAACTGAACTTAAATGCAAGAGCATAACAAAATGATAGATTATATGCTTTGTTTTCATTAATTTAAAATGTTTTGACGGTATTGCAGGACTGACACTCTTGATCAATGCCGTACTGCAAAAATAACAACAACAACAACAATGCACAGCCACACACAAATTCAATTTCCTCTGTAGTCAGTGGACCAACGAATAGCATCTGTTATCATCCCGAGCCAGTGTCAGAGTCAGAGCTGGGACCAGGATACAGGCACATGTACTAACTGCTATGTCTATATGTTCCCTCATCTATCTCTTTCTCTGTCTCTTTTGCTTTCCTCTCTCTCTGGGGAATATATTATATTTATGCCATTGCAAGTGCTTATTGATGTTGCATCTGAAATTGAAATCTGAACAATTTTTTTTTTTACTGCTGCTGTCACTCGGATCGTTTACACTTGAAGGTGCATCGATTTCTGGGCCAATGTTTTGTGAACTTTCAATTAAGCAAAGCTGGCATTTTGTTAACTGCTGCCATTTGGGACAGAAATTTGTAGTGTAATATGCAAAAATGTCAGGATATTCCCTATAGGAGCCAAGGACATAAACATTTTGAGCCCCTGAAGCAGTAGGTACTAGTTGAGTGTCATTGTGCCACAAGTAAAATTTAATTTCAATGCACAAGTAAATTGAATTTAAGCAACAGGAAAATTGTTCGCAAGCCTCAAAGGTGCACAGCTCCAGCTCAGTTGACTGTCGCGCCCATCACGCCTCATCTGTATATGCAGGATGAACATGCTCCGAGTGCTTGCCTTATGGAAAGTCTCTGAAGCAAATTTCTCAAAGCAACCGACCACAAAAACCGAAACATGAAATTTACGCAAATATGAGCAAGAAGAGAAGCCAGAGCTGATGACTATGATAATATGGATAAGGATGATGATGAAGTTCTTATTACTCATAGTTGATGATTAGCTTGTGCCTTAAACTCGAAACCGAAAACGGAAAACTGAGAGCTGTAAACAGAATAAGCTGAAAGGAGCTCTTCGAAAGGCGCTTATGGATCAACTTTACCATTTAGTTAGTTGGAACTTTAATTTGAACTATTTCATTGTGAATTGTGTGTAAAGGAACTTGAATAAATTTACATGTGTTGATTGTTGCTTTGAAATTTACTTTTGAGTGATCATATAAACAAACTCCTCGTAGTTGATAAGACCATCGCCATCAAAGTCTGCTTCGCGAATCATATCATCAATCTCCTCGTCGGTTAGTTTTTCGCCCAGATTTGTCATAACGAATCTCAGTTCAGCTGGCGATATGAAACCATCCTCATCCTTGTCAAAGATCTTGAATGCCTCACGGAGTTCCTCATCAGCGTCATCCTCGTGCGTTTGCTTGGTCATAAGATTGCAAAATTCATGAAAATCAATTTCACCATCGCCATTAATATCAATCTCATTGACCAGATCCCTTAGCTCTGCCTCTGTCGGACTCTGCCCCAACGATTTCATGAGATTTCCCAACTCGCGGCTGCTTATCGTTCCAGAGCCAGTCTTATCAAATAGAGCAAAAGCCTCTTTGTATTCAGCTATTTGCTCCTCAGTCAGTTCATGGACCATGATTGCTTCTGCTCTTGTCAGAAATGTAAATAATTTTTATATATATTTTAGAATTGTTCTAATTTACGAGTATTACTCTGAATACTGACTACAGAATGAATATAGACTGAAATATGAGATTGCTATTCGAATCGAAATTTAGAATTTAGATCTGTCTCAATGTCGCCGCCTACTCTATTGTTGACTCATCATTGCTACAAAATCTTTATAGATAATGTTGCCCTCGACATTGGAATTAGCATCCAGTATGATTTGATCAATATCATCTTCTTGCATCTCATCTCCCATTGTCGACATAATGTGACGGAATTCATTTTCGTGAATATATCCTTTATTATCTCCATCGAAGACTTTGAATGCCAGTATAACTTCCTCTTCGGGTGTCATGTCCTTGTAACGCACCGACATGAGGTGCAAAAAATCACTAAGATACAGTTCATCCGAACTATTGGGATCATACTCATTATAATATTCCTGCAGCTCATGTTCCGGCGGATTGTGGGCAACGGCATGCATTATATCCTTTAACTGTTTCATGGAAATGTACCCTTGATTTGTGGTATCAAATAATGAAAACGCTTCCTTTAGATCCTGTTCCTGTTCTGGAGTCAAGGTATGTTCCCGTATTATGCGCTCCTCCGGCGGAGGCGTAGCGAAATCATAATCCATATCCATTTTGCGCAACTACTAAAAAAAAAGGATAACTACAAAATGCACTTAAAATTTAGTGAAACACGAATACTACAACACCTTCAATTGTTTAGAGTGTAAATGAAAATTTGAAGCCTACTTTGAAATTGAAAACAAGTGTAAATAAATAAGACATGTGTAGAAAATGTAGTTTACTACAATAATAATAATACATATAAATGCATTGCATAATTATTAAATTTGTTTTATTATTTTGCCTTAAGCGGAATGTTATTGTTGTTGTAAGTTCTGACAGCTGCCTGATAACGACCCTGTTGAAGACAAGAGAAGTGACCACGAGATTTTGTACTTAACTTCAGAAATCTCTCTGGTCACATTCATATCTGTAAGCCTGACCATAAGCTATGCAGAGAAATGTTTACATTGCTTTGCAATAGGCCAACTTTTATGGGACAGGATGAGATCGAGGGGTAGTGGTTGACCAGGTGAGTAGTTCACCTGAATTTGCTTCTCATTAGCAGCAGTTCCAATTATGGATTGTTGGATCTGCACTTCTGAATGTTGTTCCTGGTGTGTGGGAAATGTCCAGCTGCAACCGATGCCAAAGCAATTTGCCAGTTACAGCCAGAAATTATGTAAATTGTGCAATTTGCCTTATGCACGTTAAGCTTAAAAGCAGTAGCAAAAACAACACGAACAGCAACAACAACACAAATTCTATTGTATGCCACAAAAGGCGGCACGTAATGGCAAACAACCAAATATCTACAAGAAAAACAAATGTCCAAAAAGCAACGATTTTAATTAAAATTGTAATTACCAACACAGCTGAGCTTGGTACTGGTATTTGAAATAATAAAAAAAAAAATTAATTTCCTGGGGCTGTTAAAAACACAACCAGAAAACTGAAGGAGCTCAGATTTTTCTTAGAATTTTTCCGGACTTGGCTTTATGTGAATATGCAAGCTTTAATGAGATGTCGTCAGTCGAGCATTGAACTTGATTTGTGTACTTGTATGTAACCCACCACAAATTTGTGGTAAAACAAAATTATATCTTCAAGTATCTTAAGATTTTTTTTATATAAGAGAATAAGAAGTACTTTAATTTAAAGATTTGAGAGAAATATCGATTAAGCTTGGGATTTTCATTACCGAACGTATGAGTAAAAATATTTAAAAATAGATTATTTGAGTTTAATTATGAATAGCAAATGTAACATCAGAAAATTGTTTTATTGAGCATATAATTCCGCATCTTAATTTTAATCAGGCACATACTTTTACAACACATTGCGACACTGGGTTACAAATGAATCGCCAATGTCACAGCTAAAGCTATTCGCTGCTGTCAGTCTGGTTCCGTCATTTTCAGCTGGCAGCAAATTTTCCTTTTTCAAAAAGCGTTTTCAAAAATCTCTCTTGTGCCAACCATTTTGCGGGCGACATTGAAGCCGGAAATGATGTATAGTCCCTGGAGCAAGTAGCAATCAACTTGCAGAGGGCTCTTTGTGTGGCTCTGGTATGAAAGTATTTTGCAATATTGGGAAAGCCTTCAATGCATATGAGCTTGGCCAATCGGTTGTCTTGTTTTGATTGCCAATCTTCCACAACTGTCAATTTTCATTAATGTCGTCATCGCGTTGATGCTAACAAGACTAAGACTACATACTCAAATACAGTCTTGTTTGCTGTTGATATAAAAAAAAACCCCAGACATATATGTAAGCTATGAACACAGTCTTTCGACAAACATTCTATGCAACCGCCAGTCAGTCCCACCTGCTTCACTTTCAATCTCAATGACTTTCTGTTTGCAACTCTTTGAGTACGTGGACTAAAGAGAAAGCATTTGAAACAAAAACTGTGAAAGGATATAGAATCCGACGCCTTTAGCTTGAAGTGCAAAGGAAAATATTTAGAGAGGCTAGACACAGGTTGAGTTACCAACGTGTCTGGCTAAAAATAAAACCAAGAAGAGTTAAAATTTCAACTCTTTTTTAGGTCTTTAGTATGCCTGTTCCCGCATAATCTTTCTGAGAATATTATTTATATATTTAATTTTGATGTCTCCTTTCACAGACTACTCTGGGCTTCCATTGAAAAGTATTCGCTCTGTCTTAAAGAGCTAATAAATTCATCGTAACTAAAAAGCCAGCAAAATCTCTTTATTTTTTAATTTAGTCTTTATTTATTTAACTTAGATACCTTTAATGTAAAATGTAAGCACGAAGGTAACATAAATTAAATTAATTTAGTAATTTACTTAATAAATTTAGAGATTATATAAACATTTAAATAAAGATTTCACAGCAATTAAGTTATACACGTAAGTTAACTAATTAAAAGTTTATATGTTATCTAAAACAAATGTTTGTTTAGTTAGTTTTTTTATGATGGAAATTTGAACTCTCACTTTTCTGAGCTAATGAGCCTTGTACAACGCATAGAGTCATAAATTTTGGTTGACTTTGTGTATAAGTCTTTTTAGTCATGTTAGTTTCTTGTTTGTTTGTGACACAAATTGCATTTGTGGATGACAACAAAAGCTTTGGTCAGGCCAACAAAATGATTAAATTACTCATACGCCCTATGCACGGCAATATGGGCGGTTAGTGGACGGCTAGTGGGCGGGCCTGTGGGCGACGAGAACAAGGGGACAACTTCTCTAGAGTTATTGTTATTGTTCTAGTTTTTGTTGTCTGGCATTTAGTTAATTAAGTTTTACAGCAGCTCGACAACGCCGCCTGTTACGCCCAGTAAACAACACTTCCCAGCCAGCTCTGCCGCCCATTTAATTAGTTTTTAATTATTTGTGCAGTTTTTTTTTATTTTTTAAACACTTTACAAAGTGGACTGGTGAGCACAGAGTTGGGTATTTGTTTTGAGTTTAGTTAATTTTATTTGTATTTGCTTGAACTGCCCACAGGCCAAACGACTCTCGCCCATTTTCAGGCCCAAGCCAAAGCTTTGTTCATTTAGCACATTATTTCTACACGCTTTGTTTTACTGCAGTTTCTACTTCCATATTCAAATCCCTTGCCTTCACCCGGAGCTACTGTCGGCTGGTAAAGTTTTATGTAAGCCCATTTGCTTAATAGGTCAAAGTACAACTTGTGGCGTGTGTACTGTAATTAAGTTTTGTTTCAAATTAATAAAATTTAAGCAGCCCGCAAATAGCAAATAATTTGCTTAATTTTTCCCAAAAGTTGCTCGTAAAATGCCTATGACTAACAGTGCCTATCAACAGTATACAAGCAGCTCAGTTTTTAATTGAAAATTCTGGGAACGTCATCAGCGCTGATTGAAATAGCCAAGCAAATATTGCACTTTTCTGCATATTTAACGCATCTGGGAGAATTTCCATGCACAATAACTGAGACTGAGGGACAGAGAGAAAAGGAGAACGACCCTGTGTAAATATTTACACACTACGTTGGCAGTACCATAAACCACCGCAAAACAATAAAATTCGCAATAAACCAAATGGAAAGCGGCACCAGAAATGGAAGTGAGGAATTGCTGCCAGCGCATGTGAAATGCAATGCCAAACATACCAACAGCAACAACAACAGAAAAGCAACATCAAGAACAAAGCAAACAAAAAAAAAAACAGAAAACAACAAAGCAAATATGCAAAAACGCATGGGCATGCAGAAAACTTTGGGTTTACCAATTCATTTAATACCCTGAACTGATAAAATCCTAAGGCATGATATTAATCTTAATTCTCTCATCGTTTATTTCTTTAACTCAATTAAAGCAGAGGAGATTGCAGAATTGATAACTACCTTTTGGTTAGCCAGAGATTCTTACTGTAGTGAAGCCAATAATAATTCTGATATACCTTTTGAAAAGGAGTCCACAAAGCATAACGGAATGAAACGGTTTTTCATAACTTAAATTGCACAATGCACAAAGTGCGACTAACTGGAAAATCAACACAAAAGGCAATACAACAACACCAACACCAACAACAATAGCTTGCTATGGGTTGACTTTAGTCAGACAAATAAATACAACTATACAGGGTCAAGACAAAGTAATTAGTAATGCAGTTTTGAGGCACTGTTATTTGCCCAGTCGATTTTGTGCTTGCCACAGTCTCTTTAAACTCTATAAGCTGCCTTATATTTATTATGGTTAGTGTAATCAGGCTCTAGTGCAATCTCGTCAATGTATTTAATAAATTTAATTATATTAATTGGTGAAGTTTCAGGTTCACAGCCTATAAACACAATTTGCACCTGAATCTGATTCCCAAATTTGTCTATAGGGATTTGTTTCAGCTCAGCTAAGGCAATGAAGTAGGTCACAACAATGGGATACAACATAACTTTAAGAAAAGTTTTTTTTTTTAATTTTGTCAATGTGACTAAAAGCAACCCACTTTTAAGTAGTAAAGGCCATTATAAATTCATAGCGTCCAAACCAATATATGTAGACAATATATTTTACTATTAAGTCAAATTATGATTCGATAATGTAATCTGAAACAGACCTTAATTGGGCTATAGATATCTAAGTAACTATACATATATACCTTTAAGTCGTAAGTTTAACTTATCGACCCACATTTTACAAATTATTTATTTTTATTTCAGTGCCTATTAGGCACTGACTTTTGTGTGACTACCACCTTTTTGATGAGTCACTTTAATACCCCGCTTATTGGTAACAAAAGTTAGCAATTCTTTTGATCATCAAAATTGAGTGACTTTGAAGCGGATTTCTGTTCAGCTTATATTGACCTTTTTAAAGCATGTTCGATAAGCTATGGCAACGTAGTAGTATTTCCAGTCCTACCTTTGAAGATGGCTTTGCCAGCAATTCTATTCTTGTTGGCCGTATCGTACTTTGCAAAAGACCTCGTCTTCATCCTCACGAGGCCTTTTAATTTATTGCCTGTCCAAAGCCAATTCGGTTTGTAAGAAGGGGCGAGGCCAGCGGTCAGTTCTATTGATAGACGGCTTAGTCGATGACGGCTTAAGGGAGCCTTGACTTAAATTTCATTTTGTTTAGCAGTTGTTCTTTACGTTTACGTTTATGGCAAATTGTTTTCCAACTGCTAAAATTAAAGCCATAAAATGCAACTCTGGTGAACAAGTGCAGGAAGTTGTTAGTTGGCAAAATTCTCAACAGCGGCAGAAACATTCAGTTTGCAATTGAAGTGCCTGTTGTCGTTACTGTTGTTGTCGCAACTGTTGCTGTTGCTGTTGTTGTTGTTGCTGTTGTTGTTGTTGTCGTTGCTGTTGTTCTTGCTGTTCTTGTTGTCGTGTGCTCGACGCCGTGTGCAATTATCACCTAGAGCTATACGTATACACAGCCAAGGCAAAAACAACACTGCACAACAAGTACAACATTATGTGCTCAAAATGTAAATGTCATTTATGTGCAGAGCAATAGCAGCTACATGGTGACAACAACAACAACTACAACTGCTAGCAAGTGTTGCACATTTGAAAAATGTGCTACAAGTGAAGTGCTACGAGAGAGTGTACCCAGAGTACACAGAGTAACCATCCAGAAAACCCAGGAAAACCAGAGTGAAAGTAGGCAATGGGACGGGACACTCGTAGTTGCGTATGAATAAATGTTGGAAGCACAATCGAGTGCCGTAAATTCCAAGGAGTCAGCAGGTGAAATAGGTGTGAAAAAAATACAAAAAAGCGAACAAAGCATGAAACTAGATGAGAATGAGAATGGGAATTGGAATTGGAATGAGAACAATGCCCGGCCCAAGGCAGTCAGTCTAATTGGTATAATAAAATGTCATAAAAGGAAAGAGCATTGTGACTGTCCAAGTCAAGTTATGCGGAAAATGTGATAGATGTTCAATTGGAGACGGGGATGACAGAGAGGCAAGCTTCAAGGTAAGAGGATTTGCTGATTGGTTACAGGTATGCAAAAGCCCAAGTGCTGGCATAGTTTCCTAACGACTTTTAGTTAAGTATTCGTAACAGGCAATTTTGTTCAATAACAATTGGAAATGTTATTAGAACAGACTATTAAAATAAATTAAATTCAATAAAGTATTTTTTACTATAAACTTGTATTTTTCCAGTTTGTAAATAAATTTTTGTTGTGCCTGCTCGTTATGCCAATATATTCAACGGATTTTTAGGTATATTGAAAGGAACTTAAATTTAATTTTATTACGTCAAAGCCTTACAGATGTTTTGCTTATGCCATATTCAGCTGCCGGATGCTACATTTCTTATTCATATTCCTCAACATTAAAGTAACATTTTCCAGTCCAAATGAGTCCTTTTTTAACAGGCATAAGTTATAGTCCTTAAAAACAGCATTTATGTTTCTATTAAAGCAATTTTAATGGATATTTGCTTGAATAAAAATAGATTTTTCTGCTCAGTATCAGTTTGTCAAGTGCTTTCTTTTTTATGTTTTAAGAGACTGAAGCAAATTCCAAGTAAGTTACATCAGCTACTTTCTGTGCCCATATATCAGCTGTCGATGGTTTCCAATGCTATGGCGCCACAATCAACAAAATTGGTTTCATTTCGAGCAAATGGCATGACAGTAAAACCACCCGACCCACATGACAAACAGCGCTTCAAGCTCAGTTATTTCCCTTTCCATGTAACCATTGGCAGCACTTGCTCTTTTCATTTTCTATTTAATTTTGCCTTCCTCGCGTTGCTTTTGATGGCTTGCTGGCATCGCTTTTGATCTTAGCTGAGGTCTGATAAATGATAAGGTCCCTGGCCCAACCGACAGATAACGAAAAAAAAATGCGCCAAAGTGTAGAAAATTGCGCCGCAGGTGTGTGGCCGTCAGCCCGCATCAAACTGCAAAAAGAGAAATTGCTAAGAAAAGAGAATAACAGGAAGTTGCGTTGATTTCATCTTAAAGCATTCAACAAATCATTGCCACAGTTTCACCTTAAAGTTCCAAGAAAACTAATTAAAATATGTAATGAATCTGCAAATGAGACACGTAGCCAATTATCAACTAAATGTGACAAGCCTTGAACTGAATGATTGTCAGCAATACCAGCGCCTTTAATCTATCTTTTAGTCTTCCTCTTTTTCAGAGTCTCCCCTTACCTCTCTTTTTGAGCTTTCAATAACAGCTATGAACCATATTTATATTTATTTGCAAAAAGTGCAGTCTCCGTTTTCCTCGTTATATTTATATTGATCATACGCACCGTGTGACCGCTTGGCCTCCTTGTTTACACAATTCTCCGAGCTTCGCTGCCTGTCAGTCAGTGTTGTCTGTCTCACTCTCTCTCTCTCTCTCATAAACTTTATTACTTTTATTGTGAGCAGTCATGCACAGGCACTCACACACGGATTCGCAATTGCACAATTTAATTTATGCCAAACCAATAAAAAAATATATTTACTCGTTTACTCGCATATAGCGAGTATCCACTGAGAAAGCACTTCTTTGACACCAATATTGATGTCCGGCATTCACTAGTAAATGGGAATAACAAATTAAATCTTTTTAAAATTTAAAAAAATTTCAGGGGAAGCTAGATTTAAATTTCAAATACTACCGATAAATATTCAGCTTTACAAAATTGAAACCAATTTATAGTAAAAGCTAAGATTATAAATAAAAACGATATCGTTTACTAGTTATAATACTGTATAATTTTTATATAATACGCAACCAAACAAAAGTACTCAGAATGAAATTTTAAAGCACTGTTTTTATATAACAATTGTGAGTAAGCAGGAAGAGAATTTTGTTTTTGGCTTATTTCATTCTCTACTTTCATTGGACTGCATGAAAATTTATTTGTCAGTTGAATGACTCCCTGAATTTGACTTTTTACCAGTATATATATTGCCATTTCCTTTTTTTCACTTCTTTCAGCAACTGTTGAAACGCCCCTCGATGTGATGTTCTACCAAAGTTGTGGCTAGATTTAATTTCTGTTTTTTTTCGCTGGATTTTTTGATAGTAGGTCTGGGTTGTTAAAGGTTCGATTCGACGACAACGTTACGTTGAAATTGCAGCTCTCACTTTTTTACTGGAGTTTCAATTGAATCGTCAGCGTTTTGCTGTGAATCTTGTTTTACAACAATTTAAAGCATGCAGAAAAATGTCATAATCCCTGGAAAAGTTTTTCAGAAGTAATTCGGGCTTAATTAGAGCTTATTAACCGCTAAGTAACTTGTATGTATGTCCAGCGTTATTGGTCAAGTAGAGTGTCCTTCAGGGCTTGATGGCACAAATGAGCCAATGGTAATTATAGTATATTTGCTTCATTGTCATACGTACTATGTACACAGTCGTATATTAAAATACTAATTAAGTTGTAATATGTGAACAATTTGGTTTGTTGAAGCGGCAAAAACACACAATGATTGAGCTTAATTAATTCCGAAATTAATTGCACATTATATAACATTATTATGAACCCAATACAACAGCCCGAGTGTATTGTCGTGTGTTTGTTGTGTGTCAGCTCAATTGGCTTTTGAAAATTCCCATTTACATGAACACATTCGTAAGTAAGTAATTAGTGTTTGCGTTTTGTTGCTGTCAGCAACCAGTAAGAACTTTTACTCACAACTTTCAAGCAATTTAACATTAAAACTTTTGGGAAATCCCCTGTCTGTTGGGCAACTGCAGCTGTCAAGGGCTATAAAACTGAAAATCGACGAAATTGCTGGGTTTTTCTATTAAAAAAACTGACAAATCGGACAGGCAAAAAACCATTGGGCTAACATAAATTCAAGACGAAGACAACATAAGCCAAAATGTCCCAGTTGTGGACAACTTTTCCTTTACAAACACTTCCAAGGACATCATTTTCCATTATATAGATAAGGTCATGTCGGTGAAGTCAGACGTTGGTCTGTTTGTTTTGGACTCTGAACATAAATAAGTTAGTAAGCAGTGGAGAATGACCAGCTACAGTGCAAGCTTACAACCAAGTGGCAACTGAAGGGGTTATTGCTAATCAGCAACAAAAATAAAGCGCAGCAGAGTTGCATTTTTAGTTTCAGTGGTAAATTGCAATTTGTGTGAACACCTTCTGTGTTTTCCTGAAAATGTCTGTGTGGTGTCAATTTAATGTGTATGAATGAGATGAAAGAATTCTACGCGACGTATACTTAATATTTTGCTTAGGGACTCCCGAAAACTTACTAAAACATTCTAAAAGCAGCTGAAAGTAACTAACCAAATGAAGATAATTAGATTGCGTCAAGCAATTTGCAAGCATCAAGACATTGATAGACAGTTTTGGGAGGGACATCAGCAGATAGACATCAACTGAGGTAGAAGGAGGGCAAAGCAGCACATCAATGGCAGTTTGGTAAGTTGTAGTTGCAAATTTGATTAGCTGCTAATTAATCTCATTAATTGAGACGAGTCAAAGTTAGTTCGCAAAACTGTCGACAGCTCCTTCAATGTATGTGTGTGCGGAAATTGTCTGAAATTGGCTTCTTCAAGTTACAGGCAACCAGCAACCTTAAACATCCTGATTGTATCCTGATCGTAATTGGTATTGTTTATGGTTCTCAGAGCTGTGTGAGTGTAACATAAATATCTAATACATGTCTACAACAAATGTGTATCTATTATGCTTTAACATTTATCTATTTATTAATTTAAACATTTATTTTTTTAATTTTATTGCTCAACCGCAAAACTAACACAACGCCATGACGCGTCCTGCTGATGTACCCACTTTTCTAGCTGACGCTGCCCTAATGTCTGTGGTTTGGTTTTGTGGCGCCCAATCGAAGCATGGACAGATAAAGAGTATATATGGAAAAAAAGGGAGATACAACTACGAAATGTTAGCTACAAATTGCACAACCGAAAATTGTTATCCACAGTGCGCACAAATTGCAGGAAAGTCTGAGAGGAAGCAGAATATGAAGAAAGCACAAGAAAAAAAAATGTGCTTAAAATTCACAAAATGAAAACCACAACTCTGTGTGTGTGTGGGTGTGTGAGTGTGTTTAAGATGAAGCTGGAGAATTGTAACCAAATATGCAAAAACTGTGAATTTGTATTCAATTTTGTAAAGGACCACATAACGAAGCCAAGTGGATGAACGGGCGACAGGTCGATTACGGCTCCAACTTTTCCTACGGCACCTCCTGTTGTTGCTACTCTCCCTCTGCTTCTGCTTCTGGTGCTATTGCAGTTGTTGGTTCTCTTCCTGCTGCCGGACAGACATTGAACAGGCAACGTATCCAAAACTAGACAACACACAACAACTGACCAGCCATTGAACTGACACAGCGCATTTGAAAATTGATCACCGGAACATCCGTGCGCTGACCGGAAATGCGCAAATGCAATTCCAACTGTATTTCATGGCACCCTTCTCTCTCTCACTCTATCTCTGTCTCACCCAATACATATGTGTGTGTGTGTGTGTCCATCGCATATAAAAACTATTTTGCATTCAACGATTGCTAGAAATTTCAAACGCGTGCCGTAAAGTTTTTAATAGAGCTCTCATGAAATTCAGTACAATCAAATTGATTAAATAGACATCGAGCTTAAGCAAATGAGTAATCAACACGAAATTTATATAAATTTAAAAATTTTAAAGCTTCTGAAGGTTAATATAAATACATATATGAAGAAGTGCTTAAATCAATAAAGATATATTAAAAGGTCAAGTTAGCATACGCCTTGAACCTGTTATGAAATATTCTGAAAGTCCGGTTATTTACGGAACTTAACATACTGCTTAAAAAAAGTATTTACCAATACGAGTAGACTCTTCAACATTTGTTAAATAAATTTTACTTTAATTAATTACAAAATAGCACATAAAAAATCATTGACGAAGTGACACTCAATATTAAATCATGAATTTTAAAATAATTCAATACACGACGCTTTAAAAAATAATTGAAAAATCAACATTTGTATTCAATTCATAAATGGAGGCTAGATTCATATTCAATATTCATGTATTTCCCGAACTCATAAGCTATTGTTCATACACAAATTTTAGAAAGCATTTCATAAAATAAATTTGCAAGTTATGCTTCGTATAAACAGAGTTAATATTGACACAAAATATCATAAATGGTACGCAAAACTAAATTAAAGCACAGCGCGTCAAAAATCTTGTTTACAATAAAAGCCATAGCTTGCTTATGATAATGAGGTTATAATATTTTGGAATATTTGCTAAATATTTCAACAGTGGAACCACTTTCACTGTAGCTTTCTTTCACCCATAGTAAAATAAACTTGAGCTTGAGTTGAATTCCATCAGTGACTGGTTGTAAATTTTAATAAAATCGGGCAACATAAAATGCCAAAAGTTTTGCGTCCCAGCGGCGAGTTTATAAACTAAAAGCGAAAAAAAAAGAATTAATTTTCACGCAGCATGAAAGGATTGCGGACATGGCAGGGAAAATGTTGGGAAGGAACAGGGTTGTCAAATGGCGCCAAACTATGAAAACTAATTTAACTACTTAAAGGACGTGCGAGGAGCAGAGAGAGAAAACAAAAGAAAAACACATTGCAAAATGCAAAACTTGTGTTGACACGATATCTAGGCGCCAGTTTACCACACCCCATTTTCATCTCAGTCACCCCATTGCCCCTCTATCCTCTTCATCCACTTTGCACCGGTGGCTGACTGGGGATAGTGGATTACAGGGCGAATGCATTACACAGACAAAGAGTTACCGTTCACATTTCTTTGACGGAGTGACAAACTTCGCACCTTGCACAAAAGACGCAACACAAAACTTGTGCATATTGCTTGAAGCCACGCCCTCCACCTGCCTCTCTGTCCCACTTTTCTCCTGAGTGACAACTCTTGGCTCAGCGTTCTCAGCCTCGACTTGGACACGGTTGCGGCTGCGGCTGCGGCTGTGGCTGCATTTTTATGTGTAACACAAACCCGGTACTTAGTGAAAAGTGAAAAACCAGTGTTACAATGTTGAGCTCTTAACGGTAAATTGTTGCGCCAGAGACAAAAGTTGTTTGCAAATGAACAACAACAACAAAGTTGACTAAGAGTTGCCTGTATAGCCAGAAACTAAACTGAGTTGAAAGTCATTGGGGAACAGAGCAGTACGAACTGGCAACTGGGAACTGGCATCGTCAGCCAAACAAAATGTGTCAAGTAAGTGCAATGCTTCAGTTCAAATTTATGCAAAGTGCGCCAGTTCGGGAGCGAGTGAGAACCCTAAGCATTTCAAGTGTATTGTTATTTCAATGGAGTTGCGCAAATTCTCGAGCACTAACTTGAATTAAATATAGAAAACTAAAAAAAAATAAAAAAAAAAACGGTTGAAAACATCAAGCGAAAAGAAATAAATGAGGTCACAGGGCGGCTGAGTGGCTTAGCATATTTTTATTTTATTATATTAATTAAAATAAACTTGACATAATCAATACACCCTCCAATAAAGAGAAAGCACACTGCCATGTATATAGCTGCCACTATGGCACAGTTCATCGAAAAATGTATATATATTTTGGCGGAACAAACTTTTAATAGTGACGAATGTAAAGCTTTATCACAAATAATAGCAGAAATGCTTAAATAACCTTGTTTAAGATGGAATTTAATAAGCAACTCTTATCAGCTCTGATCTAGAATTTAATGTGTAATCTAAAAGGGATACACATTCATTTTGATTACTTTAAGATAGTTATTTTTAAAGTTTTGTATACCCACAGAAAAGTAGTAGGCAAGAGTGCTCATTAAAGTTGAATTCATTTTGACATTAAAGGGATTGACTTTACCGATGTACAGGGTACCTCTTAGTCTTTTATGCCCTTTTGCTGTACTCTCACTTTTTGCTAGAGGGCGCTGGTTGCTTGGGGCACTTAGACGTTACAAAAGTGACACGTTGACTGACATTCTAAGCGGTGCGGCTGAGGGAGCTACTGCCTGCTGCAGGATCTGCAGCTGAATGATAGTCTGGGGCATTTCAGAGCTGAGGAGGAGATTGAGTGACACACGGGTTTGTTGTGCGCGTGATCTGGTGGCCCCTACGTTTGTTTGATGTAATCGCAGCTGAGTGGTACAAAAGGAATAGGAAAAGCACCACCCGAACAACATCAATTGGTTTGCTGGGGTGCTTGTCAAGCGGCGATGTTGATGGGTTTGGATTGGGTTGGATTGGATCTGGGGGTGTGAGTTAGGATTCATGTAGCCGTTGTCACTTCAGCGGGGGCAATTGACTGTAAGTAGCTTGGAGCAGGACTGAACGAACTGCTGCAGCCTGCTGGGCATTAGGATTAGAAGTGTTTATGCAAATGTGGACAACTTTGAGTGATTGCTGGGTGAGCTCTTGAAAGCAAACAGACTTGACTCGACAGCAACGTGAGATGCCCCTGAAGCATGTAACCATTTAAATCTGAATAAAAATGGCTTCTAAATCGACTTCCCGAATTTAGTGTGGATGGTGGATATGTGAAAAACTACAAGTATTTTGTAAATTGCATAAAAAAAATTAAAACGGAAAATTTGCTCTCTCTCTCTCCATCTTGCTATTATATTCACTTTCATTTTGTGACTTGTTCTCGATTTAATTTGCATGTCACGTAGACAACGCTTTTAAAAAGCCGAACACGCTTTTCTGCCTCTTGACTACGAAAAGAATGTCAGGCCATTATGCGAATTTATTTGCGGTTATCCAATCTGGTCGCAATTGCAATTAATTTCTCACACATTTTTAAGTGACTTTTGTTGTCGCTGCTGGTGGCAATTTTCGCATCAGTTTCTTTGTTGATTGCAACGTTCCCAACGTCCCACCACATAATAATGTTAATTTGTGGGTCGATTGTGCATTATAAATAAACAATAAATTGATTACAATTGTCTAATGTGCTTAATGCATTCCTCAATTGGTAATTTGATAGAATCTGTGAGTGTAAAAGTGGTGTGTCTACGGTCTCTAACATACATATATGCAAATCAGAATACAACCAAAGGCTTGACACGATTCCCTTTCACTTTTGCCCTTACCGCATTTTCAATCTTTTGCGCAAACAACCAACCGGAGATGTGAAGGCAACTAACGGCTAAAAGCCCAAACGAACCGCAACAATGAAAGTCCTTGGCAAAGTATTTCACTTTCATGCCGCAGATGTTGCCGCAAGAGTCGAGTCGAGTCGATTCAAGACGAGTCCTTTGCCTTAGTCTGTGCAGGGCCAACAGATTTCGAGTAAGTAATTGCTGCAGTTCTCACTGCCACTTGCCACTTTCCACTTGCCACACTGGCAACAGCCTGCTACGTTTGCTTAATTGTCTGCAGTTTTCTTTTGAGCTGCATTCTCTCTCTTTTTTTTCTGTGTATCAAGTTTGGTTGAGAATTAAAGCAAATCAATTAAACTGAAGCCACAAGTGCATGAAAGATAACAAGAGCAGCTGCAAGAAACCTTAATAAATATTGACTATTCCTTATTTATATTATACATATATAAATAAGAAATGGAGGAAATGGAAGATCTATATAATTTATTGGCCATCAATTAGAAAAGTTAATTGCAAGAAATCATTCTACAAATCCCAGTCTCATTTGGCTTGAATTTTGCATAAGCTTGTTGAGGATCCTAAACGATAAATATATAAGTAAACGTATTTATTTGGCCTGAAGCTAACCACAGGTTGGCAGGCAGTCAGTCAATTGGATAGTTTGGCCAATCATGGCCAGCTGTTGTTCTGCTGATTAATTTATGCCAATATGCAATTTTCACACCAACGGGCAACTGCAATGGCAGCTCAAGCGCATAATTGCATGGGCTTTGCTTATTTATGACACCAGCTGTGCACGGAGGAAAAGGGTAAGGTTTGGGGCATAAAAGCAAGTTTAACAGCTACGTTATGGAAAATGTCGTGTCGAGGTTGAAGTCATAAATCGAGTCTGGCTGTCAGTTGGCAAATAAGTTGCATAATTTTCATTAAAAGTCAGAAGATATATGAAATTCGTACCCGTAAGTGCTTTTCATTAATTGCAAGCCGATGCGAAAATGCGATAAAACACAAATTTCATGGCAATGCAGCGATAAAAGGAAAATAATACCAAGGACTTTAAGGGAATTCGAGAATTCGGCAACTCTAGCTGAAGTACAAAATTATGCAAATTGCCTGAAAATGCTAAGCATTGAAGTTGCCTTTAACTTGAAAGGTCTTCCTCCCTCTCTTTTTCTTTATCTACCTTTTAGCTTGTTGTCTCGCTCACGTTTAGTCTATGCACGTGTGCGCTTTATGGCCCAAAAACTAAAACGAAATCTATGCCACGTGTAGCAGCTGGCATTTTGATTAAGTCAACACCAGAAAAAAAGGAGATAGAGAATGGAAGAATGGAAAAATGGAAAAACAAAAAGCATTGCATACATTCGAGCGCTGCTGGATTAGGTATACGACGCTTGAGCAGCGTCAACTGTCAAGTAAAAATCAAAACAAGACGGACAATAAAAACAACTAAAATAAGAAACAAAACGTACGTGTGTCAACCGCAAAATACAATAGGTAGTCTGCAGATACACGACTAATGAATACCCTAGCAAAAGAGTGAATAAATTTAATTGATTTTGCTGACTAACTGACTATTCACTGCAACATCAATCTTTAAAGAAGTCTCTTGATGAAAATTCCCCTACTTTCGTAAGAGTATTTGAAGCAATGAACAAATTGCCGAGCACTAAATACGTCCGTTCTAACGATAAATTGGCTTGGATTGCTCTATTGCCAGAGGCCAATCAACGTCAGGCAACGTCAATCGTCGTCAGTCGTCAGTTTGATTGACGAATGATGGATTGCCAGGGTTGCACACATATGCTAGCTATGCGCTAATCAGCAAAACCTTAGTGTTAGTTCACTCTTGACAGGCTATGATTGCACTACATGTACTTTATAACCGATTCTTGTCTTTTCTCTCCACTTAAAGAGTCATTAAAGTAACGCCTTTTGCTGTTTGGCCTGACAAATTATGTTTAAGGCCAAGTTAACCGGATTCTTTTGTGGTTTCCATTCCTGCTCTTTTTTTTCTTTTTTTGACTTCAACCGAAATGTATAAATTTATTTGAATTATTACCAAGGGCTGCTTGTTTACGTTTAAACCTTTTTCTTGGTTGCTTCAGCTGACATCCTTTCAACACAAAACTCATTCTGCGTTCATCTTTCTTTTGGTCTTGACATAATAAATAATTGTGGATATTTTGTTGCGTAATTTATGCAGGTTGAAACACGTTAAAAAGGTGGCAAGAAGTGGGTTTTTCTTTAGGTCTGCGATTTCAGTGGGTGAAAACGAACTTAAAACCCTTCTGTTGCTGCCAGTTTGTCCTTGAGCTTCTGCACTTGACCATGCAGATAGGTTGACCGACTGCACGACTGATTGTCCTGCCGTCTCGGTCATAAATTGTCTTCAACATCTACATAATGCCATTGGGAGAAAGAGTTTTCGTTGCCATCTCGTTTTCATGCATATTAGCGCAGTTTAACTCGTATTTATAACACCTACTGGCTAATGATCAAAACGTGCCACACACATATGCACGTAGCTCTGGCTTTGATTTTGGCCATGGCCAAGCAATTTTCGGTAACATGAATATGCGAAAACACGAAGCAAACACATTAATTAAATTTTGCGTTGAGACCAGAGCAAATTCAAAAGGCGACGCCCCTCAAAAAATAACTAACTCTTATTTACGGCACCAAAGAAAAGCGCATAAAGGCCAACTTGAGGTTGAGGTAGGGAAAAGGGAGGAGCAGGACGGGGGGCCGCATAAAGAAAATCATGTTTCGTGCCGCACATTACAAGCGCTTTCAGTTTCCAAACATGTGTGGGCCAGTGCTTCCCGACATTTGATTAAGAATTATGCCACAAATGCTGACAGAGTGGAGGAAGTGGAAGTAAGAGGCAGACATCTGCCCATTAAAGATGAGCCGAAAAAGCAAAAACCAATGGCGGTGTTTTGCATTATTTATCAACCGCAAGAACCAAATAATAAAGCATCATAAAAATGCCAAGCAAAATGCCGTCAGCTTAACAATATTACGGATATTACAAACAAAAGATAATAATATAATGAGCAGAAAGGCAAACCGAACTGGTTTCAATTATGGGCAATAAGCAGCCGTCATTAAATATTAAAGTGCTAATGGAAATGGAATACACACAATGCAAACAGCGCTCTTGGCCAAGTCAAAATCCAAAGCAACAGACGGAAGGACACTTAAACTACAGTCAACTGAATGGATGAAAAACAACAATACCCACAGCAGCAAGAGGAAGAGCAATAAGCGGCCTTTGTTTGTCAGTCTCCCAAAAAAAAAGAGAGGAAAGGAAAGAAAACTACTTGCCACTTGTTTACTGTTAGCCTTACCTTGTTCTATCCACATGGCGTTTTAGCCATATGGTATATGTGTTTTATATGCATAACTTAAATAAGGCAAGGTATCTCCGCGGTGTAAGGGTAGTTCAAATACACTCACACAAGCGTATTGCTTTTGGCCTTATTGGCTGCTCAGCACTGAAACGCGGCTTAAAGTCGTCCCCCAACTCAAGGGATATTTTACCGCATTTTCATATTTGTTTTGCTGTTTAATTTTAATTTATTTCATTTTGTCGCAAAGGTTAACACTGGTCTGTGGTGCATAAAATTATGACAGCCTATACTACCCCTCCACCACCGCACACCACCCTCCTAATCACCAACTGCCTGACTGAGTTGAGAGTTGTCGTACTTGCCCTTGGGAGTCGTATTGTGGCTGATTCTCCCATGTCGACTAAATATTTGGGCTAATTTTACGCATTTCTAATTCAATATTATGCGGTATTATGCCTTGAGGTTAAATTTGCTTATATTTTGAGGTTATGTCAGCTTATGTTTTGAGGTTATGTTGTGCATACTTTGAGGTTAGGCTTGTATAAACTTAGCATTTCTGCGGTTTTAGCTTTTAATTCGGCGTTGAGTTGACCATTTTGGGTTACATTATTTGCACTTTGAGGTGACGTAATTATAATATTCATTATACAATTATAAAAGTTAGGACTAACCAATGGATTACTTATGGTTCTAATTAATGACTTATGGATATCTTATAGCTACATTGTTCTGATTATAATACGAATGGAATGGAATGGAAGTAAGTCTATCATATAAAAACGGATATCAGTGATTCTACTTTAATTCAATTATATACGAATTGCTTTATTAGAAATGCATTGCTTTCATTTGACACATTTTGTAGTTGATCAATTTCGGGAAAATCAAAAACAAAAGGGCAGCAGAAGCTACACAATACTCAAACCAAATGAAACCTGTTCTATTTATGGAGCTGGAAGCTGAAACCGCAAAACAGCTGACAGTTGTGATGTGTAATGCCTAAACCAGATGTTAAATAGGAAATATAATTGTGTTGCACTAGTTTTTGGGAAAACAAAAATTTGCATCGGTTTTGTGGCTGGCGATGGCAGGTGTTGAGCATGGCAAATAATTTAGATATAATATGAAATGCATCGAGCGGGAAAGGCCCCCCCAGAGGACGCACACCAAGCACACTCCCATTGTGATAGAATTTTAGAGTGGAATGGAGGATTTGATTTTTTCTGTTTCCCTTTTTTGGGCGTATTTCGTGTTATGGTTTATTTATGCCATGAATAAATGCAAATTTGCCAACAACGTCGCAGATTTAGCGACAGGATAACGGCAGGCAAGTCGCCGGCAACGCGTGTCCTTTGCATAATAATAACTTGTAAAATGTCATGTAGTGTGTGGACCTGGCATCTAAAAACTGTCGACCCGTCCTTCGCAGTGTCGTTTATTTAGCTTGGCTTTAAGGTTTTGGCCGTGTGCGAAATTAGCATTTAATACTTGCGAGTATGTGCCATAAGGCCAAGTGCATTAAAATTGCTAATACGCCAACGCTTCTGTTATTTATGAAGAAAGGAAATGTGTAAAATAAAAATATATAAAAAATCTACAAGAATCTCAAATGCAAGGATTTCACTTTGTCAGTCATAGCATTAGCACACAAATTAAATTGCGTTGCGCCAGATGGAACTACAGCATGTGCGAGGATGAGAGGAATGCCGTGTGAGTGCCACATTAAAATAATGAGAAACAGGAGAGATTTAATAGCTTCAAGCTGTCGAAGCTTAAATACACTTCCGTTTATATAAATAGAATATGGGATGCAGCAAATGCTGCAGGTCAACTTTATTAGAAACCCTAATAACTTCATTAATTTATAGACTATAGAATCAATAAGGGTATCAGCGACCCATACTTAATGAGTTATGCAGGAATCTGTTTACTTTACTCACACTGCCTGCAAGGCTGCATTTATCTTGATTATTTGCATGAATTTTTAATGCCGTTAATTGAGCGGAAATGCAAAAAAAAATGATTTGCTTGCTTAGTAGAAAATCAATATTCGCACTGAGGACAGCAATAAATCTATTTTCATGGCTTACTTACAACAGCTCTATTGGAATTTGCCATCAAAATATGCAGAGTTTAGCATTGAGCTGAGGGTCAATTCTACTTACAGCTAATGTAGAAAATAGGATAACACATTAATCTAAATTAAATCTGCTTAATTTAAGCAGACGCGATAAAGGACAATGGCTGATACATGGGCAAGCTTAGCGTCATTATTTGTGATTACGTATACGTCACGATGGTGTGCTCAGCATGACAGCGTCGTACTTTACGTATTCGCCGTGTGCATGCAACAATTTCACAGAGAATTTTGCTAATAGCTTATTTTAAGTCTACTAAAATTGTATAATTTTCAGCCACGAGTAATTTATAACATTTACAAATTACTAGCCAAAAAACTAAGCTAAAATAAGCTATCTCTGCACAACACTCAGCAGCACAACTGAGAGTAGATTTAAATAAGAATAAAATAATTAGTTAATTTTCAATTATATGAACTTCATCCTTGTTGAAAACTCGCCTTTAAGCCTAAGTACTCCTATTGATTTCTCAATAACCCCGCTGAGTAGTGTAATTGACACCTAGGTAGCTGCAGTTTTCTGTATTTTAGATTCTACCATTTTGAAGTTGGAACCAGAGGTACGCGTGGAATGTGATGAATGCGATCCTTCGCAGCAACACAATCTCTCAATGCGAATTTCGCATGTTGTCTGTTTTGTTGCATATAATGCCAATTTGTTACTCCTCTCTAGCTCTCTCCCACACACACACACGCACACACACACACACACATACAGAGACAAAGACAGATTTGTTGAGGCAGTTTGTGCAATGGCAAGCGGTTTTGCCGGCTAAAGAGGGTGATGGGAAGTAAAAGATGAGAAGAGAAGAGGGCAGGGTTGACACTTGTATGTGATACTCATGCCAGCAGTGAGCATATGTAAAAAGAGAAAGAGATTGAAACAGATAAAAGCCATTTGAAAACTATTACGCCCATGAGATTCATTCAAGTAGTGCGGCATTTATAACTCAAATGTGGCCAAAGCTCTGAATGGTGCTGCCTAAAAGAGGAGAGGGACGCAGCCCAAAGTTGAATTGTGAAAGAGCAAAAGGATTTTGGCAGGAAACAGTGTTGAGCAATGTCAGAAAAGGATTGCCCATGTGGGCAAACGTGAGTGGAGCTTAAGTTGAGAGACACTCGACTGTGAGATACTCAAGCAATACGCAATTAAATGTGCAATACCAAAAGTTTCGCTTGTTGAGCGATTTGCAACACTTTAACAAATATTTCGCATCACTGGCAGAGTGCTTGGCAGAGGACAGCACAAAAATGGCAAACACAAAATGGCGTACTCAATGCTTCCCTTTTTATTAGAATGTGTCCATGGAGACGTGGGCGCCTGGCATTGTCTGGTTCGGGTTTTTACTTCGCATCCGTATCCGTATCTGTATCTCAGTGTGTGTAGTTTGTTACACATTTCTTAGCACGTACTTATCTCTAGACCAGCAGCAGTAACAACAATAACACCAACAGCAGTAGCAAAAGAAGACGAAGAAGAAACAGCAGCAACTTGAAGAGCAACACTTGAAACAACAATAAAAAGCTTGAGTAACTACAACAAAAACAACAAAAAATCGAATATAACCAGCTCCCAGCATTCCCATAAAACTTGAAACCCTGTGGGAAAGGAAGTCATTGCCAGGCCTGACAAAAGACCTATGCCTACATTTGGGAGACATCTGAAAGCACGCAATGATTCACGCATATAATAATGTTTATAATACATTGTAATAAAAGAGAATTTGGCAATTTTATTCTTGTCTTTTGCTAAAGCAAAAAAAATAACAAGACTTCAGGTAACAAGAGTTGCAAACCTGTCATTAAAATACTGCTTAATGTTTTTTAAACATTTTGAGAAATGTTCCAATAATTTTCTCAGCCTTGGCTTAGGTTGTTAAATACAGATTTGAAGTTTCAGATTCACTTATTTCACATATATATAATGACATAACAGAAGGTTAATTTATATTAGCGTTAATTCAATTAATATTTAATAATTGTATTCATACATTTAAGACAGGATCATCATTAAAAGATCTTTAAATTTAATTTATATTTAAATAAATTGCGTGAAAATATGAAAATGCTCAACAGTTAACTTTGGATTACAATTTGTAATTATTATACTTGGGAACCGAAATCATTAGTTTATAAAACGATTCTCTTAAGCTTCAACATTTAAATTTACTGATTTTTTATTTGTATCTGAATGTTTGAAGTAAGCCAGAAGCTGTAGCTTTCTCACTTCTTTTTGTTGGTTAGAACGTACCCAGCAAAAGGAAATTAGCTACTAATTAATTTTCTTGTTAAAAACAGGCCAAATAACCGAAGGCAACTTTTCGAATTCCCTCTTTTTTCCTCTGTCTCTCTTCATCTCACACTGTCTACCTCCAAGTCAAACATTCAGAACTTTAAAGTGCTTCACGTTTTGCCAAGAATATTGGTTGCCTTCAATTGAGCACACACATTGCCTTATTTGTACAATTCACAAATTTATTTATTCATGTTTTTCTGGTTATTTTCGAAGCGTTTTTAGAGTTCAGAGAGGGAACCCCGAAACCATCTGCGCTGCCAACTAATGCAGAAATTTATTGTGACTTTTGGCACTGCCGGCAACAGCTGCTGCACATTATGTGTGACTCTGCTGGCAACTTTTTAACTCCCAGAAACCGAAACCCTAGCACAAACCCAACCTGATCCCTTCCTGGGACCAATGCCACCCGAGGGGTTGAGGAAAAAAGACAAAAAAAAATAAAAGAAACAAACACACACATGTGTCTCCTTCTCAGTTTTATCTGGTGCGCTGCACGCGGCACATTGCATAGTTCGTGCAACAGAAGCCACGGCAAACAGCAGCAGCAGTAGAAGCTCAGTTTTTATTTTTATTTCATTTTATTAATGTGAAAAATGTAATTTCAAGCACTTGTTACTGTTACAGACCCTCTCAAAGGGATACGGTAGGGAAAAGATGCCGGCGACCCAAAAAATTGGCATGTGGAAAATTACAAAAAGCCTTTTGAGTTTGCCTAGCCGAAAATTAATTTGCGGGTAGACTTTGAAGTTCAATAAGAGTGTGCGTAAGCAGGCCAAAGCTAAAACCAAATGTGTCAAGTGGGGAACAAATTTAAATCCGATTTTAACTATCAAAATAGTTGTACAATCTATAGAAGAGCAACACTACGATGGATTTGAAAATAAAATCAAGTATCTGACAATGAATGTATCGTTTACTAAACAAAATAAAACTAGGTTATTTAAAGTTGCTTCTATTTCCACATCCTATAAATAAAATATGTGAAATTTATACAAATAAATTAAAAGCAGACTTAAAAATTTGTCAAAACGTTTTGTTATGCGGATGTTAATAAACATATCGATTACAAATTGATGTTTATTGCATTTCTGACAAGTCAAGCTAGATAAATGCAATAAATAAATGGAAATAGTGCTGGAGCATTTGGTTTGGATAAACTCATTTGCATTTGTCACGCTCGTTAGGAGTTTCTTAATTCCCATTAGTCGACCGTAATTCGATATGTTATGGCAGTCACGTGACTTTCAAGTTCTCGTACTCACACTTATGCCATTTGCAGCAAATCTGAAGACGAGGTAGTGCTAGCATCCAACAACAACTGTTCGGAGTTGAAGTGGAAACGGATGCTTACGAGCTTACAACGAGCAAACTTTCCCACTTCGAAAATTGTATATTCTTTAAACTAATGCACACACAGCTGCTTCTTTCAGAGACGCACTGAGAAAAGTCATAAATAGAATAGAAGTACGAAATAAGAACTTGGCCAACTTTTAGTTTTACTTGGCAGCAGGCACTACATAAATATTATAGGATAAATTACTTTAAACCAAATCCTTTAGGTCATCCACTCCTAAGTACTAATCTAATAGAATAAGTCAAGCTTGAGCTATTCCACAAGAAAAGGAACGAAATTGTTTTGCATTTATTACATTACATAGATAAGACAGGATCGTATGACCTTTAGGAAGTTGGAAATTATTTTGTTGAAATATCAAATAATTAAGGTAAGTATTAGGAGATGTGAAAATGGATTTTAATCGAAAAGGAGAAAAAGTAAGAGAAAAACACACTAAAGCAAGGACTTTTCTATTGAACACCAACTCCAGACTTAGCCACCGTTATCAGATAGTTACTCCCAGTAATATTAGTATATGAATTAGCCACTTGAAGGCAACTTGGTATTTATTTAAGGAGACGTTAATCGCTTTCAAGTTAAAAATCTATTGACTATCCCAAAGACAAGCTAATGTGTTGATGTACAGGATGTAAATTATGTCCATAATGTACCATACAATTATATAATGATATTTTTTATAAGATTGGCGGTTGTCGGACTTCTCAGACATCGACATTAAACAAGTTATGTAGACTTTCGTTTCGCACTAGAGAAACACAAAACAATCAATCAAGAGATCAAAGATCTAAATGTTCTATATTTATTAGAAATACCCCTAACAAATACCTATTTAAGAGTATTACCAATTCGCTCATAATGTTTTTAAGTAGTATCCGCAAAGATATACATATTCTGAACTTGGCTGAATTTTGGGTTATGTGGCATGCGGTTTTTTGCCTTATTATTATTATTGTGTGGCGAAGCTACTTTTGTGTTTGCCAAGGAAGTGGCATCGGCAGTGGCATCGGCAGTGGCAATGGCAATGACTGTGTGGCAGCCACAGTAGCGGCACTTTTCATAATCTTTTGCATTTTATGGTCGTGCGGTGGCAAACAACACAAAAGTCGGCAACTAAAATTCAAATGAATAGTAAATTGGATGCAGTGAGAAGATGGCGAAGAGGAAAGAATGAGGCAGCTACGGAAACAGCTGTTTCCGTTACACCCACTTTTGACCTCAGGCCCCTTCTGCCCCAAATTGACTCCAACCCTTGCCCCAAAACGCGTTCACTGAAATTATTATTACATTTTATGCGAATTCAACGAGTTTTGTGTGTGGGCCGCCAACAATTCATTGGTCAGCGGGAAAGCGTTGGTATAAAGGGGAAGTAGGAAAAGAGAGGGAAAGCACATTTGCATGGCTCGCATATACGGCGGTGTCTGTGTCTTTGGCCTCAGTTTCTGGGTTAGGTAATTTCCGCTCCTCAGTTTGCTTAATTAAAGCCAACAAACCAAAAAAATATCCGCATAATTTACAGTGCAAAAACATAACGAATATACCCTGTAGTGTTAAACGCGGTATTGGTCAGAGGCATAACTGCTGAAGGCACCCACTTTAAAAAGGCTTATCATATCTAGAAAGTATCTATTTGTCGAGTACTCGAGTGCTTAGCTTAAAGTATCCATTTCATAAATTGTAATGACTTACAAAAGGGACTATACAATGCTTAGGGTATCGCTTAGTTAAGCAGGCAATCATTTCAATTTCTAGCCTGTCAAAAAGTGTACAGGGCATCGCCTAGTCGGGCACATTGTTGACTAATTGTAAGTTCTTCTACCTCATGTCTTTTTCCATGGCAACAACGAAAGTTAATATTTTCGCAATTTGCGCTCGGCTTTAATTAAAGCCATACTCTATATAGCGATGTTCTTCACTGCAAAATTAATGAACGACGACGTTTAAAAAAAATGTCGAAACGGTCTGGCAACGCCGGTCGGCTATTCTGTATGCGGCACACACAAATCTTGTCATTATTAACCCAAAAACGGGAACTGTGTAGAAATACGTCCGTTTTTTGTTCGTTTGATTTGCTCCATTAATTTTGAGTGGTTTGGTTCGTCTGCCCGTTGGTCTATCAGTACAATTGTCGGTCCGCTTGCCAGTTGGTCCGTCATTGGTCTGTTTGTCCTTTCGAAGCCTGCCGAAGTTGTTGGATGCTGTTGGAGCCGTTGGCTGCTCGTTAAACTTCTGTGACAAGCGCTTTGGCGACGTTGTTTGCTTGTTGATTTGTGTGGCGCTTTTCTGGATGATTAAGTCATCCATCAGAGTCAGCACCAGGATCAGAAGGAGCAGTCGAAAAAGCTAAACACTGCGGCATCTTTTTTTTTAATGATGCGCGGCGTTGCGGGCGGCCGCATTTACGAAATAATTATAGGTCTGTGCTGCTAATACCCTCAGGGGTAGTTCAGCCTCGCCCGCGCCCTTGCCCTCCAGAAACCCACTTTCTTTCCCTCTGTATTAACTGAAGCAAATTTGCAATTAAAAAGTTTTTCTGTCTTCGTTTCTATCTCATAGAAATTCGGCATTGTCATCTTTACGCAATTTTGGCAGCTATGCGACACTAGGCGTATGCATAATATCCCAATGATTGTACACTTTACCTAATCACGGATACGTGTGATACCTTTAGGGAGAGTACCTGAAACTTCTTTTTTTGTGAATTTTACACATTTGAAAGACACAACTGATAGTAGAATTTAACTGTAGAATAAAACCTTAAGAACTTTAACATTTTATTTTTCCGTCGACAGGACTCCCAGTGCTAAAGGTCATCTGTAACATTCCAAGAGCAGTTGCTTGCTTGAGCACTTCTGACTAAAGGGTGCAACATTGAAGGTCATCCTTAAGTAGTTTCATTGCAAGTTAAACGTGCTCTCTTTTGAAAAAAAAAGACAACTTGAAGATAGTTTTACAATGTACAAACATAAATAACATTGCAAATAAGTTATAAATACAATAATTTCAGCTTATATACATTAAGCTAACTTGAAAATATGTAGTTTCTTAAATTAGTGATCAATAGGATTTAATTACTTATAAGCTTAAGCGTAATTAACTTGAATATTGGGATCGGAAATAAATATCAACTTAAATTATTATTTGAAAAGTCCGTTTCTTATTATTTATTTCATAACTGAAAACTGAATGAGGTATCACAAAACTAATAAATAGTTCTGAATTAAATAAAATTTTGACATCGAAAAAGGCAAATCTTTATAACATGAAAAAATTATATAATGTTTTTGGAATAAACTTTGCAAGTGTGAAAATTTGTGCAAACTCGTGGAAAAATCGTGCCTACAGCGCGACTCTATGCCAAAAAAAAAATTGAACAAAAGAGAAAAATGTTGCACGGGAAAAAGGATTATGGCACGTACACGTACCACACGGCTTCCGGCGTTGCACGTTACTAGCGGGCGCTGGAAGCTGAGTGTTGCCTGGTATTAATTTCTTGCTGCTTGTTGATTCCCTAGCACATTCTTTTTGCTGTAGTTGTCTTGGACGTGTTTGCACCAGTTAGTTGTGTTGTTTGTTCATTTGTATCTGTTAGTCGCCTTGATGTTTCTTGTGTATAAGTGTATGTGAGTGTGTGTGTGTGTGTCGTTGTCCTGTTTTCATTATTAATACGATGCCTGCTTTTGTATACGACACTTTTGCACTTTTTGTTTGTCATCTTTGCAAAGTTCTCGTTTCGTTTTGTTTCGTTTTCGTGTTGCTGACACAAATTATTCTTGTTGACACATAAAAATTGTTAACCCTTTTTTTTGTGTCTGTTGTGGAATGAAAAATGACAATAGATGATAAAATGCGCTTAGTTTTTGTTGTTGTTCTCACAGAGTGTGTTGGACATTTGGCAAATACGAGTATTTTTTGTGCGACATAGATGTATTTGGGTCAAATTGTGCTGCAATTTGCCCAACAGCTGGCGAAATAAATAAATATTTAGGCAGCCGTGCAAAAGTTTCTCCGGAAAGTGCCTTGCCACGCCCACTGCAATTATACAATTAACGCGTTATAATTGCATTTTAATTGTTGTTTTAAATTGCCAATAAATTTGACATTATTTAGCTGCTGCACGTTTTTCTGACAATTTTCGAAAAACTTTTTTCCGGACTTTTTCTCCTACACTACCTCCGCTTCATCGGCTCATTTGGCTAATAGAGTTTTCAGCGGCGCTAATGAAGCATAGCTGGAGATTGGCAGCAGCTTCAATTAGCCCAACGCCGCTTTTACACTGCCCTGTTTAGCCTAACCCCCCCTTGTTGGCAATTAAAACTAATGGCAGTTGGCTGCGCCAAACGCCCAAAAGCAAATCTCCAACCGACCAAACGCCCAGTCGGATATATCATTTGACCAGCAAGCCAAATAGCCAAAAACTCAACAAAAAAATATACAAAAAAAAAATACATGTGTATATATGTTTTTATAAAAAAGGGAAAAAGAGAAAAGTTTTTGGCTTGCATGCTGGCAAAACCTGCGGTCACAAAAGAGCTGTAAATTAAAATTTACTCGACATGAAAGTGAAGCGCCATGGCGCTACATGGAACTGCTCTGCTCTACTCTGCACAGTACATACCCATTTTTATCCACTTTTTGATACCCTATATCCAATAGAAATGGGTAAATAACAGGATGTTATGACTAGAAAGCTAAAACATATTTAAAACCTCGTCTACTATATTACATTAGAGAATTCTTAATAAAGATGGTCTCAATAAATTTTCCTAAGAAGCATAGGAATTTTTCTAAAAACAATCAACAGAGTTATCATTGCATATTAACAGGATATCTCCTCGTCTTTTAAACTCGACTTAAACACTTTTACTTTTTTTCTGTTGCAGTTGCTTTGCCATTTCCGGCTGATACCCTGGGGTAGCAGCGGGTTCCGTGGGTCGAGGTGGATGCTGGTGCTTTCAATGTTGCACTCAAAGGCGCTGCAACGAATATTGAAATGCATATGAGTGTGGGCTAAAAAAAAGAGCCATATTTGCTGTTACATATATTGTAAGTATAATCGGGCATAAAATGATTTTAATGAGAAATGAAAAAGATATAAATAGTATTTTAAAAGCATTAAAAAAAACTTTGCAAATGCGGAGGTAAATGGAATCTCTAAAAGACAAATGCTCATTTATGTATATCAAAGACCCCGGAATGTATGAATAAATAAGCAATTAGAAAATTCAGGTGAATTCAGGTAAATTCATTAAAAATAGCTAAGAGCCAAGTAAAATTTGTGAATCGAAAATGATGTACAATATTCTATATAATAAACTTTTCCTGGAAATGTTTTTTACAAACCATAAGATTATTTAATGGCTCCAAGCTTTTAAACTAAGAGCTTCAGCCCAGTTTTTAAATTAAAAATTTGATGTTGGCAAAGAATTGATTGCAAATTTTCGACGTGTCAATTAAGTTAGCTCGGCGCATACCAGTTCCTGGCATCTCATTAGGAACCGCAATGTGCTCACCCCCAACTATACGCAAAGCTCATCTGGAATTCGTGGTAGTCTGGCAAACTGTTTTGGCCGATTTTTCACTGCTGCCGATTGGATTTGAGTCGTTCCTTTTATATGCATTTCGACTGCTGTTCGTTTGCAGCTCGTTTTCCGAACTTTTTTTTTTTTTATTTCGGGCTGGTTGTGTTTGTGGCTGCTGCCCAACGGGATCGTATTTTACGTGGTTAAAGTTTTACGCTATGGCAGACTGACAGGCAAATGCAAAGCAGATTTACCCGGCAATGCCCGATACCCCTTTTGGAGGTATGGCACGCGCACAGATTAAGCGCCCAAAATGCTGCAGCTTTTGCGTGGTTTGAGGCAGCAGCAGCAAAAAAATAAAAGATGCTTAAAAAATACCCATAAAAATAGAGAAATTAGGAAACCAATGCGACAGCATTTTGTGTCAATCAATTATATCGCTGACTTTTTATATCTCACCACAATTTGTCGTTAAACGGCAATTTCCGCAGCCATTATTCAACGCCAAAAAATGACACAAAATATGGGGAAAAAATAGTAAAAAAAAAAAAAATTGTTACATATTCCACCGAAAACAATTAAATAAGGGAGAAGTCTTTAGTTCCCGATGAGTAGGTACCCTGTACCCTGCATGTATGGTATGAATTATAGTTTTAATATACGACTAGGCGGAGTGTGCAAAGTTTCAAAACGATACGTATTGCGTTCAAAAGGCAATAATATATATTAATTATTTAATTATTACTCATTCTACTTGTTATAATTTATATATATATAATAAGCTTGATATTATTCTTCTTTTTTATTTACAGACTAGAATATACCTTCTTCAGTCTGTTAAATATATTTCCACTAACTTGTATACCCTTTGCCACCCATTTTGTAAGGATAACAAGCATAAACAGGCGAAACAGTTGCCCATCTGCCACGCCCATGCTGCACTGCTTGTTTATTTAAGAATTTTGTTTTTATAGCAAATATTTATGTACATTGTCTGTCAACTTGACTGCAGTTTATTTATCAAAGGGACTGTCAGCTGTCACGCCCAGACGCCAACAGCGGATTAGACAAATTTATCGCGTACAGGAAAATAAATAGTTTTAACGCAGTACATTTTCCTCTAAAAATGCTTTATAAGCCGTTCTCTAATCTGTAAAATGTACAGGAAAAATTTAAATAACAAATGTATATGCAGTTAACGGATTAATATTGTATTTGTGTTAAATATTGCATAAATGTGTTTCAAAATTCATAAACATTTTAATTAAAATACGATTTTTTCTATTTAGTTCTTATTTCAATTGAAATAACATAAATGTATATGAAATTTAACAAGAATGAACAATGTTAATAAGAATAAAATCACATAAAGGGTACAAAAATTTACCCAAAGTTGAATTTATGTTTACCTTTCTAAGTACATTCTTTAACTTGACTAACATTAACTTATTAACATTGATTAACGAGCTTTTGCTTTAAACATTCCATAATGATGAATTTATACACCCTACTGCTGTAACTTCAGGTGGTACATCCCATCCAGCTCCTCATATGGAGCTAAGGGACTTGCAAATGAAATTTATAATTTGTCCGCCTCCCACAATACAACTGACTGAATGTCGATATACATAGTTGACATGTTTCGAGTTAATTGAATTGTTGTTTTGTTTCGTTTTGCTTGGCCAATTAATGCTACAACTGCTGACATAAGATGCGTATTGATTTCCCTTTGGTTCAGCTATCCTGAGAAATCAAAAATTATCTCTATACGTTTGAGATATTCACTCTAAAACTATATATTTGGGCAGACCATAATTTTCACAACGTTACTATCGGCTTTGGAGGATTAGAGCTCTGAAATCATAAGAGACAAGCAAACATGAATGCATAGTGATTGACATAGTATTATCAGGTGCAATTAAGAAATTGAAGTATTAAGTTCTTGAGAAAGAAAGGAAACATACATATCATTTACATTACATACATTGATCTTTCCCATGGTTAAGTGGGGTTACAAAAGTGGAACTTACGAACATATCATGTATATTTATGTATTTATAATATTTTTAAAGTTCTCTTCATTTATTAATTTTTATTTTCGATAAAAATTTTTAAGCTACAATCTACCAACCATTCTATGTATCAAAATTGATCGTAACAGATATTTTAAAGTGTGTTACATATTTTATTATACGTACATTTCGTATATAAGCACGAATTACATTATTGTTATTGAACGAACTTGAGTTCAACATGGTTTACATAATAATATGCCAAATGCTTGGCATTGGATATTTAAATATTAAAAAACTTTTTATAATACGCAACGATCAAGCGTTGACTTTTTTTGAAGAGCGTTGATTTAACAAAATAAGCATTCAATAACATGCAATAAGACAGTAAAGTTAGGATATGTAATGTATACATAAAGTTAACTTATGACTGTTTCACGTTCTCGAGGATCGAGCGACTGCAGCACGGCTGCTCATCGTCATAGACAGTTTGGGGATCCTCTTTGATTGAAATGGATGCGTCCACAACGTATTGTGTGGACGGTTCTCCCTCTAACTCCTCGTAGATGATGAAATCGGGCGAGCAAACCGGTGCCGCGCCCACTTCGCCAACTTGTCCAACGTATTCATTCTCATCGGTATCGCTGTCGTATAGAGCATCCTTTCCGCCCAAGTTGATGAGCACACGTCGTAGGTAGCGAAGTTCGTCTTGGGCACGAGATACCTTGCGTTCCAGGGCTTTCATTTGCGCCTGAGGAATGAGGGGACATCCGATGGCGTGTAGTATGTCCATCAGCGGATCTATTGGGAGCGGATCCATTACCACCAGTTGCTCTAATATTTCTTGCAGCCTCGGCAAAACGCCTTTCTCGCTAAGATATTTTGTGTATTTTTCTTCTGTTACCGACATTGTTTAAATATTCCGAGTGCGATTTATCAAGAAAACGTGCAACAAAATTCGAGAGAATTAACCATTCACATGATCAGCGAAATAACTGTAAATATCTCATTTTATTGTGGCGCTCCTGGTGTCAATATTTGGTACTATAATCAGCGGTGGCACAATAAACTAAATCAGTGTTGGTCAGCGGTTATTAGCGATATTTTGACTTGGACTATAAATAATATCGTCGTTTTTTCAAAATAAAAAGCAAATATTTGTATAAATTTAATATAAAAACGAAATTAGATTAAAATAAAATCTTTTGGAATTTGTTTCAACCGCGTTGGCCCACCAGTAGCCCAGAACTTTTTGCAAAAGGGAAAAAATCTGCCAAATTCAGGAAAATTCCAAGAAAATGGGCGATAACTTTTGTGCTGAAGTTTCCTGTATGAAAACTTTTCGTCTACCCAAAAACGAAAATTATCCAAAAATATGGAAAGTATTTTTGACGCGGCTTTCGCAAATGCGCCCCCAAAAAACCATACGCTGTCGACCTTTGGAACTATGGAATTAAATGCTAGCGCCGCCACCAAGAGAGCCCGTCTAGTTTTGGACGATAATACCGATAAGCTAAAAATCATATCGATATTTCCCATTCCAACAGCGTTATCAATAATATCAACATTTGCTCGATATAATCCCAACACTTATACATTGTATATCGATAAGTCAATTAATGTGCGAGCTTGTTGCTTGTGAAATTCTGTGAATATTAATTTGTATTTCCAGCTTTACAAAAATTTTCGTTTAACAAATTAACAATATAAATACAATGTCTTTTTCGTTTGGCACACCAACAACGAACGCTGGCCTAGGCGGAGCAACCGCAGCGCCAGCAACAGGCGCCTTCGGTTTTGGCGCGCGACCGGTAACTAGCGCACCGCCACCAGCATTTGGAGCTGCAACGGCCACATCGAGTCTCGCCGGTGCAGCGAGCGCTGTGGTGGGTGGAGGAGCAGCACCCAGTTTCAGTTTTGCTCCCGCTCAAGTTGGTGCGGCGCCTACGCTTAGTTTTGGATCGCCTACGGCGGCAGCAGTTGCTCCAACGGGCACAGGACTTTCCTTACCTGCTTTTGGAGCGCCCACAGGAGCACCAGCATTTGGTGCACCGGCAGCAGCACCAGCTCCTGCTTTTGGAACGACTGCGACGCCTGCCTTTGGCACAACAGCTGCTGCACCGGCTTTTGGAGCTCCCGCTGCCGCTCCCGCTTTTGGTGCACCTCCAACTTCTGCTTTCGGAGCCCCCGCATCTGCTCCTGCGTTTGGAACAGCGACAGGTACATCAGCTTTTGGCGCTCCCTTAGCGGCGCCAGCGTTTGGCGGGCCATCTGCAGCACCGGGTTCGGCTTTTGGTGTCCCGGCAGCTGCACCCGGTTTTGGGACAGCAACCGCTACCGTGGCACCGTCCTTCAGTTTTTCGACTCCCGCAACGAGTGCACCGACAACAGCACCGCCCGCCTTCGGGTCGACTGCAATGCCATCCACACTGGGAGCTGGAATGGGTGCGTTTGCCTTCAATAAACCTCAAGCTACGACGGCAGCCAGCTTGAACTTTAACACCACAACGACAACGGCGACTGCGCAGCCTTTTAACGCGAGTCTGCGTCTGGGTGGCAACAGTTTAGCTCCAGCCGCTACGGGAACTGGAGGCATCTTTGGCAAGCCTTTGACAACAGGCGCTCAACCAACTGCAGCTCCGCCTGCTTTTGTGGGCCTAGGCGGTATTGATGTGAGTGCCACGCAACCCAAGCTGGGTGACAACAAGCAAGATGGCATAAAGGTGAGTAAATTCATTATGATTATCAATTAGTTGGATTAACGTATCGTCTCTCGGTGACAGATCAAGGAAACACAGGTGCCTGATGAAATTGTTAAGACCGTGGATGCACTTAAGAGCCACATTAAGCAGCAGAAGACCATTTCCTCTGACATTGGACGCACCTCGACATCGAAACTGAGCAATGTGAGTCACGAGATTATAAATCTACGCTGGGTGCTGCAGAACGTGGCCAATTCGGTGGATTCCAACAATCGACAGATCAAACAGTTGCGCAGTGAAACAGCTAAAGCTATACAATCCTTGGAGATGGCACAGCGTACACAGGACACATCAGCCGGACTTCAGTTTGAGAACAGCGCACCCTTCCAGTACTTTCAGTGTCTGGTGGCCAAATATGAGGAGGATCTAATATCCTTTCGCCAGCAAATAGCGCTCACTGAGAGCCACATGCATGCGCTGGCCAATCCGCAAAGCATTTCGCCAGATGATCTAAAACGTGGTTTTCGCCAGCTCAACGAATCGTTTATCTCATTGGCTGGACGTCTTCATGAGCTGCACCAACGTGTGGAAGAGCAGAAGGAGCACTTTTTAAATCTGCGTCGCTATCGACTGCGAGATGCTACCAACGTATTCGCACACATCGACAATCCTCCGGTGCAGCTGAACGAACCGCAACGAATCACCAGTGGTCCGACACCCTTCTCCAGCATCTCAGCCATCAGCACGCTGAATAAAAGCTATGCCGCCGCCACAGCATCAACATCTAACAATGCGACTGCATCCAAATCAGATAGATGGTAATTTTGACTATTACCAGAATAGTTTTGTTTAGTTGTTATGGAATGAAATGTCAATAAAGTTATAATACAATCGATGAAGCCTTTTAGCATCTCTTACCGAAAATAATAATGTACCACGCATTGAAGAAGGCGTGGCAGATCACTTAAAATACATATATATCGCTTACTGGAATATAGACAAATTTGTGAATCGGTGTTTATATACACACTTTTGAGAGCATTTCATGAATTGAATTTGCATATTGGGCTCCGTATAAACAGAGTAATAGATTAATAATACATAACGAACATATCTGCATCATTCACTCAAAAGTCTTGTTTTTATAACTATTCCACTATTGTAGTAAGTTTCTTCTTATGTTTTTGCAAATTATCAAAAAATTATTTTTGCTTGAATGTTACCCAAATGCCAAAGGTTTTTCTTCATTCACTACAAAAGCAGATTCATAAATTTAAAATTTTAGAAAAGTATGACTCTTGGAAAGGGGCTATTATTCCTCTGGCCTGATGATCCATCACAGTGCTTTAATTTGTATTTATTTAGAATAGAATATATTTCAACCCAATCAAGCAGTGATCAACAAATGGTGTTTTAAATGAGGCCTACTTCTTGACCACCTGAATGACATCCTCATCGGCCATCACATGGGCAATACCCACACGTTGTGGCGAGTATTTTGTTGATGTGCCCCAGACCAGAGCGTATTTAAACTGTGCGGCCAGTGTTCGATGGATGGCATGACACACGTGCTCCACGCTGACGCCCTATTCGAAGAAGAAGCAGAGGGACGAGGTTAATATTTGGATCAAGAATTGTTTGTGGATATACTTGCTTTTCTCAAAATGAGTCCATCATCAAAGTCTGGCGGTGCACCGGGTTTCTTGGTGTACACTCTGATCAACTGAAGGGCTTCCCAGAGTGCCTCCAGCATGTAGTCCAGATTCAGCTTCATGTTGCAGCTGACCACAATGGAGTGAGGCTGTCGTGCCAGCCGATCCACCTCCTCAATGGAAATCTGATCAATCTTATTATACACATACAAACAAGGCAGATAGACGCGATTGGCGGTAACCACGTCAATGAATTCATCCTCTGTGCAGTCTTCACGAAACAACACCTCCGCATTGAAGATCTTGAACGAGTGCAGAATCATTTGCACCATTTTCTCACTGCAGCGCGTCAGGGCACAGGTAGAGTTGAAGCTAAGACCGCCACCCTTTTTCTGTTTGAAGTAAATGTTCGGTTTACGTTTATTCAGACGGATGCCCACCGATTCCAGCTCACGTTCGAGCAGTTCCCGATGTACATTCGGCTTGGTCGCGTCCAGCATCATCAGTACCAAGTCAGCGGTACGTGCAACGGCAATAACTTGGCGACCACGCCCCTTGCCCTGAGCAGCACCTTCAATGATACCCGGCAAATCGAGCAGCTGTATGTTGGCTCCTTGGTATTCAATTACGCCGGGAATACACGTCAGCGTGGTGAACTCATAGTTGGCTATGGACGAATGAATGGTAAGAGATGCAGTTTGTCCAATCCTTTCATTACTTACCCGCCTCCGACTCGGTTTTAGTTAATGTGGACAACATTGTAGACTTGCCCACACTGGGGAAGCCAATAAGCGCCACCCGAGCATCTCCGCTTTTCAGCACATCAAATCCTTCGCCTTTTTCGCCCTTTTTCGACGGCTCTAGCAACTGAGAGCGGTATTTGGCAAGCTTTGCCTTTAGCAAGCCTAAATGGTACTCAGTGGCTGCAAAAATGAATTGAAAGTGAATTCTAACCCTAAATTCCGATGCTGTTGTTGCCAGCAATGCGAATATCGACGACGCGCCGTGTTGTCTGCGCCGGTTTTTGCAGCTCACCTTTGTTCTTTTGCGTGCGAGCGATTTCGCGCTCGATCTCAGCAATCTTCTCTAGAATGCCCATGCTGATGATTGTGTGTGTGGTGAGTGCAGCATTAAGTTAATAACAATATTTGGGAAGCTATTTAATTCTTGTTGTTGTTTTAAAGTTGTACTTTTTAGTGCCGAACTATGGATGAATAAGAGTATCGATATATAAAATATCGCCATATCGATAAGTTGCCGGATGCAACTGCGATACGAGACATCAATATTTCGATATGCGATATTTGTCCGTTGCTTTGAAGCGCACTACAAAGTGACGTCACTAACAAATTTAAATAGAAATTGAGTTTTAATATTTAATTTTAATTAAAAATTCATAAAATATACACAAATACACATGTAAATACTGTTACAATTACAAGAAACAGCCACACACAAATGACGATCGATTAATTACAATAGGTGAATAGAGTAGAGAGAGGATAGACTTAGTTTTAATTGGCATAAAAGCCATTACCATCGTTGCCCATAAACTCAGTCCAACGTTGTGCATCAATGTGATCCAACTCCGAGCACACCTCGCCCGGCTGCAGAGAGCGACAGGTGCATGTTATCCCGATCCGTGTTATAATCAACTGTGATTCGTACTTGGGTAACGCGGGATCCGCGTCAACGAGTCGCTCACTCAGGCACTGCTTGAGGAATTGCTTGCGCAGCACGCGCAAAGTATCGGCGGTGTTACCTGAAAAAATAGTACCATAGTCGAATAAATTAATCAATAAACATTTTAGACAGGGATTCAAACCGTAACCAAAACCGTTAACTGGTTTCTTGGAAACCAAACTCATGCCGGTATTTCGCAACCGAAGTTTGGGAAAACCCGGAAACCGTTACGAAACTGATATAAGAAGTTTTTACCCAAGCGTTAACGGTTAACCGAAAACCATAACCCGACCATATCCGAAACCGTTACGGAAAACTCAGATCGTTTCGGTTTAAATCCCTGATTTTAACTTCTTTTACATACTTTTGTAGGCGCTTATTTTCTCCTCGACGCAGCTCAGATCCTGCGGCGAGAATAACGGTGGATACGCCTCTGATTCGCGTATGTTTAGCACGAAGACAAAGTCTAGAGAGGAACTCGCATTGCTCAGTGCCTTGAGCAGTACGCCAGTTGACGAAATGGAAGCCAAATACCAGTCAGCAGGCGAGGAATACTCTGGCGCAAGTGTTGCATCCTCGCCAGCATTGTTATCTGTAGTGGCAGTACTGCTGCCTGGATCAGCGGCATTACGTCGTTGTCTTTTGCGTCTGCGATACTGGAACTGGCTCTGAGTCTTACTGGAACTGGTTACCGCTGCAGCAGCTGCATCTGCGGCCTGTTCTTGAGCCTCATTGTCCAACTCCAGATCCCACAGACTTAGAGGGGATTGTGCGTACAATGGCTGACTTGTGGTGGTGCTACTCGTGGTGGTACTCGACTCTAGTGTGTCACTGCGTACATCACGATTGTTGCCACTTGGATACTTGCTCCGCAAATGTATGGGACGATCGTTTTGATCCGACACCTGTGGCAACTCATCGTTGTAAACCAGTTCGTACTCCTCTGGCAAGCGCATGGAATTAGGATTATCCGCTGGTATCGGCAGAGGCCCGTAATCCTTCTGTTGGGTTTGAACATAAATTATTTATTAATGTAACATTTAATGATACTTACAAGTTCCTTGTAGGGTTCCTTGATGTAGCCACCCGCAAAGCTGGGGAGTTCATTATCCAAGTCTGATTCCGGCAAGAGCTCCGGCAAGGTATGCTTGTGATGCTTCAAGTGCTTGACTGGACCTGGCTGCTGATCGGCTGTCTCAGCATCCACCACCTGACTGAGCAGTTGCTCTCGGTTGGCAAGCAGCTTTTTGAGAAGCTTAGGGTGCTTAAGTGGTGACTGTTTGCCGGTTGAAGCAGGCCGCTGTGTGCGATTCAGCTGTACCTCTAAATCGTCTGTGCTGAAAAGTACCGCGCCCGGGGGTTCAATGTGCCGGGCAATTGCATAGAGCTTCAGTACGGTTGATTCGTTATAGCGCAGACGGCAGGTGTCAGCTCGTGCCTGAAGAATGATGTCACTGTCCGGCACAAACTCATAGGCATCCCGGGCATTTGGCTTATTACGGCACTGCAGCTGCCAGTGTAGGAAGAAATCACCGCCAAAGCTTTGTGAAATGGATACACCACCCAGAAGACTGCTGGCACCGCCCGCATCTGTCATCATCGCATTAAGTAGTGGCTGACCAGTGCGTCCATCCAGGATCGTCGTCTGCGAATAGTAATAGACGGGAAACCCGGGTCCAGTGTTATACTTAACCATAAAGTCAGTGACGTTGTCGCGATTAAAATGACCCGGTACAATTGCGCTGACGCATTCGCTGGCTGGAAATGTATAGTTCCACAACATACTGTAGTTATGTCCATCGAAGGCATAGACGCTGCTATTGAAGGCTGCGACAACTACATCAGAGATGCCATCGCCATTGAGATCGCTAATCACAGCTGGGACCATCAGACCCGATTTCTGCTGTTGATGCAATGGTGTGAAGTGCTTCTCGCTGGTGTGGGCCATAAGCGAAAGAAGGCGTAAACTGTAAATGCCACCAGGAGTATTTTGGCCACCGGTTATCATCAATAACAGCTCGGTGCCGTCAGATTGAGTTAGCAGCTGAATGGGAACAAACATCTCCTCGCGGTGGGGCGTC
>JAWNMD010000452.1:0-12956 GCA_035044365.1 Drosophila neotestacea | reverse complement strand
ATTGATCAAGTTTGTATTAGATTTTTGCCACGCACCTCTCCGCCCCCGGAAATTGAAAAATAAAATTTCGAAGTCAAATTACGAGAGAACCTTTAAAGCTAGCGCCTTAATTTTTGGTACATATAATAAACACTATTGTCCAAACCTGTCCAGAGTACAAATGGATCTATTAAGTTTGTGGAAAAAAATGTGCGTAACAGGCAGAAGGAGGCGTGGCAGACCCCATAAAGTGTATATATTCTTGATAAGCATCAACAGCCGAGTCGAGTCGAGTCGAGTCGAGTCCGTCTGTCCGTCTGTCTGTCCGATTTTGTGTCGCCTAGATCTCAGAGACTATAAGAGCTAGAGAGACCAAATTTGGCATGTGCGTTCATCTATATCTTGCATTGAACGAGTTTGTCTTAGATTTTTGCCACGCCCCTCTCCGCCCCCGGAAATTGAAAAATAAAATTTCGAAGTCGAATTACGTGAGATCCTTTAAAGCTAGCGCCTTAATTTTTGATACATATAATACACACTATTGTCCAAACCTGTCCAGAAATTTCATTCAAATCGGATGATAAACGCGAAAGTTATTCAACTAACAAAGTTACGAGCAAAAGGAAGAAGAGACGCTAGCGAGCTCTCTGTTTATCAATTGATATTTTCGTAGTAGCGCCATCTATTGAATGGGATTGATAGTTAACGCTTTGCACTCCAAAAGTGCTAGGTCTCCTACTGTCGAGCTTGCTCCACTGTAGCTTACTGCATTTTTTTTTTTGTTGCGTTTGCCTTATGTTGTTGCCTTAAATATTTAGCCAGACGCAAAGCATTAAAGTGGAAGGGAGAAGAGAAGAGAGAGGGCAGGCTGGCTTTTAATGTTTACCCATCCCACGCCTAACACAGTTACATGCTCAGAAGACCGTATGCCGAGTTTTTACGAAGTAAAGGGTCTCAAATGAACACATGAGCCTTGCGACCGAACTAAAACGGTTTTGGAAGAAGTTTGAGGGTTTTTTCGCGACAGCTTCTCATCGTGGAAGAGTGATCTTTTTCTGACAACACGAGAGAGACCAATTACTGTGAGATCTGATAAAAACTCTTTAGCTTCCAATTCTGCCTTCATTTCATAGATGCTCTGTTCCCACTCCTCAAATGCTCGAAGCGTTTCGTTGTGCTGGTAATTGACCAATATTGAAATTTCTCTATATTCAGATTTTTCAGAAATGTTGACAATATAACAAAATCAGACACAATTGAAATAATTTAAGAAATTACTGTCAATTTTGGGAAATATTTACCTTCTGAAATGGAAGAACAAAAAAGGACCAATGTACAATTTGGGGAATTATGTACATACTTTATCTTTTCATGTTAACCTAATGTTGACATATTTTTATTAATCAATTTAAGATATTTTTTCTTTTAACTAAAGATAAGTAAACTGAAGATTTAACAAAAATAATATCACATAATATTTCATATGTAGAAGCCAATCATTCAAAGAAGATGATGGAACATGGAAAGGGAATGATGATGGAAAAGTTGTCAATAATCAGCCACAAAGAGTAATGGATGACAGAAACGGAATGATGGCTCAGGCTGGATACATTGGCAGGTAATATATAATAAGTAATTTTTTTTTAAATCACAAATCTTTTTATATCCTTGCAGAGGGTATTATAATTTTGTCACGAAATGTGTAACGCATTGAAGTAAGCCTCACAGACCCCATAAAGTATATATATTCTTGATCAGGGCGACGAGCTGAGTCAAAATAGCCATGTCCGTCTGTCCGTCTGTCTGTCTGTTTCTATGCAAATCGTCTCTCAGTTCTAAAGCTATCTTGTTGAAACTTGGTAAAAGTCCGTTTTTTTGCTGCACGCAGTACATATGTCGGAACCGGCTGGATCGGATAACTATATCATATAGCTGTCATAGGAACGATCGGTTGGAAATAAACATTTAGTATGAAAAACTTATTTGTTTCTCAAGATATCTCAACCGAATATACACATTGTGTGTTTGATTAAGTTTTAAACAGGCTGACTAATTTTGGTGTAAATCGGACTACTATATCATATAGCTGCCATAGGAACGATCGGTTCGAAATCAACATTTAACAAATTATGTAAAAAATCTGACGGCTTACACAGGGGCACTGCAAGGGTATCCAAACTTTGGGGCGCCAAAGTTAGGTTGCGCTATATTTTTTTTAGACTCATTTATATTTTAACTAAAATATATACATCTATATGAGTATATAAAAATTTCGTGTCACGATGTATGTTCGCGATAAACTCCAAAACTACTGAACCGATTTTTATAAAATTTCGAAACCATCTGTAATTTGGCCTTAAGAGAAAGGGTAGTTTTTATCTCAATTATTTATCTCAATATTTGTTATTTCAAATTAAATGTTTACTATTATCTTTATATATAAAACTCTTTATCCTAATCAGTGGATTACACTGACTGACTGATCACGCTGTAGGCCAAACGGTTCCAGATATTGAGCTGAAATCTTCACACAACATAGCTGAGATGATATATAGCTTATAATCGTGCAATAAGACGGGATTTTTTGATAATCCCATTGGAAGGGGCTAAAATGGGGATCAAAGGTCAAAATTGCTTAGTATGAAATTTTTTTGTTTTTATACCCTTGCAGAGGGTATTATAATTTTGTCACGAAATGTGTAACGCATTGAAGGAAGCCTCACAGACCCCATAAAGTATATATATTCTTGATCAGGGCGACGAGCTGAGTCGATATAGCCATGTCCGTCTGTCTGTCCGTCTGTCCGTCTGTCCGTCTGTTTCTATGCAAACTAGTCTCTCAGTTTTGAAGCTATCTTGATGAAACTTGGTACAGGTCCGTCTTTTGCTGCACGCAGTACATATGTCGAAACCGGCCGGATCGGATAACTATATCATATAGCTGCCATAGGAACGATCGGTTGGAAATAAACATTTAGTATAAAAAACTTTTTTGTTTCTCAAGATATCTCAACCAAATATACAAATTGTGTGTTTGAATAAGTTTTAAATAGGCCGATCAAATTTGGTGTAAATCGGACTACTATATCATATAGCTGCCATAGGAACGATGGGTTCGAAAACAACATTTAGTATGAAAAACTTTTTTGTTTCTCAAGATATCTCAACCAAATATACAAATTGTGTGTTTGAATAAGTTTTAAATAGGCCGACCAAATTTGGTGTAAATCGGACTACTATATCATCTAGCTGCCATAGGAACGATCGGTTCGAAAACAACATTTAGTATGAAAAACTTTTTTGTTTCTCAAGATATCTCAACCAAATATACACATTGTATGCTTGATTAAGTTCTAAACAGGCTGACCAAATTTGGTGTAAGTCGGACTACTATATCATATAGCTGCCATAGGAACGATCGGTTCGAAAACAACATTTAGTATGAAAAACTTTTTTGTTTCTCAAAATATCTCTACCAAATATACACATTCTGTGTTTGACTAAGTTTTAAACAGGCTGACCAAATTTGGTGTAAGTCGGACTACTATATCATATAGCTGCCATAGGAACGATCGGATCGAAAACAATATTTAGTATGAAAAACTTTTTTGTTTCTCAAAATATCTCAACCAAATATACACATTCTGTGTTTGACTAAGTTTTAAACAGGCTGACCAAATTTGGTAAATCGGACTACTATATCATATAGCTGCCATAGGAACGATCGGTTCGAAAACAACATTTAGTATGAAAAACTTTTTGTTTCTCAAAATATCTCAACCAAATATACACATTGTGTGGCTGACCAAATTTGGTTTAAATCGGACTACTATATCATCTAGCTGCCATAGGAACGATCGGTTCGAAATCAACATTTAACATATTTTGTAAAAATTTGTCGGCTTACACAGGGCACTGCAAGGGTATCCAAACTTTGGCGTGCCAAAGTTAGCTTGCGCTTATATTTTTGAGCTATCTTAACCAAACTTACAGACTATGTATTTCTTACTCACTGCTACATCCTAAGAAAATTTGGTCAAGATCGGATGACTATATCATATGACTGCCATAGGAATAATCAGATGCACATAAAACATTAGTATGATGTTTTTCGTTGTTTTTTGAGCTAATTCAATTAAACACAGATTATGTATATCTTACGATTTGTAAAATTCTATGAAAATTTGGTCAAGATCGGACGACTATATCATATATTTGCCATAGGAACAATCAGATGCAAATTAATATTTTGTATTTGTTTTTTGAGCAATCTCAATCAAACTCATTATGTATTATGGATTATGTATTTCTTATTCATTGTTACATTCATTCCCTATTTTCACTACACATTTCTCCCCGTGATTTAAGAAGTGTTCCCAGTTTTTACTTTAAATTTTTTCCCGAGATTTCAGCGTGCGTATCGAGCCGGGGGTTGGCTATCGAAGCGATCAGGGGCCAGCCCCCTAGTTAGTTCTATAAAATAGTCAAGGCAGTCTTATCTTTACAATTTCAAATTATTAACATTGAAAATTATCTAAGTACTATTTTGGGTACAATATTAATGGTTAACCTGTCTTTCGCTAACACGAAAAGATTAGATGGTTTTCCTACACGTGAGCAGGCGACAAAAAGTATAGCTGCTCGTGAGAGCTATCGATAATGTAATTTAAAGGCCAAAAAAACTAGGTTTTAAGTTGAGATGTTGGCGAAAAAAAAAACTTGAAGAGACTCTACCTATTAAGAATCAAAATATCATGAAAAAATTCATTAATACTTACATATATGTGTATTTTTACCTAAAATTCCATCAAAATCGTTCATCAACAGACAATCACAAATTTTATAATTTGTGATAGATGATAATTAATTGATTTGTGCTAGTGAACGCGACCATTGCTTGGACTTGAGGTATATTTATGGTCATCGCGAAACGCCTTTTAAACGGTATTGGAGCTTCTGACGGTATTAATGGAATATGTAGCAAAAGAACGATTTCTTCTTTTCAAAATGTGCGTAACAGGCAGAAGGTTGCGTGGCCGACCCCATAAAATATATATGTTCTTGATCAGCATCAACAGCCGATATAGCCACGTCCGTCTGTCCCATTTTTGGGTTCCTAGATCCCAGAGACTGTAAGAGCTAGAGACACCAAATTTTGCATTGTTCAAGTTTGTTATAGATTTTTGTCACGCTAGAAATTTAAAAACAAAATTATAAAAATGAATGAAAACGCTAGCGACCCCTGTGTTTATTAACTTATCTTCGTAGTGGCGCCTTTTGGTACGCAACATTGAAGAAGACTCTATAGGAAACGCTTTGCACTCAAAAAGCACAGGGTCTCTTACTGTCGAGGTTGCTCCACTGTAGCTTACTGCATTTTTTTTTTGTTTAGGACAAAACGTGTATCGTCACATAATTGAGGTAGGTTTAAATTACGCAGAAGAATAATTGGTGAACCAATTTTTAAACGAAGATTGGGTGGCATTCCTGCTATATCCAGAGACTTTAAAAATCAACGCTATTTTGCAAAGAATAATAGAGGGAGCCATGGAAGCAAGGAAAACCACATCTATCAATCCCAGGCTTATTCAAAGCTAAGACATGAGGACGACTTTACGTTGTACAGCCTAAGCAACGTGAATGCTTCCTTTTGCGTTTTTTGCTGGTGAATATTCCCGAACTAACACCTTTCGAATATTTGCGAACAGTGAACGGTCAAGTGTTCAATACATATCAAGATGCATGTTACGAGTTGAAACTTTTATAATAACTGAGCCACAGCAACGCGTGTGGCTATCGAAGATAGCAATTAGACAGCACTAGCATTAATAAATTAATTTGGTTTGCTGACACGTGCGCTGATGCAATTGCTTCTCAAGAAGATTTTAATTTAACTGTTCGTAAAGTATGCAACGTTTTACGAAGAGAATCTTTGGGCAATGAAGCAGATGGACATGTAATTCAGTAAAGGGGTACGCGCTAGCTTTCGGCTACTTTCTGGTCGGAAAAGTGTGGACAATTTAACTTTGTACCTTTAAATTACTTTGCTTCGTTCCTTAGTATAACGATATTAATAAAAATACAGTAAGCTACAGTGGAGACAGCTCGACAGTAGGAGACCCAGTACTTTTTGAGTGCAAACCGTTCACTATTGATTGTTCTTCAATAATGCGTACCAAACAATAGATGGCGCCACTACGAAGTTAATAAACACAATTTCCGGGGGCGGAGGGGGCGTGGCAAAATTCCAAAACATACTTGATCAATGCAAGATATTTATGAACCTTCATGCCAAAGTTGGTGGCTCTAGCTTTTATAGTCTCTGAGATATAGGTGTTCAAAAAAGGGACAGACGGACAGACAGACGGACATGGCTATATCGACTCGGCTGTTGATGCTGATCAAGAATATATATACTTTATGGGGTCTGCCACGCCTCCTTCTGCCTGTTACGCACATTTTTTTTGGACAAACTTAATAGACCCATTTGTACTTTTTTAAAGTACTGGGTCTAAAAATCGCGTACCGTTTTAGCAGGGTCTAACAGGGCAAATGGCTTAGGATCCGGGATTAGGGAAACAATAGACCCTTGAAAATGAAAGCAAAGGGGACAGACGGATGATCTACATACGGACATTCTGCTTTTTGTCGCACTCGACTGTGCAAACGCGCACCCATGATCCTGAAAAAGCCTGTGAGTAGTAAAAATGATACCAGGATCCTTAAAAGAAGTCCTATGGCAGCTAGCCTTCTCATCCAAGTGCTGCTTGGTTCCAATAAATAATATAATTTAGCACATTTTCGACTTAATAACCATTTTTTTATTAAAGTACATTATACGACGCTAAGCCTAAATATAACGAAATTCTCAACAGAGCAAAAACATTCATAACATGGGAACAAAAGTAATTTATAAAACGATGAATAGGTATAAATGGCAAAGAAATATTAATACTAATTATATCTATAATTGTTAGAATTTATATAAATACTACGGGGTTTGCCCTCTGCTCGCTTCGCTCGTCAACCCCCGGCTCACTAGTGAAAATAGGGAACACTTCTGACAGCTATAGCCGGACCTTATGTCATTTGAAATAAGAAAGCGGGAAATGTAAATTCAATTTTTTCCTGCAATTATACTACAAAATAAAAGAATTAGTATTTTCTTTTAGTGAAAATACTTCATTATGTTGTAGTATAAATTCTAAATCCAAAGTATATGACATGACGTTTAATTTAATTCCAAAAGGTACAAATGCAATAGCATTAAACAGCTGGCGAACAGCCATTGCAAATGGCATGCTCGAAACCCATGCAAAAACAAATACTCTCACAAAAGAGAAGCTTCCATTGGTCACAGAACGGATTGCTCTCATGATTGAATCGGTACAGGTAGGCTTTGAAGCAACCATGTCCCGAAAGCAGCTGTGCCACTTAAAAATCCACCTGTCCATGTCGACGTTGTATCCATGGTTTCAATTCTGGGATAAGCCGGTGTGTCCACCTGTCCCCTCTAAATAGTTGCCAGTTTTGCTGCCTTATCCTGGCCGTCTCAACTACGTTCCTACTACGGCTAGCTTCTTGCCTACGCTCACCAGGGCAATGTCGTCTGCAAACCCAATACTATTGCAACCGTCTGGAAGATTAAGGCGCAGTACTCCGTCGTACATCACATTCCAGAGGAGCGGTCCGACGACCGAGCCTTGTGGGACTCCTTCTGTGGCCGTGTACCGTCGTTCCCCCTGACTGGTATCGTATAGCAAGACCCTGTTGTGGATGCCAGGATGCAGAGGATCCTCTCAAAGATTTGTCCCAGCGTGTCCAGCATACACAGTGGTCTGTATGCGGAGGGGTCATTCAGCTCCTTTCCCGACTTCGGTATGAGCACCAGCCTCTGAACTTTCCATCCGAGATGCATTGGTTGTAAAGCCTCACAAATTTTTCTGGGTGGGCAGCAATAACGGCTTTTACGACGCCGTTCGGGATACCGTTTGGGCCAGGGGCCTTGTCAGATTTAACTTTGGCTGTGATGGCAAGGACCTCTTCGATGTCTGTTAGGGCGGCATCGTTTCTAACTAAGAATGTGATGGTCATCAAGAAATGGTCTTTGCAGGGGAAACGGGGTACGCACTATATCCTTAAGCTGCTGTGGGCACGTTGGTGTCGGTTGTCTGTACAACCTCCCCATAACCAGTTTGTAGGCTGCTCCAAATGGCTGTTGGTCGGCGGCGTCTCAAGCTCCTGGAAATAGAGGGCTTTGCTATGTTTAATTGTATCCTTTTGAATCTTCCTTCTTCTCTTAAATATTTTTCATACTGGTCGCAGGATGGCGAGGATCTGCGTCTTGCCGCATGGCAGTCGCTACGGGAATTTGAGATTTCCTCATTCCACCAGGGTACTGGCCGTATATGGTTTCTCCCCCTGCACACCTTTATCATGGAAGCATCACATGCTGCTGTTATGATATCAGCAATTGCATCGGCTGAGCTTTTGGCGACTCCGCGCACGCTGAGACCTTCCAACATGGATACAAGCCTGCCTCTGTCAAGCGAGGTTGCCTTGTAACTGTGACGTTGGAGTGAAGTCGGCTTATGTCTTCCAGGAGGGGATATCGTTGTTATTACTGCAAAGAGATCGCTGTGGGTGTAAATATCGGATACATGACATTTGGCGATACCGGTAAGTTCTGGGCTCGCAAAAGTGAGGTCAATTATCGACTCAAAAAGGCAAAAGTTGAGTGACGCCACCGCGTCCAGAAGGATTTCTCCTCTTCGCGTGGTTATTTTTACTCCCCCACTCTATGGACCACTCGTTGAAGTCACCTGCAATTAGTACCGGGGACTTGCCTCGTGCATCCTGAACTATGTCCTCCACTATTTCCTCGAACTCTATAAGGGTCAGGCTGGGCTTTATGTAACAGCTGTATAGAAAAATGTCGCCACATCTTGCTCGGACGTAGCCTTTGCGTACATAGCGATGAGTGAGCTGGTATGGTGATTGGCCACAACTCCAGATAGCTTCGCCGCCGTCCAGACTTTGGGTCCACTCTCGCTGAGTATGGCGACACATGCCTCTTCCTTCAGTACTGTTTGCGCGAAAAAGTCTTGGGCTTCTCTGCAGTGATTTAAGTTTAATTGTAGAAACTTAATTGGTGTAGCTGTTTACTGCCTCAAGGTATCTCGGGCACAGCTTGCTTAAGGTGCTGTGTGCCATGTTCTGCTCTCCGGTTCTTTTGCAGAGTATACAGGTAGTGTATTTCTTGCAATCCTTAGCTGCGTGATTCGCTCCTCCACAATTGAAGCAAAGCTTTGAAGCGTCGTGTTTGCTTCTGCACCTGGCAGCAATATGCCCGAAGCTTAGGCACTTGTAGCAGCGCCGTGGGTCGACTTTTGCCCGTAGTCTGCACATTGACCATCCAATTCGCAGTTTCCCAAGTTTCAGAATTTGGTCGGCAATATCCTTGGCCAGAATAAGCGTTGCCTTGTGTGCCTTGTGTGCCTTGATAGACGGGACGTAGCTTAGGTGCAGCCTCTGCACTGAGTTCACCGCCTCGAGAACGTTCTCGCTGTTCGTCCACTCGGCAATTTCTCTAATATTCAGAGTAACTTTGTCCGCTATCGTTTTCACCTCAGCTTGATCCCCAATAAGATCCTGGATAGCTTTTTGAAGCTTTCCTGTGGCCTCATCAGATGGCTTTGTTAGTCTTAGGAGCACCTCTCCTGTTGCTATGCGTCTAACTCCGGCGACTTTGTCCCTAAACTCCTGTACCGGAACATCGCTTTGAACTTGGCAATTACGTTCATCTATATCTTGCATTGAACGAGTTCGTTTTAGATTTTTGCCACGCCCCTTTCCGCCCCCGGAAATTGAAATACCAAATTTCGAAGTCGAATTATAAGAGACCCTTTAATGATAGCGCCTTGCTACATATAATATACACTGTGGTCCGAAACTGTCCAGAAAATTTCATTCCAAACGCGGAAGTTATTCAAATAACAATGTTATGGGCAAAAGGAAGAAAAAGACACGCTAGCGACCTCTGTGTTAATTAACTTATCTTTCTAGTGGCGCCGTCTATTGAATAGTAGGGAACATAGAAGAACAATCTAAAGTGAACGCTTTGCACTCAAAAAGTACTCGGTCTCCTGTCGAGCTTGCTCCACCGTAGCTTACTGCATTTTTTTTAACTTCAATGAGACGTTGACGTACCTATGGCACCAGTACCACTCCCCCGGAACTCCCGTTAGGGATGACCTCAGAGGGGAGAGGGCCACAGCCTTAAAGGCTGCCCTCGATGATCGCGCTGCGCGCCCTCTCGTCTGCTCGTAGGAGCATCATAACTTCCATAGCCATTTGTGCAACTGCCTCCCAGTTCTTTTTATGCTGCAACATACAAACCACGACTCTCTCCGCCGTCAGTCTCTCGCCTATGACTGTTTCCGTCCGACTCCTCTGATCGCCGAATGTTGGGCAAGCGAAAAACGCATGCTCTGCGTCTCTTATTTCGTTGCTATTGCAAAACGTGCGTATTGAGCTGTCGACGTGTCTAAGCCGGTGTTGGTACGCTCGGTAACAGTCTTGTCCTGCCAGAGACTGCGTAAGATAGAATGTAGTTTCTCCGTGCTTCATACCTACCTACGCTGCTATATCGCGGATGAGGCAATGTGTCCATTGCTTGCAGCATCCCATCTTGCCTGCCAGTCTCTTATGGTGGCGTTCCAGGCCTCTGCGCGTGTCTCTCCTGGGTCGTCCGTCGCTCCCGATCTCTTGTCAGCAGATCGAATGAAACCATGTCTGCCAATACTAGCGCTGCCTCTCCGGAAACTTTCCGGCGTATAGAGTGATGGATTTGCCACACTTACCAGTAGCCTTCGCCTAGCCAGTATTGGCCTAGTGTATTGGGCATAATACGCAAAAGGGCGGAGCATGCCACAGCTGCTTTCCGACCGGAGTTCTTCAGATGCTCTCTAAATGATAGCCTGTGATCTATCATAACACCTAAATACTTGAGGGATGCTTTGGAGAGTATAGTAGCATCTCCCACTTCTATTTTGGCTCGACTAGTTTGCGAGAACTTATCAGCACTCATTCGTTTGTTTTGTGCTAACTTTAGTCCGGACCTAGTTAGCCAATCCTGTGCCATACTGATGGCCTCGTTGGTTATGGCCTCCGCCTCGTGAATGTGCTTGGCAACAGTTAAAATTGCAACATCGTCTGCGAAGCCTACAATCGGCGCTCCAGCTGGAATATTTAAACTCAGAATGCCATCATACATTACGTTCCACAGCTTAGGTTCCAAGACCGATTCCTGTGGCACGCCGCCTGTTACCGGGTACTCATTTCCCATTTCGTCTGTGTGGTATCTTAGCATTCTCTGGCTGAAGTAGCTTCCGATTATCCTGACTAAGTACGACGGTATGTTAAGTACCATAAGCGTTCCAATAATAGTGTCCCATTTGGCGGAATTAAACGCGTTCTTGACATCCAGTGTTGCCACCAGGTAGTACTTCCTCGTACCCCAGAGCCATCTACTGCCTTCGAACGCATTCTGGGCTATGTTCACCACCATTCCAATTGCGTCCGCCGTCGACCACGCTCTTCGGAATCCAAACTGGTTGGGGGACAGTCCACCCGCTTCCCGCACAGCTACCTCTAGCCGTTTACATCGAGTGCCTTTCCGACGGCATCCAGCACACATATCGGGCGGTAGTTTGATGCGGATTCGGGAGCGTCAGTTCCTTTCGGGATCAATACTGCTTCCAGCGTTCTGAAAAAACTCCCTCCTCTAGGCAGGAATTGAACACCTTCCTGAAGTACTCGGCATGAGTCTCCATGGCAATTTGAACCGCAAGGCATGGGAAGTTGTCCGGTTCTGAAGCCTTTCATAGTTTCGTTGCTCTGGCAGCGTCTTACATTTCTTCCATGGACACCAAGCGCGGTGGGTCCGTTAAGTTGGGAAGTCTGGGGAAACAATTCGTTGACAATCTGTCTCAGGAGGATTGGGTCTGTAGGACTTGGTGTCTTAAACGCATGCAGCTTCTTCATTACTAGTCGATAAGTTAGGCCCCAGGGATCTGAGTTGGCGGTCTTGCATAGCTCCTGAAACGCGCGTAGCTTGCTAGAGCAGAACAGTTTCTTCAGTGTGTTTTTTCTCTTCTTGAAGAATGTTAGCTGGGCTCGAAAGTTTCCACTTCTGATTGCTCTCTGGTATATTCGTCTTGCATGGAAGCAATCTTTCCGTGCTTTTGATATAGTGTCGATCCACCAGTAAACGGGGCACCACGCCGGAATCCAGCTGCAGAACTAACCATTTCCACGTCGCATGCTTATGTTACTCACGTCATCAATGAAGAGGCCCTTTGTTCTGCAGATCCAACGAGTTCGAGGCCGTCTAGCATGCAGCTAAGGGCTTCTCTGTCCATCGTCCCAGTTTGGTATCTAAAACCTTTCCGTGCTTGGACAGGTGTGACTTCCCTCCTTATCTCTACTATGATTGCGCGGTGATCGCTGTAGGTTAAGTCCTCTCTAACGCTCCACGTCTCTGAGAGCACCAGGAGCTTCCTACTCCTCTGCTAATAGTGGGCGTTGCCCCTTTGTTTAGGAGAACGATTTCATTGATTCCTAACGCTACAGTATTGCTACTTCTACGTTATTGCGCTAGTCACATTAATTTAGATATGCTTATATGGAGAACATTTGAGTTTCTTAATTTAATATTAATTATTAATCTAATGCATTTATTATTTCCCCATTTTATTATTTTCAGTTTTTTGAAATTTTTTATATTTTAACTAAATATTGATTTTTTCTTATTTGGCCTTATAGTTCTAATTTATATATTTTTATTTTGTTTAATGTATTTTTAATGTGTGTTTGATAGATGTTCGTTAATTTTAATTGCATTGCTGATAGCTTTTAAATTATGTGGTAACAGGTTCCAAAGTCGAACAGCATGAGAATAAAATTGTTTATCAGAA